>JAKCWG010000674.1:0-345762 GCA_021464415.1 Lonicera japonica
TTATATGTGTGTTTATTTACAATCCTTGTCAAAAAACAAAAATAATATATATATATATATATATATGTAACACAATATATGCATATATATTATATACATAAAATATGGGATTTGTGTGAATGGAGAGAATGCATCTGTCGGTTTGCATGGGTCCAGATTTAATTTCAACTGTCAAATATATGTTAAAAAATTTTAGGTACAAGTTAAATTCACTTTTTTTATTCTATGAAAATGTAATTGATATTTGTTTATTTGATATGTTAGTTTTATTGTTTTTATTATCTAGCTCAAATTTAAATTTGTGTAAATTTATGTTGCGATTATAATTTTCCCTAATTTACTAGTAGAACAAATAGATGCCAATATAATAAAACCATGTTTTTAAAACTAAGGAGCATATTTGACTATATAAAAAAGAGAGGAAAAACACTTAAGTTATTTGTAGTTTTATTTAGAGTATAGATAAACCCAAAATTAGTTTATGATACCTTTTAAGTTATATACATCACTTCTAAATTTGATTTCTGAATCTAAAGATTGGAGTATGCTTGCCATGGTATACGATAAGATACATGCGGAAGAAGAAAGAGTGATTAATTGAGTGGGGTGGAAATAAGAATTCACACAATTTTTTAGTGGGAGTATGACCAAGTATTTTGGGAGATGGAAATAACACCACCTTTTGTAAAATTTCCGCATTTCCACAATTCCTCTTAAATGTGGAGTCCGGTTTCAAGTATGACACAAGTGCCACATTTAAATGAATTGTTACCTTTTTTTTGGTCCACTGGTGTTTTTTATTGTGTCTATTTTTATTGGGATGATTATATATTCCTTTGTTATGATTGTTGTGAATTTGTAACTTGCATAAAGAAAATTTCATCGGAAAGAAACCCTTATGCCTCGTTTGATTCGGGTATTAAAAAGTGGGATGGGATTACTAATCCCACTTTTTTTATAATACCTTATTTGATTCGCACAAATGTGCTGGGATTACTAATACCGGTACTAACTTAATACCACTCTTTGTGCTATAATTTAATACTAGGGGAGAGGGGATATTGTTTATCCATGATTAAGAAAAATGAATCATATATTTTCAAAAATGCCATTACTACTATAATTTTTCAAAAATGCTACTACTACTACTATATTATTATTATTATTTTAATATATATATTTTTTGATTTTTTTTTAAAATTTTTTAAAATTTTTAAAATTTTTTAAAATTTTTTTATAAAAAAAATTAATTTTTTTTTGTTGTTAGTACAAAATATAATCACATATACAAGTTA
This sequence comes from Lonicera japonica, assembly GCA_021464415.1. NCBI lineage: Eukaryota > Viridiplantae > Streptophyta > Magnoliopsida > Dipsacales > Caprifoliaceae > Lonicera > Lonicera japonica. The sequence goes on from JAKCWG010000674.1 coordinate 1,296, forward strand.
CAAAACCAAACATGGTATTAACATTAGTATGAGATATCCCAATATTAATAATGCATGAATCAAATAAGGTATTGGTATTAAATTAATACCATGATTAATAATTCACTACTATTAATACTGATATTATTAATTACTCTAATACCTGAATCAAATGAGGCCTTAGTTCATTTTAATTTTTATTTAAGTAGACTCAATTGAAAACCCCATCCACAAAGCTTTACATACGACCAAGATACCAAAAAATGGGAAAGCTCCACTCTCCTCGTAAAATTCAATTCAGTTGCTCACTATATCCGCCAGAGACAAGGTAACACATTTAGTACGTACTCATTTATTTCAAATTTTTTTTTGTCTTAATTGTTTAAAATGGTAATTTATTATGTAAAATTTAAACCTTATCAACTTGTGATTCAACCTCTGTGCAGATTCAAAAATTCTCTCTCAAAATGGCTGGTATTGTTCTGGTTGGAATAAAACTTCCATCTACGAGTGTGAGAACAAAGATTTTGTTTAACTAACTTATAAATTAAGTTGTTGTTATCTGAGTAATTCAGGGAGAAACACGCCGAGGACACATCTAGAGAACAGAATTACATATTACTATTATATATTGGTTAGGGAATTGGGTCCATCGTGAGTAAAATTTGCACATTTTAGAGTTAACTAAGACACAAGTAACACATACGTACACCTTAATTAGTCATCAGTCACAATATACATACAAACACAAAAACATTAATTGAAAGTTTTTACTAGGATTAAAGATAAGGAGGACACCTTCTGTAGTAATCAGAGAGACCACAACACACCTTCAGATGTAAGCAGAGAAACCACAAGGCACCTTCCGTTCTTGTATCTCTACAACCATTCAAATCAACCAAATTAAGTATTAACATGACCGTGGGGATAAAAAAATATATAAAGAAATTGAAATGTACCAGTACTTGGAGGGTTTGGTTTATGAATCATAAAATAAAAGTCTGAGATGTACATGCACACCTGCAAAATCGGTGATGTCTGCCAATACATTCTGATAAACATCCTTGACCATGTCAGAATAAGAACCTTTAAAGAGTTTGCGACAGAGGAAGTACGTCCCCGTACTCAACTGTAGCCGAGACAAATCTCCGCCGACAACTTCGTTCCGGTGAAAATATGACTCATTATTGTTGCCATCAGAGACTACTCCCTTATCTGCTTCATACACAATGTCGATACCACACTCCTTTACCTCCAACAAGTCACCCATTAAAACTGAAATGACAATTTCATCCCCACCTTCTAGCTGATTCCCAAAATTCCACTGGCTTAACCATGTCATTTCTTTATCTTTCCCTGGAATGCCCTTGTACGTAGGGCAGTATAACCACGTTAGATCCTTTGTCTTATTATTGATTTTAATGCCAAATGGATAAAATGTGATGGAACCGGTTCGTGCATACACAGAGCAAATGTTCAAGCATTGAATCCTACGATTAGGAACTGAAAGCACAGTAAAATATATTGACGATCCCTTCTTCCTCTTTTTGAAACAACTTGGGATCGTTCCACCATGGATAAATGTGCTGAATATACCAAACTCATAAATTCCCTGCATCAATTCAATCATATTTTTAATATTTTAACAATTCACCACAAAGAGAGAGACAGAGACAGAGCACCTGGACTGGAATTGGATTCTGCTCGATAACGTCTAATAGCCCCACATGCATCACCTCAAGATTTATCATCATCGATTCAATGTCAATACCTAAATTCTTGATTATCCTTCCGTCAACTTTTTCTATTGGTTCTCTCTTTAGAAAGCCTTCTATTTCATCCACTTTATAGCATCTTAAAGTGTTAATTGAATCTAACTGATCCGGAGTTGATTGAAATGTTATTTTTCTTAATGACATGCAATGCAACAAATTCAACCTCTGTAAGTTACTTGGCAAGCCTAAAACTGAATCGAGAGACATACAAGAAGCTAAGGAGAGGCATTGAAGGCTACTAAGGCTTTTACAGCAATCTGGCAAGCTACAAAACAAATTCCGGCTTAAATCCAAATTTTTAAGCAATGATAAATTACCAAACGCAATTGGCAAGGAACCATCAGATAGATTGCATTTTGAAAGACTTAAGCTTCTTAAAGCCCACGGTAAAGAAGCCCATAACATTTCTGGACCTCTGCTTGGCTGTGGCACCCATGGCAGTAAAAGTGATGTATGCCACCATTTGCCCTGACCATTAGGAGTGCTTGTTGCGCTTATGTCAAGTCCACCAGCAAAAAGAGCAGAGCAACCAGAGACCATGACCGTCTCAAGAGATCCCAACTTGTACATGTTCCTAGGAAGTTTCCTTAGATTTATGCAATCTGTTAGATCAAGTAAATCGAGCTTCTCAAGGAATTCAATGGACTCACAAATCTCAATCAAACTTACACAACCTTTGACAATCAGTCTCTCAAGATTCGGAACTCCTAAAAGGTTAGGAGTTTTCACAAGCCTTTCGGAATAACTCATATTAAGGATCTTTAATGATCCAAGAAACTGTTGAAAAAAAACAATGATACGTGCTAAGTTCTAAACATGTATATCCAGCATTAATTAAGAACCTAGCTACAAAGAAAGAAACCATAAATAAATAAATAAATTTCATACCTTGGGGCCAGTCCAAACTTCTTCTAATTTGCTATGATGCAAGTCAAGAGCCACCAAATTCTCCAAAGATAACTCGATGGGCATATATTTTAAAGGAAATTCATGCCAACATAACCAAGTCAAATTTTTAGGAAAATTGTCATAGCAACCATCTAGTTGTGTATAATTGAGCTTTAGTAGTCTTAACTTGTCCATCTTTTCAAATGCATCAGTTCTCAACTTTGAACTTTGATTTCTTAGAGCAGGGAATATTTTTGGCCCTAAAAGAAAGCTGATGAAACCAGAACATATGCTTGTCAAGCGTGAATACTTATTAAGAGATTCGTCATATTTTGTTTTTCTTGAAATGGTATCATCTTTCATTAACCTGCACATGTCAAGGGTGAGGCCCTCGATTGTTGTTGTGCCCTAACAACATAAGAAAACACATAAAATTTTGATTAGTAATGAACATATGCACACAATACATAAACGAATACATAGACACATGACAATTATATACGCTTTTTTTCTTACCTTCTTATTTCTCAATACACTATAGGCCTCCTTTTCTTGCCACAATCTGCTTCGTTTCTCAGGCTCAAGTGATTCTTGGTTGACAATGTGTCTTCCCATGTCTCTAAGTAATTGATGCATCATCAACTTATTGCGAGAATCAATTGTTAATAGATACCGGTCAATGAGATTTTGAATTCCAAAATCTACATAAGTATCAGTACTATCTAGTACTTTGATCGTGTAATCCTTGTCATTTCCAACAAAGAAACAAGCAATATCAAGGAATAATCTTTTGTCGATGTCATCTTGTAAACATTCATAACTTATTTTAAGTTTATCGAGTATTTTCCAGTGAGGAATTGCTTCCAATTTCTTCACTTCACTTGCCCATTGAGGTACAGTTCTTCCACACAAAGAAGAATCTATAACTTGAAGAGCTAATGGAAGGCCTCTACAAAGTTGAACTACCGTTTCTGTTTGCTCCGTGTAACCTTCAATAGGACAATCTTCTCCAAATGCATAGAAACTAAAGAGCTTTATTGATTCATAATAATCAAGTTCTTGAACCTTATAAACCTCGTGTGGCTTTAGCAACCTCTCATATCTCGTAGTTATAATGTTTTTACTCCCAGGATAAAACCATTCTTGCACGCCACATAGTGCACTTAATTGGTCACTTTGATCAACATCATCAAGAACAAGAAGAACCCTTTTGCATGAAACTGCTTCCTTGATTTTAATGATTCCTTCATCAACATTGTATATCTTTTCATGCTTCGTATTAAGGATACTTGAAAGAAGCTGTCTTTGTAAACCAGCTAAACCATTGGGTTTTTCTGACATCTCTCTCACATTTGTGAGGAAGCAACTGCAATCAAAACTTTCATAGTTCTTATCATAGATAAATTTTGCCATGGTTGTCTTCCCAATGCCGCCCATCCCACAAATTCCGAGTAAACTAACTTCAGATGAGTCATCCTGCAACCACTTATTAATATTTTTGGCTCGAGAAGGCATTCCAATTAAGTATGGAGCAACAAACAAGGGTGTGCGCCTCAATTTCCCTTTGACCCAATTTAAAATTTTCAATATAAACCTTGACTCATGCCTACAAAGTTCGAGCAACTTATATAAGCAAACACAATCAAGTTTGAATTTGATTTCCCCCTCTATTGTGGGGCAGCAAAAGTGACTTTTCAAGAATAAAATAATGAGTTTGGATGTGTTGGCCTTCTCTTTTAAGGAGGGTCATGGTGACCCTTGCAGGTGGATGAAATAAAAATGGATCCTTTTAAGTGTTTTATTAATATTCTATTGCGTCCACCAACCAGATTCAAGGAGCACCGGCTAGGACTCTCCTTAAAGGAGGGTTAACAAATTCCAATTACAAAACTAACTATATCTTTATATGGAATTTTTTGGTGCCTTTCTTTATAATTTTCTATTTAAAAGATTTCTATCTCAATAACTAATCTTTTTCCTTATTAATGTATTTACCATCAATTTTCAAACTAATAATCATTACTATGTAATATGTTCCATTAATATATATTAACTATTTATTTAATATTTTTAGGGGAATCCAAAGAGATTTCTAATTCTTACACTAGGTCCTAAAAATCATTAAAGCAACACTGCCTACAATGTGTACCATTGTCAAACTATGGTCTTTGAGATATCCAAAAATCAAGAGTCCAGTTTCTTTTTAGGGGCATAATCAATGTATCAAATTTAACTATAGTAAACAAATTTCACCAAAAGTCAATAATAAATCTCACAAGTACGTCTCACAGAAACCTTAACTTAAAGTCACTACAAGTGATTTTGTAGTGTTAGCGACTTAGTGTACCAGCACTAATTCACAGACTGGTGGCAATCCAGTGACCGGAGCTCCTTCACCAATCCATTAGCTTTGGGTAAAGAAAGTGTCCTTAATTTCGAGATTAAACAAGCATTTGCATGTACCCATGTCACCCCGAATATTTATACATTTTACAGCAAAATTTGAAAATTCTAGCTCACTAACCCTTGCTTTAATTTGATGCGGCGCGCTTGAAGGAAATTTTAATTTATTATTTATGTAATTTTAAATTTATTATTTTGGGGCAATATTTTCTTATTTTAGTTATTAGGGTTTTGGTAAAGTCTAGAGTATTAATTTTAGTATATTTTGTTTTAGGCAATTCGGGTTTTCTTATAGTTAAATGATTTGATTTGGAGTAGCCTCCAAGCAATTCTAGTTATTTTAGGTTTAGGATTGTAGTAGTATAAATAAATCATGCCCCATATGTTATAGAATACAATCTTTTATCAATATATTAAATATTTTAAGAATTTTTTCTCTTTCATTTGGATTCAAGAAGTTAGGTAAAAGACAATGATCTTTGCCGTTTAAACCTGCTTCCGTCCTGCATCAAGTGGTATCAGAGGAGGATTCACCTTCAACGATGATGTCTTGTGCTACGGTTAGCAACCCTCCTATTGACGACAATCGTAGGAGCCATCTTTACGTTCATCACGAATCACTTGTCGAAGATTTTCCTCGTTACTCTTTTGGGTATGATCAACATGAGCGAATATCCATACGACCAAGAACACATCGGAAACTTTTTAATGGCCGATTTAACAAACTTGAGTTTGTAGATTGGTTGTTAAAAATCGAAAAGTATTTTTACTACTTCAAAGTTCCAAAACAAGATCGAATACAACGTGTTTATAATGCATTCACAAAGAATGTTCAATCATGGTGGAACGACTTTCAATGTGATCAATGCAGGTTTGGTTTTCCTCCAATCAACACATGCGGATTAATGGTATATTTGTTGATTGAAGAATACTATTCTAATGATATTGATGAAATTTTATCTTCGGTGAATCAACTCTTTGTTTGTGTTTATGGTGATTATAAGGAGGTTCAAGTTCAATCACAAGAAAATTTGGTAGAAGATACAACAAAGGATAAGGTAAAAGTCAATCCCGTCACAATGTTGGAATATTCGTCACCACTTATGCAAGTAAGTGTACCACATGTAAAGTTGACTGATCTTCCAAAAATTGTTGAAAATCTAAAGAGTATGGAAGTTGTTAATTTGGTATATTTAAAATATTTTGATTTTGGGCATGAAAATTGTTGCAAGGAAGGAATTATACTTGCCAAAATTGAAGCAGGCACGACAAAAGAATATATCGATTTTATTGACACTGAAAATTTCGTCCCTACTCCTCAATTACTAGAAAAGACAAATAATATTTCCGAGAAGTTACAATTCGATCCAAACATCAAGCTTTCAAAGTATCTAGTACGATGGTACGGAAGATATCAATTTTCTTCATCAAACTTGAGGACGAGTTTTTTTTTTAAGAGTGGGTGAATCATGCGGCACCTGTGAAGGCAATTTTAATTTATTATTTATGTAATTTTATTTTATTATTTTGGGGCAATATTTTATTATTTTAGTTATTAAGGTTTTGGTAAACTCTAGAGTATTAGTTTTAGTATGTTTTGTTTTAGGTAATTTAGGTTTCCTTATAGTTAAAGGATTTGATTTGGAGTTTCTTCCAAGCAGTCCTAGTTATTGTAGATTTAAGATTGGAGTAGTATAAATAAATCATGCTCCATATGTAATAGAATACAATCTTTTATAAATATATTAAATATTTCGAGAATTTTCTCTCTTTTCTTGTTGATTCAAGAAGTTAGGTAAAAGACAATGATCTTTTCCCTTTAAACCTGCTTCCGTCCTGCATCACAATTATTTATTGCTTCATTTTTTCAAGTCCTACTACAATCTTAAATAGAGTATGGGTGTCGATAAAGGCACCCTTAATTTATAGCCACTTCATTTTTAACTCAATATATATATCCTTTTTGATTTTGAAAACAATGATTCCTCTGCCTAATATTTACATTCAATAAACACAATCTGATTAATATAGAACATCATTTAAACATTTTTCCTTCGAGCTGTAGATGAGTTTTCATTTCATACTTGGATACTCTTTTGATGACATTTATTTTAGTATTATTGCAGCAACAATGTGAGATTCAATTTTCTCTAGTACAAGGGAATAAAGGCAGCCATAAAGAAATAAACAAGGAAGTGGGTTTGTGTTTAGAATTGGATTTAAAAAAGAGGATGAAGGGAAGAGAGATTTCTAATTTAGGCACCCTTGTTATTTTTTAATAATAGGTGTGTAGACCGGAAATTGAGGGTGCCTTTACTAACATCCATAGAGTATTCTTTGTTTTCCATGGTGCAGTAAATTATAAAAGTGAGGACTAAAAAGCATCAAGGAATTAGAGACAAAGTATAAGTTGTGTACGTACTGCTTATTAATATCCAAAAAAAATAAAATATAAAACGCACAGAAAAGAGTTGGAAAGTAGGAGATGGAATTTTGATAAATTAATTAACTTACCCATCTGCTTGGTTTTTCAGTTCCATCCCCGCCAAATCTGTAACTTCTACAAGTGCTTCCTTCCACCCTTTCACCTTTTCCATCAATTTTGTCTTCTTCCCGTGATCAATTTCGGCCTCATATTGCTCAACATACCCATCAAATGCTTCTCTTGTCCTCCCCTTTTGCTTCTGGATTTCAGATGGACACACATCATAGAAGACAGGTAAAACTAAATGTCCCAACAGGGCCCTTCTCTTGCATTCGAGGATCACCACAAGTTCGTCTAGGCACCACGGTGAAGATGCGTAGTCTTTGGAAAACACAATTATCGAAATCCTCGATGATTTGATTGCTTTGTCTAATTCGGGCTTTAGACTCTGTCCCCTCTCAATCTCATAGTCATCTCTGAAAGTGCGATATCCTGCTTGCACCAAAGCTGTATAGAGGTGATCGGTGAAGTTATTTCGAGTGTCCTCACCTCTAAAACTCAAGAACACATCATATGTGCATATAGAAGAAGAGGCTTCTTGGGCCCTCACAATAGCCATTGGACAAAGCTATGATGTAGCAGATGAATTATAATCGCGATATAAGCAGTATTCAAGGCAATAAGTATGTATAAAAGGAAGGAAGGATTGGGGAAAATATAAGTCAATTAAGTTTTCCATTAACAGAAAAACAGATGTTAAGTTGGGAGACTTGCACAAGAGGTGGAGTCAATTGGTAATTTCATGGGGCTGATGGCTAAGCGTGAACTTCGGGAATTATATTGACTTGAAACAGAAGCTTATAGTAACAAATTAATGCTTTGAAAATTGAATATGCCCCTGTTTCTTCAGTATGAGTATGTATGTACGTACAAGAGAAAATGGTTTCTGAAACTCAGGAAATGTATGAAGGATGCATAAAAGATTGAGGTAAAAGATGCGCGTTGAGACGAATTTATAAGGTATAAAAGATGCGTCTTCAGGAAGACATCATGACAGCAACGAATCTCTGACTTTATCACTATCTAAGAAATTGGAAAATAAAGAATATCATTATTTCAGGAAGATGTCGATCAAATAGCCTGCACATCAAATACCTTCTACAAAGGTAAACTCTTAAGAAAATAATATTTAAGAAGTAATGATGCTATCATGGAGGAAAATTCACAGTTTTTTTTTGACCGAGCGTATGGTATGTGATAAAATAACAACAAAAAATATAGTAATATCATCTTGCTGATGTGTAACCTATACACACCAAGTAACTTCTACAAAGTCAACCAAGTACTATCTTATTCACCAATCAACCTCATATTTGACATCCGCTGCAACATAACTGCCTTAACTTACGCTTGGGTGTTTGATCATTCATTACCGATAGCTAGTTAGCTTTGTAAATGTATGGTTAGATGAATTTGGAATCCATTTTCTGGTACGAGCAGCATTCTTATTAAATAGATGTGAACAGAACCTTGAAGCCTGTACAGTTACTAGTTTCACAAGCTGAGCCGCAATACCTATATGACCACTAAAAACAAATAACTTTAGATCCGAGAAATTTATTCTTCCTTTTTTTACTCAGTACAAGTAATGGTACACTCAAAAGAAAATGTGTGCATATCACAGATCTTTGATCGGACAGGTCGCAAAAGACCTCTGCCGGAAAAGGCGGAAGAACTTGAAGAAAAACCTACATTAGGGGATCTTATCCTTCTTTTGATACCAAGAAGAAATCAGAACTTGTAACGTACAAGTGCCTAACACTGAAATCAAAGAGCTACATAAGGTTACAATTCGTTGACCATTGAAAAGTCCTAATAACCAAAACATAACATAGATAAGTACTGGGAGATAACCATCGCTTTATATATCCAGTGTGATGGAATTAACAATCAATAGATAACATTAACGAAAGCCAAATACATCAAAGGGACCAAGGTTCGATTCCAACCCCCATCCCTTTGAACATGGCTCTGTGCCCCCCCCCCCCCCCTCCAAAAAAAAATAATAATAATCCAACAAGAGTGAAAAAAATGCCATTTCAGCTCCAAAATAGGAACTTGTTTCACATGGAAAAATGGAAAAGAAAAAGTAGACAATTTACAATGTTGTTGAGACTTGAACTGCACAAAACTCCTTTCATGTTGAAAAAAGAGAAAAAAGGAAAGTTCACGTCCTTGTAGAATGCCCACGGAAGCTGTAAAAGCCAGAGAACAAGAGTGATAAGACACTTGCTGCTTAACTACAAAAGTCTACAACTCTCTCTCTATATATACCTGAACAACTGAATAGCAACATAACTCAGAAGCAACGCACAATTTACATATACAACAGATTTCAAGCCTAAATTTGACATGACTCAAGGAAGATTCAACGACCTGGCTATGCGTGTTGTTTTCTGTACGTTTTTAAAGAAGAATATAATCTAGAAGGTTCCCTAACAGATGCAGAGTTTTTCACCATTGGCAAACACTTAAATTAGTGCTAGTTTTATTTGAGTTGAAATTTTTATCTTACCCAAAGTAAAATCTTTTCAATAATTTGGCATTCAACTTTCTTCAACATTTTTGTTTAAAATTATATCGTTATAATGTGTGCAATTATTCCTACCTTCATACAAACAAAAAAAAAATATTGGAAATGCATTTTAACATTTCAGTTCTTCCCAAGGTGATAAGTATTTTACTGCAATCCAAACATGTCCAAAATGTGAAACATAATTTTTGGGAGAGAAAGCCTAAGAGTTATTTTCTGAGGTTTCTTACCTCGTAACTCTGCAAGCAACCTATAAAATATGCAGTCAAGGATCTGCTACTCCAGCTCACACTACATCTCAGCAAAAACTTTAGCCTAAGCTGATTTTCAAAAAAATAGGTGACTGCGATCTTAAATTCTCAATCAACAAAACAAACCAAAAATAATAGTTTTGTTCATAAGACCCACTTGTGCGCAGTAATTTAAAGGGGTTCGCCTTGTACTATTGGCAAGCTCCAGATCATTGGTTCGAAACTTGCCCTTGTCCCCTTCCTCTTCCACCTTATGCTCAAACCATGGGTGTTATCTGAGATGGAACTTCTGTGTAAAACAGAACAAGCTTTATTCATCAAAAGATTGATAACGCTAGAATCATAGCTTTCACAAATGTAGAGAATTCAAACAGTAACTCTTAATCTGAAAAAGTAACTTATTGTGATCTTCAATTTCCAATCAGCAAAACACAACTTACAGATTGATTATACAACAAAAAAAAAAAAAAAAAAATGTGCTCTGGATGATCAAACTTTTTGGTCGTACTTGGAGATTTTTCTTGAGAATTTATGTAGTATTTTCTACAGTCTTTAATTAAGTACAGAACATATATGATAATTCTTTCAACTTATTGTGGATACACAAAATTCAAATAATCCAGGCCTCAAATTGTTTGGCGACCCCGTTATGTCATTTTATGTGCATGTTGACTTACTAATATCTATGTCATTATGACATTATCATATGTCGTACTTCTGTATAACCTTTATTCAACAATAATTCTAAGCAAACATAAATATCTTACATAAAATCAGACATATCAAACTTTAGTAACAGAGATATCGATGTACAAACCTCACGAATTCAAGTAATGACATTCCTCTCCGGCATTATGTCAAACAACTGACGAACAACGCCTTCATTTTCCCAATTCCAGCATGCAAAAATCATGGAATTCCAATCTGCAACTGCTCTCTCAGGCATTTCATTGAACAGTTCACGTTGTTCATGTGAAGATTCTTTCGGCTTTTTCTCTGCGGTTTTCCTGTCTGATTGACAGGTTTTGGTATGTCCTGTTAGCTTTACAGGTTTAAGATTTTTGGTGGAGTATTTTGTTTGGTTTCTTGTTGTGTTTTCTGTTGGTTGTTCTCTCATGGAGGATAGTAGCAATTGTTCATGTGAAGATTCTTTCGGCTTTTTCTCTGTGGTTTTCCTGTCTGATTGACAGGTTTTGGTATGTCCTGTTAGCTTTACAGGTTTAAGATTTTTGGTGGAGTATTTTGTTTGGTTTCTTGTTGTGTTTTCTGTTGGTTGTTCTCTCATGGCGGATAGTAGCAATTCTCTTGCTGATCGGTATGCTCGGCTTGTGATTGAGGAGGCAGAGGGCGGGGAGGATCTATCTGAGTTCATTGATACTACGAGTACGGCTGTTCAGGGAGATCTCCGATACAGTCTTGTAGGACGTTTTCTTACAACGTGCCCTATTAACTTCCATGCTATGGAACACATGATGGCGAGCATTTGGCGCCCGGTCATGGGACTTTGGGTTAAGGACCTCGGTCCAAACTTATAGTTATTCCAGTTCAAACATGAAATTGACTATGAAGATGTTCGAGGAGGGGGGCCATGGACGTTCGAGCAACACCCGTTATTGTTAAGCCCATTAGAACCGGGAACACTTCCACAACAAATGCCGCTGTTTCAACTCGGAATATGGGTCCAGGTGCATGATTTACCGGGGGGTTTTATGTCCGAGAAAGTTGCAGAACAAATTGGTAAGTATGCTGATCCTAATAACTTCTCAGGGGCATGGACATCCTATATGCGAATTCGTGTCCTCATCGATGTCTGCAAACCTATAAAAAGGAAGATGAATATTCGGCGAAGTGATTTTGAAGGAAAGTGGATTAATTTTCGATATGAACGACTCCCGACCTTTTGTTTTTTTTGTGGTATTATTGGGCATTCTGACCGCTCGTGCGAAACTGTTTTTGAATATCGAAACCAAAACGTGGAAAAAGCTTATGGTGTCTGGTTACGAGCTTCGAATAGACGGTCAAATTATAAAGGTGGGGAACAATGGCTATTAGATGGTCAAGCTCCAGCATTGGGAGGCTCGTTTGGTACGTCGAATAACGAAAAATGTAAAGGTGGTTTGGTGGAGAAAGGAAATATTCTGGCGACTCAAATGGTGATTGATGGTGGCGGTGGAGAGCAGGTGGAAGGGAGGGGCACAATGGTAATTACCCAAGCCAAAATTCATAACCATACTTCAAACTCCAATCCCCATAATTTTGCCAAACATCATGGTAATTTGAATCTGCCGAATAAAAGTAGAGATATGGGCAGAGAAATAAATTCAAAAATGCTTATTGATAATGTGAACAAGGTGGGCTCAAATGATGGCGTGGATGCTATTGTTATTTTAGAGGCCAAACGGAGGAGACAGGAAAGTGGGACAGCGGAGCCTTTGGGCCTCTTGGGCTCTAGTGACAGTAAAGAAAATGATCTAAGCAATTTAAATGGGCAGGGTTCAAAAAACTCTGTGGTGGCGGACTCGGAAGGCCGGGTTCGCCTGGCATTATGAAGACTCTAAGTTGGAACTGTCGCGGTTTGGGCAACCCAAAGACAGTTCGAGATTTTGTGGACCTTGTGTCCAATTTGCAGCCCGATTTTATTTTTTTAATGGAAACAAAAGTGAACAGAGAGAAGGTGGAGCGTGTGCAAGTTCAGATTAAATACCAGGGCTTATGTTTTGTTCCTGGAGTTAATAATGGTGGTGGGTTAGCGCTTATGTGGAAGATCAAAGATACAACAGTGTTATTAGGGCATTCGAAAATTTTTATTGATGTGGTGATATCTATCCCGGACTCATAAAGATGGCGGCTTACCGGCTTTTATGGTTTTCCAGAGCGGGTTAGAAGAAGAGACTCTTGGGATTTATTACGTACTCTTTCAAATAAATCAAATCTTCCGTGGTGTTGCATTGGGGATTTTAATGATATGCTATCTTCTTCGGAGAAAAAAGGTGGAGTTTCGCATCCTATTAATTTAATTAAAGGGTTTCGGGAGGCGGTAGAAGACAGTTATTTGAAAGAAGTTAACTTTAGAGGGCATTTATTTACATGGGAAAAGAGTAGAGGCCGTCCTAATTTTACAGAAGAGAAGTTAGATCGAGCATCAGCCACTGATCAGTGGTTCTCTTTATTTCCGTCTGCAGAAGTGGATAATATTCCAGTTGCATCCTCTGATCACTCGGTTTTATTTCTTCATTTCACTAATAAAATTCATAGTCCGAAAAGAGTGTTCCGATTTGAAAATGCGTGGCGGTTTGAACCAATGTGTAAGGAGATTGTTATTAATACTTGGGGGCACTCTGGTCCTCTGAATATTCAGCAAAAACTTTCTGTTTGTGGCGAAGCTCTCCAGGCCTGGGGTAATTCGGTGAGGAATACATTCAAACGGGATCTGAGAGATAGTAGATGCCGTCTTCGTGATCTGCTGAGCTCTAGGATTCCGGCCAGTTCGATAGCAGTAAAGGAAGAGCGGGACACACTGAACAATCTGTTGCGGCACCAGTCCTCGTATTGGCGGCAGCGGGCTAAAGTATTTTGGCTCAAGGAGGGTGATACTAATTCGAAGGCTTTTCACGCTTATGTGTCGGCGAGAAACAGTAAAAATCATTTCTCTTATTTATTGGATAACCATGGGAATAAACAAAGATGGGATGCGGGCTTGGCAGAGCTAATTCGAGACTACTTTTCAGAGCTATTTCATTCCAATGGCAGCTCTAGTGAAGCTATTATAGAGTCGGTTCAACCAAAAATCTCTGATGCGCAGAATGCGCTTTTGCTTCGTCCTTTCGTAGCGGCTGAAGTCGTCGCAGCGGTCAAGGCGATGCATCCGGATAAAAGTTCGGGGCCGGATGGGTTCAATCCAGGATTTTATCAGTCGTTTTGGCACGAGATAGGTACGGATGTTACGTCGGCTTTTCTTAATTATTTAAATAATTGTTCGTTACCTGGGGGCTTGAATGACACTATTATTGTACTGATTCCCAAAGTTAAGAAGCCGGATAAAATTACAGATTTGAGACCTATTTCCCTTTGTAATGTTATTGTGAAAGTGATGACGAAAGTGCTTGCTAATAGATTGAAAATGGTCCTTGACTCAATTATCTCTGAAAATCAAAGCGCCTTTATTCCGGGCCGTCTTATAACTAATAATGTCATGATAGCTTTTGAAGTCAATCACTATTTGAATCAAAAGAACCAGGGGAAAGTAGGGATGGCGTCCTTAAAGATGGATATGTCAAAAGCATATGATAGAGTAGAATGGTCATTCCTGAGGGACATGATGGTTAAGTTGGGCTTTGTAGATAGGTGGATTGACTTGATTATGCTCTTCGTGACTTCAGTTCAGTACGTGGTTAGACAAGGGGGTAGAGAGGTTGGTCCTATTGTTCCTTCGAGAGGTCTTCGTCAAGGGGACCCTATTTCGCCTTATTTATTCTTAATTTGTGCAGAAGGTCTCTCCTCTATTTTAAATGACAGGTCTCGTAAGGGTCTTATCCAAGGGTGTAAAGTGGCGAAGACGGCGCCTGTTATCTCACATCTCCTCTTTGCAGATGATAGCTATTTATTCTTTCGCGCCACGATAGAGGAATGTGAGAGAGTTCACGACTGCCTTAGTAAATATGAAGCTGCATCAGGTCAGAAGGTTAATTTTACTAAATCCTCTATATTATTCAGTTCGAATACGACTGATGATATTAGAAATAGTATTTGTGACTTGCTGGGGGTTAGGGCTTGCGATAATCACGGTAAATACTTGGGCGCTCCATCGTTAATTGGGACAAATAAGGTGGAGGTGTTTAATTATATTAAAGAAAAAGCCCATAAAAAAATCTTTGGTTGGAGAAATAAATTATTATCTAAGGCTGGTAAAGAGCTTTTGCTTAAATCTGTTATTCAGGCGATTCCAAGCTATATTTTAAGTGTATTTTTATTGCCTCACATTCTTTGTGATGAGCTCGAGCGTATGATGAATAGTTTTTGGTGGGGTAAAAAGAAGGATGGTTCAAACAGTATTCGTTGGCGTAGTTGGGATAAGTTGTGCTATAACAAATCAGTTGGTGGATTAGGCTTTCGAAAAATTCACCTTTTTAATCTTGCTATGTTGGGTAAACAAGGGTGGCGACTACTAGTGCATCCTTATTCGTTTTGTGGTAGAATTTTTAAAGCTCGGTACTATGCTGATTCGAGTTTTTTAGAAGCAAAGTTGGGGTCCAATCCTAGTTATATTTGGCGTAGTGTCCTTGCAAGTCAAGATCTGGTTAAAGAAGGGTGCAGACGGCATATTGGTAATGGGGTTAACACGTTTATTTGGGGTTCTCCATGGTTAAATGACGGGGACAATCCGTTTGTCGAAACTCCGTGTCACAAGGATCTTGTTGAGGTCACAGTTGATGCATTGCTGAAGCCGGGACACTTAGAGTGGGACATTGAGCTAATTAACAATATTTTTGTGCAAAGGGATGTTGATGAAATCTTAGTTATTCCCCTTCCTCGCGATAGTAAAGCTGATGTATGGTATTGGGCATGGAGTTCGAAGGGTTCGTACAATGTGAAATCAGCACATAAATTTTTGTGCTCTAAGTACCAGCCGGTTATAGCGCCAGCAATTACCAATTGGCAGCTTATTTGGTCTCTAAATTTACCTCCTCAAGTTTGTAATTTTCTTTGGAGATCACTTGCAGGTTCTCTCCCGACTCGGATGGCGCTTGCATCTCGCAATGTCGAAGTGGATACTATCTGTCCGCTTTGTGCCCAATATGAAGAAACGGCAGTTCACGTTTTAGTCTACTGCCCAGTCTCGATCAGCATTTGGAAGGCTGCTGGCTTCTCTTTCTCAGTGCAGGCTTCAACCCGGTTGTGGGAATGGTGGAATATAGTGGTAACAGGTTGTTCAAAGGAAGCAATGGAGTTTATATATAGCAGTTCTTTTGTGGAAAGCTTGGGTCAACCGTAATGATTGTGTATGGAACGGGGGCTCAAAACCAGCTTGGCAGGTTGTCAATGACGCAGCAGTTGTTCTCGCTGAATGGCGCTCTACTCGTTCGGTCACCATGGTAGCGGCTTCATCAGAGTCTAGAAGCTTGGATACATGGTCTGTGCCGAGTATGGGTACTTGGAAATGCAACGTAGATGCAGCGACATTCACGAAGCCAAATAAAATGGGTTATGGAGGCGTGCTTCGGGATGATAAAGGTTCGTTTATAGCAGCCGTAGCAGGTACGTTTCCAGGTCGTTTTAGCCCGTTAATTGCAAAATCAATTGGGCTAAGAGAAGTTCTTAGTTGGCTAATTCATTCGGGAAGACAAGACGTTTTGATTGAATCGGATTCTTTACTCCTCACAAATGCTATCAATAAGGCAGAGAATTTTTGTTCCTCTGTTGGTTCAGTCATTGAGGATTGTTATAACCTCTTGTTAGCATTAGTTAATAGCAAGCTAGTTTTTGTTCGTAGATCAGCGAATGCGGTTGCCCATTCAATTGCTAGGGCGTCGCATTCGTTGTCTGGTCAGCAGGAATGGTGTGATGTTTGTCCTGCTTTTATTTCTAATGTACTCTCTAGCGATTTGATTTAATATATTCTTCTTTGTTTCGAAAAAAAAAAAAACTAAAAATATTATTCAAATGGTATAATCAAATGTTAGAACATCTTCAATGGAATAATTAAAATTAAATAATCAAAACAACTTTTGATTATCCATTTAGTAAGAATATCTCCAATGGTATAATCAAAATAACAATTATAATTAAATTTAACAATGTTGGCTAAAAGTACTACCTCAATGGTATAATCAAATTTTAGCAACCTTTTAACGAATAATTAAATATATTCCATTTATAATCAAAATTAACAACCTTCTTCGATAACCAAAATGAGGGGCCACCAGTTTTATTGGGTAAAAGAAAATCTTTTTAAATTTCAATCATCTTTCCCTCGTTTTTTTGAAACAAAATTCAAATTGATTAATTTGTGGCCAATCAATAAAGTGGACTCACAAATTTGGTTATTGAGAAAAAATATCTATTGGAGAGAGTTAACAACTTACTAAATGTCAAAAGTCATTTTTATTATTTACTTTTGTTTATTCCATTGGAGATGTAAGGGTCGCAAAGGGGTTGGGATCAGTGCGGCAAAAAAAGAAACCAATTTAAAAATAAAAAATAAAAAATTAGTTTTGGTTTCACGTATACAAATACCAAAAGTTAAAAATACCGAAAACAAAAAATGCAAATTTCTTTTGGTTGGTTTTGGTTTCAATTTTTCAAAACCGCCTAAAATACCAAAAATTATAAAATCAAAAATACCGAGAATAAATGTATATTTTATATATTGTATGATGCAATATTTTTGGCTTTTTTCTATTATGCGCTATAATTTTAAAGTTTCTTGGTAAAATGTTAATTGTGCTGTGATATATATATAAATTTATCTTAGGAGGCACGTGAGATATTAAAGGATTATTAATATAGTTATAGCTTAGTTCTTAAAATCTGTATCTTATATATTTTAACACTTTTTCTTAAATGAAGTTATCATAATGCATATACAAAGATGGAATAATATAATCGCACTCATTGCCTTGAGGAAAAAATTCTAGAAATAAAATTAAGTATAATTTCCGAAAAATAATACAAAAAAAAACTGAAATAAAAGTACCAAAAAAACTAAAAGAACCAAAAAACCGCATGGTTTGGTTTTCATTTACGTGTGTTAAATCATCACACGGTCAAAATCATCTACCAAGACCTTAAGGCTACTCGAAGGTATAGTCAATAAGATAATAGAAAAAAGAAAAAAATACATGATATAAGTTGTATTATACTTTAGGCACTAGTTATTTATATATTGGACTTTAGCTAGAAGGGTGTAATTGAAAAAAGAAACCCTACATAACGGTTTAATTAATGAAAGTTACAAAATGATGGTTAAAGTTTAATATAAAATAAAAAGATAGGCCAAAATCAAATTGTGTATTATTAATAGTGGCCAAAGTCAAACTCTCCTATTTTGAGTAACTAACACAACTGTCAATGAGTAACTAACACAACTGTCAATCGACAAGGGCGAGTGCGTCAAGAATGGAAAATTATAGTCTGATTTTAATATTTGGGTTATGTGGGTTTTAGGTCCATAATTTTGTCATTATTTAGTTAGAAGTTCACGGTTCTCATTTCTTAGACTTTAGGCCACAGTTTTCCTAGAATACACCTAATTTGTTCATCTTCTTCACTTGCTTGGCCAACAAAAAAAATCAAACAAACAAACCACTCTCCTTCTCTCTCCACATTCATCACCTCCGAAACCCCTATCATCCCAAACCCCTCAAATTCTCAAAGATTCTGAATCTCGGAACCACCCAAAGATTTAGACAACCCACCAGTTAAATTATTGTAAGACAATATGAGATTCTGCAAATTGGGGAAAGACCCGAAAATATCCGGAATACTTCCAACCAAACTCACATTACTCGCGGATAAAGCACCCAAACTACTACTATCCCTCAACTGAATCGGCACCACCCAAGATTGTAAACTCGGATTATCACTTATACTAAATGGTTGTAAATTTGTGAGACACACGAGGAAATCAGACGAAACAGAGAGGTTGTTAAGCTCATTGGGGAGTGCACCTTAGAGGCTTTTGGAGGGGAGGTTGATAGAGGTGACTCAGCCGGAGCTGTCGCAGTAGATTTCGGACCAATTGTTGCAGATGTCTGTGCCGGTCTAATCTTTGGGCGCGGTGTTGGAGAGGCTGGTGGCCAGTGTTTGGAGTACGGAGAGGTCATCTGCGGCTGAGAAAGATAGGGACGCGAGGAGGAAGAAGAAGAGAGAATGTAGGGTTTTGAGAGTGGACATTGTTGGGATCGAGAGAGAGACAGAGAGTTTGGTGCTTTATGTGGGGTATGTGGGGTGTTTGTCTGAAAGGCGGGGTAATTGAACTGTTGAACGGCTTGTTTTTTCAATTTTATTTTTTGGACGATCTGTAATTTATAATACAAATCAACGATATTAATGTGACTAGTATTATTTTAAGAAAGGGCCGTATTTTTTATTTTTAATTTTTTAATTTTTTATTTTTTTTTCTTTCAGTTGACTAACAAAATCACTTATTTTGGACCCTAATTTAAGAATGACAAAATTATAGACTTCAAAATTCAAATAATCCTTAACTTTTTATAGATTAATGTTATAATAGTCGAGCACTACTCTTTTAAGAAGTTAGCGTTCAGTATGAACAATTTTGTTTAGGATACTCATATTGTTGTAGCAATTAACTTTTGAAAAAGTATAATATTACTTTCAGAAGTTTTATATTGTATATTTTTAAAATTATATGTTACTCTGACAATAGACATAATTATTTTAACAATAGTATGTATCACCCTTTGTTTATTGAGAAAGTGAGCAAATTGTCCGAGTAGGAAAGAAGTCTACTTAGAACAGGTTTTTCTCCCGTTCTTTTAATAGCATTGGTTTGCTATTTCCCAAAAAGAAAAAAACTTAATGGATTAGATTAAAATAAGTAGCATTTTGAAGAAAGGACGAAAATCAAAACAACAGTCTTCTATTTTCTCCCGGTGGCCTACTAGCCTTAACCATCCGGTGCCGGCAATCACCGGGCACCTTTGGTGTTGCCACTAGTGGCAAAATGTATATATATTTTTTTTATTTCAAGAACGAAAGATGTATTGCTATTTTACGTATTTAAAAGATAAAATTTAAGTAGAGGACATATAGCACTCTTACATACGTGTGATTAGAACTATGGTATATTTTTTTTTTTTAAAAAAATATAGTTTTAATTCTCCTTGGGAATTTGGTTTTCGTTTTGTATTTCAAGCAGATCAAATATATGCCGGGTTGCGGAAATGGGTCAATATGAATCAGTTAAACTCTCTAGTTTGCATGCCTTTGGGGAAGATTGTCTTCTCGGAAATTACACAAAGCACAGATAGAGGTATTACAAATTTGTGCAAGGATTTCGTTAGCTCTTAAAGTTGTAGCCTCTTCTTTGTTTGGGAAAAGTGAAGATGAATGAGTCATCTAATTAACTTGAATCAATACCTCAAAGTCAAATCCATGAGAAACGTAAAATCAATTATGACTCTTTACAAGCTACATAAAAAGATTATTTTGCTTGCTTCTTTGTTGGAATCTATAAGAATTACGCAATCGGAGTACTAGAGAAATGCTATCTTCACGCAAAAATTGGAATTCCAAATCTAACTATTTGACGTCTCTTAACAACGGATCATGGTAATATGTTGAGAATGAGAAATTGTACGTCAATAATCACTAGAGGCAGGGGACCGTAGTAGACTTTGGCATCAAGGACACACCTTGACTGTAAGAAATATATCATATGTATGTGTTTCTTAGTTTGCATGTATTCAAATAATTGATCCTCTTTTTAAAACACTTTAATAAAAAGTTCTATATTTTCTTATACCAACTTGTTACACCCCAAATCCCGTTAAGAGGATTTCACCTCCGGAACCCGGTTAATCACGGTGTCGTATGCAACGGCGGGTTTAAATTTAAACAATTTACATAGTATCTAAAACATTTTTTTGTATTAAAAACCCTATTCAGAAAATTCTTTGGTATGTGGAGTCTAAAATTTAACAAATCTAAAACCTATAGAAGTCCAAACATTAATTGAATCAAACTCCACATTCACATATATTGACATTCAAACATCAAAGATACAGATGTTTATACAATCAAATCCCTCCAACGAGGTCCCAAGCAAAATCAATAAGGTTTTACAACAATTATAGAATACGTGTGACACGTGAGTTACTTTGAATCCAATAGTACAAAGTGCTCAAATACAAAAATTATACAAGTACTAAGTCGTCCTTAGACGGCTATAAAGTTCTAAGCTATCAGAGGCTTCTTAAACTCGTACATGTGCCATCACTCGTGGAATATCCACAAAACTGTTTTAAAAAAATGAGAGTGAGCCAAATACAGGCTCAGCGGGAACTATAAAGTTTGTATGTAAAGATACGTTTTTTAGATAATGCATGTGAGGCGAAATAAAGAAAGTAGCCTCCTTTTGTAATAAAAATTGTTTTATAATATACAAGGTGCCCAAATACAAAAATTATACAAGTACTAAGTCGTCATTGGATGACTATAAGGTTCTAAGCTATCAGAGGCTTCCTAGACTCGTACACTTGCCATCCCTCATGAAATACCTGTAAAACTATTTTGGGAAAATGGGAGTGAACCAAATACGGGTTCACTGGGAACTATAGGATTTGTATGTAAATATACGTTTTTGAAATAATGCATATGAGGTGAAATAAATAAAGTAACCTCCTTTTGTAATAAAAATTATTTTATAATATGCATGTCAATACTTCCCTATTCCCAAAATATAATAAGATATAAGTTAATTGAAAATACAATTATAATCTCATTAATAATATAAATTAATGGAAAACCTCATATGTATGGTAAAAGAAGTATCGCTAAGATACAAATAATTTTTAGTATGAATATATATACAAAACCGTTGGCTAGTTCATACAATGTGGCATAACAATTGTATCGTCTAAACTTCTCGCCCCCAAAGGGATCGAAGCCCTTATCGGCACAACGTACTCTGTGAGGTATGCTCTATTACCATTTGTAACAACCCGGACCTCGACCCTAGCAAGATATTGTTCGCTTTAGCACTTAGGCAAACCCTTCGCACCTCACAGTTTTGTTCTTGGTAGGGCTATATAGTCCAACTCACCCCTCAAAGGACTTTCACTAGTGGAACCCCTTGTGTGTACATATAAAGCACTTCAAGTTTCTCCAACTTTCCGATGTAGGAAATTATAACAAGCACACTCATAATAAAGAAATAAGGAAATAAACAACAATCGCACAAGATAAGGTTTTACTATTGTATTAGCATAAATGCCATTAATCCACACAGATGACAGCTTTTTATTGATCATAGGAACAAATAGTTGATTACAAGTACACAAGAATTTTTTTTCTCT
The DNA here is from genome assembly GCA_021464415.1 of Lonicera japonica. Lineage (NCBI taxonomy): Eukaryota > Viridiplantae > Streptophyta > Magnoliopsida > Dipsacales > Caprifoliaceae > Lonicera > Lonicera japonica. The sequence goes on from JAKCWG010000674.1 coordinate 23,648, forward strand.
ATTTTAGCTTAAGGTGTTTTAAGCCTTATGCAAGTTTATATAAAAAATGAGCCAAAATTGCACTTAAAAGAAACAGGATCGATCATGGTCATTGGAGAACTAATTTCACAAATCTCTACTTTGGCAAACCATCCAACTATCCCATCCAACAAACAAAAAATAATACTCCTCCATGTTCTTCCATCAATACTACTATAGCATCACAACCATCCCTGAAGAGCCGTCACCCCTAAGTAGGGTCTTAACATCGAAGAATGTTGACCAATGTCAAGCAATGCTCAAACTTGGTCGTAGGTACCACTTTTGTAATCATATCTGCAAGATTATCCTTGGTGCCAATTTTTTTTAAAATTACTTTTATTGATCATCTCTATACAAGTTTAGACCAACAAGGATTTCACACGTTTAGAGACGATGATAAGATCGAGAAAGGCAAATATCTTAAGTCAGACTTAGAAAAAGAGACCTGTCAATCAAATATATCGATCATTATCTTATCAAAGGACTATGGATCTTCCACTTGGTGCCTTGATGATCTAGTGATGATCCTCAAACAAAGTAGGACATTTGGGCTTGTAGTTTTACTAGTGTTCTACGATGTGGATCCATCCCAAGTTCAAAAGCAAACAAGGAGGATAGCATAAGCTTTTGCTAGGTATGAATTGCAATTAGACACAAGAAATACAACGGGAAATTTTTATTAAGAGATACTAAAGAAATATAATGGAAGTGTTTCTTGGCATTTTTTAAATTCATTTGAGGGAACTTATGTTTTAAACCTAAGTGAAATAACCAGCATGTTTATTGGTAGATATAAAAGATATATAATAGTAAACTGTAGGAAGACTTGCATAAAATGTGGAGACCTTTTTTTTTATGAAAAAAATACAGACGCATACGCAATATTTGTTTATACACTTGTTATTATAATTCTATTGCACATGTAAAATTTAACATAAAATTTTTGTTAGCTTATTAGTTAAATATAAATTTTTCAACATTCAGGTCAAAGATTCAAGCTTGATTAACTACATATTTAGCAATATAAAAAAGTTAAAATATTAAAAAAGGGTGATTTTATTTTATTAATAATTTAATATTAAATATCCACCAAATTAGTAAGTACATCCAATTTAATTAAGTAAACACAAAAATTTACATTCTAAAAAGTTAAAGTAAAATCGGAGTTAATAAAGGTGAAAAGCAAACAACCTCCTCCATCACTTCATCTTGTAGCTCTGTTGAAGTTAGTAACGTTGTAACTGAATTAAGTTTTTCTACCATTCAATTTTCATACTATAAAATCTTACTATGAGAATATATTAGTTTTGGATATGACATTATATGTTAAGTTAGGTTATGTTGGGGGTTTTAATGGCGTAACTGAAATTAAGTTTTTCTACCAGCTAATTTTTGTATTATAAAGATCTTACGAAGACAACATATTAGTTTCGGATCCAACATTATTTATTAAGTTAAGTTATACTGAAGTTTTAATGTTGTATCCAAAATTAAGTTTTTCTACTATGTTTTAAATAAGAATATTAATTCAAGTATAAATTCATAAAAAAAATTACATGGATCACACCATTGAACGTTTAGTCTTTACTCTATTAGATGATTATGATAAAAATAAACCGTGCTCTACACTAATTCATAGTTTTTTCTCAGCTTTCAATACTGTGTTAATCCATTATATTATGCATTTTTTTTTGTTTGTGTTGCAAACTATTGTTGGATTCTCTCGCTGGCAAAAGATCTTTCATTGTTGTATGCTTAAACTAATATGATTTTATGGTTTATATTTTCATCAATCAAACTAGTGATAAGTTAATCTAGTATTTTTAATAAAAGATTTTAAAAAACCTTAAAGGAAAATAGGAAATAAATTAATATGAAAGTAAATTTTGATTAGGAATCCAAATTCAAATTCAAAAATACAATTATAAATTAATTTTAATTGGCGGATATACTTCTCAATTTTTAAAAGGGTGATATTGTGAATGTTTGTACAAAAAATCCATAAATTGAAGGCGAATTGATCGTAAGAAATTGCGAATAGAAATAAAACCACCCTTGTGTAAAATGGTTGTGTAAAATTGATGTAGAACAAGTAGTGAACCTGTATTTAACAATACTGGATCGTCGTAAGCCCGCCTGGTCCAAAAAATGACGAGACCAGAATTGCGTGGGGCCTGGCTAATTTGACCCGAAACGGTCCAGAGAAATCAAGTCATAGCCTTAGGTGATGATGCACGTCATTTTTTGGCCAAATTCCTTCATTTAGGCATCCGAATCCCCATATTTACTATTTAAGGCAGGTTTTAATAACGCAATAAGTTGAGTTTGGAAAGTTAGATTTGACTTCCGTTAAATCCTGCGCGATCCTTGACATCAGCACTGCAGAATCCCATAATTTCTGCAATTTCTTATTTTTGGCAGTTTTTTGAATTATTTCGAATTTGTTTCCTTTCTTACATTTTGTAATCTCTTATGAGAGAATCTCTTTGTAATTGTTTGGGCAGTTCATCTTTAATAAAATTTTGAGTGATTTTTTCTATATTGTGAGTTTATATCCCATTTTATAGCTTTCCGCTTTAGCTTTAGACCTGCCAAAATGGTGAAGTACGATGTTAAAGAGCTCGTGTTCACTGATAAAGATATGAGCGGAGTAGAGTTCTCTCATGACAACCCTCTGGTGGTAACGGCGATGGTGGGCAATCATAATGTCCACGGAATCCTCATTGACACAGAGCCACTTCCAACCTCATGTACTACAGCACCTTTAAGGCCATGGGTCTTACCACAGAGCACCTGACCCTTTTCTCGGTCACCCTGGTTGGTTTTTCAGGAGAAAAGACTAAGTCTCTGAAAGCAATTAAGCTCATTGTAACCTTGGGAATAGCTCTGAAGTAGATCACCACAGTTGCTGAATTCTTGATACTAGACAGGGCTCCGCATTATAACGCTATCCTCGGTAGGGGAACACTCAACGAGATTAAGGGTGCCATTTCGACTTGCAGCCTAACAATGAGATTTCCTACTCCCTACAGAGTCGGGGAGGTTAAAGGAAATTAGGTCGAAGCTCGCAGCTGCTAGTTTGGAACATTAAAAGAAGTCAGAACCGCAGACATCACAGTTGTTGAGGTTGAAGTAGTTACTGAAAAGGAATTGATAGGGACAGAAGAGCCTAGCGACACAGAGAAGTGGGAGATCGACACCTTAGACCCTAGGGATGAAGAGAAAGAGCTCCGTGGTGAATCGGTGAAGGACTTGAAAGATTTGGTTCTTGACCCATCACGGCTTGATAGGGTCCTTAAAATCAGTGATAAACTTTGCACAGAGGTCAAAGAAGAGCTCTGTCAGTGTTTGCGAGCTAACGCCAACATCTTTGTATGGCCCCACTACGACATGAAGGGGTTGAACCAGGAGGTCATGATACACAGACTCAACGCTGACCCCACTTTCACACCCGTAAGGCAGAAGAAAAGTAGTTTTGCTGCAGAAAGGAATTCGGCCGGTAAAGAAGAAGTCCAAAAGCTCCTCCGAGCTGGTTTTATTCGGGAGGTACACTATCCAAAATGGCTCTCCAATATAGTGCTCATAAAGAAGCACAATGGGAAGTGGAGAATGTGTTTGGACTTCAAAGACCTCAATAAGGCATGCCCGAAGGACTTTTTTTCACTCCCAAAGATCGACCAGCTGGTAACCGAGACTACGGACCATGAGATGTTAAGTTTCATGGATGCATACTTCGGTTACAACCAGGTCAAAATGGCTCTAGAAGATGAGGAGAAGACATTCTTTATCACCAATGAAGGCACGTATTGCTACAAAGTTATGCCATTCGGCTTGAGGAACGCAGGAGCTACCTATCAAAGGGTGATGAGCACGCTATTTAAAGACCAAATAGACAGAAACATAGAGGTTTATGTTGACGACTTGTTGGTTGAAAGCCTTAAAGCCCTGAACCATGTGGCCGATCTCAACGAAACTTTTACCATACTCAGGCAGAACAGCATGTCTCTTAACCCAGCCAAGTGTGCTTTTGGAGTGAAAAGGAGAAAATTCTTGGGCTTCATGGTTACTCAATGGAGAATTAAAGCTAATCCAGAGAAGATACAAGCTCTTATCGACATATGATTTCCACCCTCAGGCCAATGGCCAAGCAGAGGTCACCAACAGAACCTTGCTAAGCTCGTTGAAGAAGAGACTCAATGATGCCAAGGGAAACTGGTCTGAAGAGCTCCCCTCAGTACTATAGGCTTACAGAACCACAATTAGAGGTCCAGCGGGCGAAACCCCTTTCCCCCTGACCTATAGAACTAAAGCAGTCATCCCAGTGGAAATGGAAATCCCAACTTACAGAATCAACAATAACGACCCAGCTCGTGATGATGAGGACCTGTTGGCTAACCTAGATCTCCTCGAAAATAAAATAGAGCAAGCTCGAATTAGGGAAGAGGTAAATAAAAGAAGCATGGTCAAAAGTTACAATAAAATAGTCAAAAATCGAAGCATGAATGTTGGCGACTTAGTACTTTGAAAAGTCACCTTGGCAACAAAAAATTTTGAATATGGCAAGCTCGCTGCCAAGTGGGAGGATCCCTATGTGGTCACCAAAGTTAGCAGACTAGGCACTTATTATTTAAGGACCGTTGACGGCATGGAGCTCATGAGACTTTGAAACATATAACACCTCAAGAGATACTATCCTTGAGCTAGAACATTTTGTACTTTTTGTAATAGTTTTATCCAAAAGAATGTATATGGAATGTATTGTTTGATACTTTGTTACTTGTAACTTGCACTCTATTTTAAAAACCTCTCACAAATAGGTCAGTTTAGTAAGCGTTTAACTCGCTAGAAACACACTTGCAATATGTTTTAAAAGCCTCTCACAAAGAGGTCGGTTTAGTAAGTGTTCAGCTCGCTAAAAGCACACTTGCAATCTGTTTTAAAAACCTCTCACAAAAAGGTCGGTTTAATAAGTGTTCAGCTCGCTCGAAGCACATTTGCACTATGTTTTAAAAAATCTCTCACAAAAAGGTCTGTTTAGTAAGTGTTCAGCTCACCAGAAGCACACTTGTACTCTGTAAAAAAAAACTCTCACAAAGAGGTCATTTTAGTAAGTGTTCAGCTCGCATGAAGTACATTTGTAATCTGTAAAAAAAATCTCTCACAAAGAGGTCAGTTTAGTAAGTGTTCAGCTAGCCAGAAGCACACTTGCACTCTATAAAAAAAACCTTTCACAAAGAAGTCAGTTTAGTAAATGTTCAGCTCGCAAGAAGTACACTTGCACTCTGTAAAAAAAAACTCTCTCACAAAGAGTTCAGTTTAGTAAGTGTTCAGCTCGCAAGAAGCACATTTGCACTTCTCTTAAAAAAAATATCTCACAAAGAGCTTAATTGGCCAACTGAAGGGGCCTAGTAACAAATGAGAATTTTTTTCAAAATTTGCCTAAGTCAGACGGGGGCATGATTCTACTCAAGTCTTAGCCAAAGAGTATAAATTTTCCTTTTCCACACCAAGAACCTCGAAAAGATTACTATCATCATACATGTCTTTGACTTTTTATGAATTTCTTAAAAGACCTCCCTCGAGGCACGATATTTATCTTGCTAAATTTCGTTTGACTTTATCTATATTGTATGGGCATTAGAGTACCTATAGGGCTCATTGCTATATCTCACAGAAACAACTTAAACAAAATTAGAAATAAGAATTAAAGCAAAATAAAGATCAACTGGCAAAAATGATTTATTTCATTGATGAAAAGAGAAGTTACATGGGTCCTATACTTCTATACAAAAAGGAGACCTATCAAAACTGCTTCTCATCACCAGCTCCTGCACCATACCTTGAAGGGGAGGGCTCACCAGTCTCCCACTCAGTCAGCACGTTAGGTTCTTCAGCCCTAATTAGTTGCATGACAGCCAGGGTATCGCCTCTCCTCTCAGCTATTTTGGTCTCTAGCTCAGGAGTTACTTCAATCTCAAAAGGTACTTCCAGATTCTCGAGCTCCTCATGCCTCTGCAAAGCCAACTCTTTGCACTTGTAGAAGCCGGTGACAAAGGAATCTGAGATCCTCAGCAACAGACCCTCCATGGCACATAACTTTTTAACGGCCTTGGACTTCATTGCTGTGACAGACTCCTTCAGCCCCTTCAACTTGAGCTTCTTAGTCATCAGCTGAGCTTGGGCATCTTTCAGTGCCTTCTCAGTACCCTCTCTGCTCTTATGCTCTAAATCATCTGTCTCTTGGCTCTTTTCCAACGCGAGCCCAGCATTATAAAGCTCTTTCCTGACCTGGGTCATCTCGGACTTGAAGTTGAAGGCCTCTTATTTTTTGTCCTTGTGCTTCTGGGACATATTTGTGTACTCAAGCTCCAACCGGCTAAACATGTCATTAAAGCTGTTTACTTTGCTCTTTAGACCTTCTGTTTCTGACAGGGCATTGTTCAGTTGGTCCAGCATGACCCTCTTGTTGTTGTCAGCTCTCTTCAGGTCGTTCTTGGCAATGTAGAGCTCGTTCTACATCCTAGTGAGTCTTCCTGAAGAGATAAGTTAGCCACGGTGCTGGAACACTCCTTAGCCAAGTGGAGGATTGATAAAAAAAGATTCATGGCCTGCAAAGAAGTGCGAAGAGACAAGTTATACTCAAAGAACTTGAAGAACTGAGCTCAAAATAGAGAGTACACGCACCTGACTCATGTGGAGGCTGAAGGAGCTGGCCAACGAGCTCGTCCTTCGTTGCCTTGCCTATTCGAGTACCTTCTGTCATAGAGGAGGAAGAGTGAAGCCCTTTACGAAGAAGGCAAAACTGTACTGCTGGTTTGGCTCTAGCGCGTGTCCTTCGACCCCCTAGAAGCTGGTCTGGTCAGGTACAGCCCTAGACCCAGTTATGACGACGTCCTCCTCACCACCTTCGATCGCTTGCTTAGTTCCCACAGCCACAGTGATGGGGCTCTGGGCTATAGGACTCTGACCGCCGATATCTGCGACCTTTGCCCTCTCCAAGGCCGTCTTCTTTGGGTTGAGGAACTGTAAATCTTCAATAGGAGCTTTTATTAGGCTCACCCAGGTACGAGCATCCTCTAGGCTAGGGGCATCTGTGACCTCCCTCAACTCACTTTGACCTCTTAGAGGGAGGTAACCCTCTAGCTAAGGCATTTCTTTTTTTGGTGGTCTTCTCAGTGTTCACTTTGAAGACCAATTCTAAAATAGAAAATAAGGACATGAGTTAAATATACATCCTAGCTACTTATACATTAAGGACAAGAACAAGGTAGAGACTCACTATTTTTGGGCACCACGGGCACCTGTTGGAGGAGGGCTATATCTAAAACCTTATCCCCAAGAGAATCAGCTCGAGTTCTCTCCTGATGACCGTCTTGTGCTGGACCACTCCCGGCCTCAACCTCTCTTGTAGCCATTGGCCCTTCGTGGCCCTGGACACTGCTTCCCTTTTGGGTAACCTTCGCAGCCTTCAACCCTGGGTCATTGCTTTCTGAGGGCAACATTACATGTAAGTTTGGGCGGTCCTCCACTATAAGAACACTAGGATCATCGTTGGTGGGTCTGGGCCCAGCCTGTACTTCCACAGCATCATGGGAGCCACTATATCAGCATAATGTTTCAAAAAGAAGTCTTTGGCATCATCAATCCAACTTGACTTCACCAGGTCGGGTTTCTTCTCTTTGACTGCGAGGAAAAGAATAAAAAGGAGAATTTAGTAAAAAGGAGAATTTAACCCTTTTCTACTAGCATGAGAAGAGGTGTGCAATGCTAAGAAAAAAGAAAAAAAATACTTACTAATGGAATCTGGCTCCAAAACCCAGCGTTTTAGGTCATGGACACTGGGATACCTTGAGTCGTGCTCCCAATCCACTCCTAAAATGAAGAAAAACCTCTTCTTCCAATTGGGGATGCTGTCAGGGAGGCCAAATATGATCTTTGAAGAACCTAACCTTGAGGGACAGTTGAAAACCCCTTTGTTCTTTCCACCACTATCCTTCGGCTGAAATAAGGTGATGAATTCTTCAATCGATATCTCATGACTCTTCGCAGAGATAGCCTGGAAGATTAATACAGATCCTACCAGACATGACCACATGTTTGGGCTGACCTGGGTTAGAGCAAGGTCTGTGGTTATTAGCAGTTCCCTCACTTGGTCGTCCATGGGGAATCTAAGCCCCTGTTCAAAGGCGGCTTCGTAGAAGCAGACCTCCCCAGGTCTGTAGTAGCAGGCTCTCACCTCTGAGTCTGGCGCCCTAATCCTGACTGAATCAGGAATTTGGTATTTCCTTTTAAAAATCAGGATGTCAGGGCCAGAGAAGGTCGACGGGATACGGAAGGCGGCCAAGGCATTGAGATACTCCGTATACTTCTGGATATCCTTGGCATCATTTGACACAGGGGGGAGATAAATACGAACTACCTCCTCCTCACTGTCTATGATTTCGATGGACCTGACCTCGGGGACTGCGGGCACATTTCCTACCAAAGAGCCCTGCTCTGTGTTGATGGGAATTTCCATGTTCTAGCTGTGGTGTGTGAAGTGATCCATGAGAAAGGCTAGGGTGTGTAGAGATGTGATAGGAGCAAAGTACGAAATGCGGTCGATGAAATCTACCAAGGATACACTCGAAAATCTCTTCAAGCTATGATCTAGAGAAGGTTTGTAAGCCAGAGTAAGAGAGGGTTTGCTGAGTGAAGGTTTTAAAGGCTCTAAAGTGCCTAAGGTTTAAGAGAAGAAGACATAGAAAGTATAAAATTTTCTCTAAGGCAGGAGGGTTTTATAAGGTGTACAGGAGAAGTTAAGTGTCTTTTCAAAAACCTTAACTGTCCACTCGAAGACCTACTGTCACGCGCTTGCACGTTTTCCAAGGAATACGAAACTCCCATACACGACCTTAGTAAGCAGTAACGGTCACGTCAAAGAGCTCGGGGTTAGAACGCAGGTCCTCAAGTCAGCTCATAGACTCTTATGTTTGGGATGTCCGCCAGATCTGATGTGAATACCGAATCCGACATCCCCCAGGAGCCCCAGTGCGCGTCACTCATGAAATAGAGCTCGAAAATTCTTCCAAATAAACTAAGCATGAGTTTTTATCCTCGCCAATCAGCTACTCTACGCCAAATGTCAAGGATGGGGGCAATTGATGGTGCAAAGTATTAATTCAATTTATCCCACCAACCTCAAGCGGACACATGGTCGTCCACGTCAGCTATCGGGCTTGTTCTTTATAAGGAACTTGGAGGAGCCTTATTTTGACTTTGTAAGAAGGATAAATCCCCTTGAGGGCTGGGTACTTGCTCAAGGGTCAATTACGTACGACAAATTACGAGGTCCGAGCCCCGGAGCTCTTTTGACGAGCTCCAATGCTCTCTCTTTCTTTCTCTCTCGCCCAACCACCATGCCAGAATGGTTAGCGAAGGCATGGGTAACTGTAACCTGCTCTGTAGAGCGCGTAGAACTCCACTCACTTTCATTTAATGCACACAAACTGCATTTAATGCACTGGAATTCTTGGAGAAGCAAGGTTAGAGTTGGTACTAGTCGAAGCATGGCCCAAACCTGCTCTGGGAGCTGTGGCCATACATCTCCTCCAGTAATATATATATATAAGAAGCATTTACTTCTCCCAACAACCAAGTTCTGATTAAGTTCCAATTGAGAAGAATCAGAGAGAAACATGACACATCAAAATAAGTACAAAAAGGACAGAAGCAAAGCTCAACAGCTTGCTTCAGGGCTCCTTAGTTAGAGAGACTAAAATTGTAGCTAGCTCAGCTTTCCTCTTATTGTAATATTGAAAGAATAGAATAGCCAGAAAGACTTTTGTGAGTTTGTAACACTTGTTGGTTTACTATTAATATAAGACAAACTGAGCTCCTAACTCTATTTTACAGGGGAGGACTAACCTGTATATTCATACGAGGCCTACCTCCTCTATAAATCCTCAACTCTCTTAAATTCAGCACCTTTATCTTTACTATTCCAATCATTTGTCATAACCTTTTGACCGTGTGGTCTAAAATACCTTTCCAGTTTTTAACACCAATAAATATTAAGGTAAGTTTTAACTCGCTTTTAAGGGACAATTTAATTGGGAAGACTCTCATTTGTATAGCTCACTAATATTTCTTAATAACAAAAAAATAATACTCTAATCCTTGACTAGAATTTTTCAAAAAAAATGACAAAATAATTTTCCTTATGTAATTAAGGTGTTTTTGCAAAACAAAATTCTCAAAAACAATTTCGTCATTTAACATTTTTTGATTGCTTTAATTATTTAATTATGTTTGGGAAATTAATCATCAAAAGTATAGAATTATAATAGGGAAAAAAAAACTTTGGAATTGAACTTTTCAAACATATTTATGATATACATATATATATGAGATGAGTTCAAGTTAGACCTGGTGTAAAATAAAGAAATTTTACACCCACTCATAACTTTCTGTTAATTTCATAATTCATCAATCTAACCATTCAATGGGCTTGTTTGATCGCTTAAATTATCTCATTTATAATTGTTTCTTTATAAATTAACAAATTGTAATTTTTTTTTTCATTTCAACAGAAAATACCATGGTGTGATTTTTTCGACATAAACTTGTATGATAGTTAGGGGTGACTTAAATTACCAAAAATTCTAAATCGACCAACTTACCGACCGATCCGAGAAGCTTGTTGTACCGAAAATTCGATTGACTAAAGTATCGGTTGTAGAACTGACCGAACCGACTACATTCAGTGTCGAAGTCGATTTTAGTTTAATAATTTCGATATTAAACTGAACCGACTGACTATTAATAATTAATTTATTATTTATATAATTATATATATTTATTAATTTCATAACCAAAGGTCCAAAGCTCTCTCACTGTCTCACACGGGCCACACGCACCACTGCAGTAAATGATTTCACTCATTTACTCATTAGTCTCATTTACTCATTTACTAATTTACAAATCAAAAGAAAACAAAAAGGGAAAAAAAGTAAAGCCCTAATCGTAAATCGTCTTCTCCGCACCAATGCGCCGTCGGCTCGCCGTTTGCCCGTAGATTACCATTCTTCTTCTCCAACGTACTGCTGGTGTGTAGTGTGCTTTTGTGATCTGTGTGAACTCTTGGTTTCTTTTAATTTTATAGACAAATAGTGCACTGTTGGTTATGAAAAATGTGAGTAGGTGACTAGTTATGAAAAAACAGTGCACTATTTGAACTCTTAGTTCCCTTTATTTCAATTTTCTACTTTCTTTTTCTTTTAAATTAATTTTTGTTTGCATGAGTTTGGACTTTGGATGATTAATTTTTCCTTTAAATTTGGAGAGTTTGTTTATGAAAGAGGTGAGTAGGTGACAGTTTTTTGGTTTATGAATCAATCAATCAGACTACAAGTTTTCTGTTCAGTCGGTTCTATCGACCGCACAACCGATTTTAGTCGGTTATACCGACATTTTCGGAGCGAAACCGGTTCTATTTTCCTTGTACCGACTTCATTCGTTTCGGTCGTCGGGGACTGATTATTGGTTCAGTATACCGACTAAAGCCACCCCTAATGATAGTTATAAGTTATGTAATTTCAACTACATCTTTACGTTTTCTTAACAACCAAATACTCAAATTAGATAATTCACGAATTGAACAATTTTAAATTGTATAATTCGTAAATCGGAGAACAACCGATTTATAAGTAAATTATAATATCTCAAACATGCGTGCAAAAGATTGAACTAATTGGATATGCATAAGTTTTTCATCATAATCATTTTATATATTGAATTATGAACCTTACAAAAATTAAGTAAAAATAAGTATAAAGATTATATAGTTACAAATATCGAATTGAGTTGAAACTTTTCATTCGCGATAGACACAATAAAAATAGATTATCTAACGACATAATTGATGAATTATGAATATGAAAAAAAGTTATTGATTGATGAATTATGAATATTATTGGCCGATATAGAAGAATTATTTGTGCAATATCATCTAATGTAATTGTGAGTAAAATTAGTCCAAAGCTTTCAAAATTAATTGACGGCGGGTTCAGAATTACTACATGTATTGTAGCGTAACAACAATTAGCAGCACTTATAGCAACATCTTTATTACGCCCTCGATCCCAGCATTTTTAATGATATTCGACTATTACCAAAAGTAACACACAGAATATAACCTCTTCTCCATTTTCGATACTTATTTGATTTGAGTTTCGATTCGTATATAAAATTTTAAATTGATCAATTCATTATGTATAGTAGGAATCTTTTATAATTCATGTAAAAATTTTAAATTATTAGTTGATGAGACTCATACTTTATATGTAAGATTATCATTTTAAACTCCATGAATAAATAAGATTTTGAACAAAACGAGCATTCACCATATACGTGGGTATATAATAATAGAACGAAAATTTGAATGCTTTATGTTGTTTGAAAGTAGAGAGAGAAATTTGGGCTGGCAATAGTATTTTTAAATAGAAAAGGCTGACATCAATGGTATGTAAATGTATGCTTGAAATTATGTAGAGAGAACGTCTAGCTTATTATATATTGTTTATACTTGTCACCACGAACATGACCTAATAAATTATCAAGTGATGTGTTCAAAATTCGTATACTACTTAGTATGTAGGATGATACGATACAAACTATTCTACCCATTAAAAACATAAATTTTATGAAAATATAAAATAAAATCAATTATAAGTATTTTTTATTATTAGGCATTTCTGTCTAGCCTGTTGAGCACCATTGGTATGCAGCCCATTGAGCAAGCCCATATTTCATTAACCAAATATATTGTTTGGTAAGGCTTAAGGTTTGTTCAGCGTACAGTTAATTTCTGCATCCAGAAAAAATAACCCACCGTCTCGTATGGGTAAGCCCATATTTCATTTACCAAATAATTTTATGACACTGTCTTAGATTATGGATGGTGATGTTGGCACCCCAAAAAATACTTGGTAACATTCTCACTTTAATTCAGTCATTCGCAACCGAGTAAAGTGTCTATTATTCGGTTCTTGAGGACCGAATATAAGTTTATATACTCGGTTCTTGACAACCGAGTAAGGCATTTTCAAGTTTTTTCAAGTTTATACTCGGTTCTTAACAACCGAATAACATATACGTTATTCGGTTGTTAAGGACCGAATAAAAAGTGGGAGCGTTTTCAAGAGATTTTGGGGGTGCCAACATCACCACCCTAGATTATTCAAGTTACAAAATTGATAAGTGATCTAACGCATAACTTAAAAGTGACTTATTTGATATAATTTCTTATGGTGGTCATAGTCTCGTATGGTTTTTTTTATTTTGGTACGAATGTCCTTTACTTGTATGAGCCATACTAGTATCCTTCACTCGTATGACTAAAATTTAAGGAAATGGTAAGTTTACTCTTTCTCTACCCTATAAGCATGTGTTTTGCCCATTTAACATACCTGGTGTGGATGCTCTTAGGGAGAGAAATAGAGTTTACTTCTATAATTCTTGTATTTACATTTATTATGGAGTAGATCATTTGCTAAGTTTAAAGATGAAGTTTACAATGTGCTTATTATGTGAGTTTGATCTTATTTAATTTTTTTTTTGTGGAATTTCTTGGTTAGTATTGTTAAATATTATTGAATCCCTCTTCTTCCCCATTTAATCAACCATTCTACAATCTAACAAGATATTCACATATGATGATTTGACTTTATATGCCAAGTATATCTAGTTCTTAAGTATAAATGAGGAGATGATACACTTGTATATTTCTTGAAAGATTGTGTTCCTCCAATCAATGAAAGATTTGCCTCTTTATATCAAATATATATATTGAGTTATTGGCTTTCATAGAATCACAATAAATTTGAGATTACAATCTTTGATATCTTAATGATATGGTGAGTGCTTTGCACACTTTATGTGATGTTTTAGACTCTTCATCTTCTTATTTAAGGTGTGAGCAAGGAGAATCTTTATGTTTATGTCATAAACAACGCCACACCATTAAACAATGATTCATTGTATATTTATCAAACTAATTTGCAAGGATGACTTTATCTCCAAATAGACTTTTCAAGCTTGGACAAAGGAATTGTTAAGATCCATTTTTGAATTAACTCTTTAGTTGATCATTATTCTTAAACAAGTCAATTGCCTAGAAGGAAAATTAACCGTAAGTTCTCAAATGTTTAGAATGCTTTATCTTTTAATTATTTAATGAATTTTGCTTCAATATTTTCGCACCCTTTGCTCCGAGATAAGGATTAGAAATTCATACCCGGTTGAATCTTGATTACACTTTCTCTTTATATATGATTTTATACATGAATGAGTTGCTAAGGCTTCGCACCTTTTGTTTAGAAAAGTGTAATACGCTCTCCATTTAGGAAACACATTTAAGAAACATGTATGAGATATTTTCACATAACTTTGTTAGCAAACCAATTCCGATTGTTTTGGCTCTTTCTCAAACTTTATCACAATCACTATTAATTTACATTTGTGATTCTAGAAAAAAAATCAAACTACTTTTCAAAGAAGATAAATCTATTATAGTATTTGTATTTTTCATTATTAGACATTATTGTCTAGCCTGTTGAGCACCATTGGTCTACAGACCATTGAGTAATCCCATATTTGATTAACTAAATATGTATTGTTGTAACTAGACCTGAGGTCAGAGATTTTTTGGTAAGGCTTAAGGCTTGTTCATAGGCATAATTAATTTAACCATATTTTCAGTTGAATTAGTCAAGTGCATCTTAAAAACTTTCTCGTTTTCAAATTAAGAATGTACTATTTTTTTGAATGTTTTTAATTAAAATTTTACGATTTTGTAATATGTTGACCTTTTTCCATCATTTCTTATGATAGTTATAGATCCATGGCTTATATAAAAAAGCTATGTCGTGGAATTATCGTTTTGTATTAAAAAGAAATCTTTTTTTATTTTCACAACCTAATCAACGTATATTATTCAAATTCATGGTACAAAATAAATTTTATTCTAAAATATAGATTGTGATATTATTTACTTCCTACAAGAATGTGAAAATCAATAATGGAGGAATTGAAGAATCTTACATACTTACGTATCCAACTCTTTCACGATCTCATTTGCGTGAGGATATATTTCTAGTTGAAGAGTTTAATTTTGTTGTTTTACAATATAGTATACTAATTGAACGGTGAAAATAATAATAAATAAAATGACATGCAATTGATTAGATTAGAGAGAAATGAAAGAAGGGGGTGTTGTCTGTGAATATAATTTTGTTGATTGGAAAATGATGCCCATTAAATTTCAACTGAAACTTATGAACACGTTTAATTTAGGAACTCAATTTGTCTTTCTAAAATAGAAATTGATTGGGCAACTAACTCACAAATTTGAGAGAGATGTTTTTGTTTGTTTCAACAATAGCCTAGTTCGGAAGCGTGAGGTTAAAAGAATAGAAGCATTGTCTTCAAGAGCTAGCTCTTGAATTAACAAGAAAAGAGAGAGAATTCTTAAAATTATGATTTATTGAAGAAAAGATTCATTACTATATCAAATGAACATAACTTATTTATACCATTAATAATTAGGATTAATTCAAGGCTACTCCAAATAAAATCATTTACATAAGGAAACATAAATTAAAAATAACAAAATATACCGAAATTAATATCCTAGACTTGCCAAAACTCCAGTAATAAAAATAAAGTAAATATTGCCCCTATGATAATAAAATAAAGATACACAAGTAATAAATTAAAATCGTCTTAACGTGTTCCGCAACTCATTTTTTTACCCTTTTTCTATTGGGACAATCTAAGATAAATCCTCCATAGATCACTCTGATTGATGGTAAAGAAGTACAGCATAATTAGAACTAATTATGGAGAAGTCTTCAAATTGACAGCTAACTTTTTTTGCATGACAAAAATACCCCTAGTCCTAATATATAAACAATACAATGTCATAAAAGGGGCCGGCTGGACTTACCAACCACTCCAATCAGCTGAACTCGTCCATTAATCCGACGGTGGTGGTTGGGTTGTTGGGTTGCCTTGCCGGAGGGTGCACGAATATATAAATGGGACGAAATCTATAAAGATAGAAAGCTTTCTGCGAAGGTAGTCAAATTTTCATATTTGAGGTTTCTTTTATATATATACCCATTTATACAGAGATCTATGTGTATATATAGATATGTTTGTATTTATAGATGTATATATATGGTTAGGAAAATACCTACATTGTGTTCCTTCAATCTGAACATCTGTAGGTCTCTCTCTATATATATTTATGTATGGAATACGTACACACATATATGTATGAGTTTGTTTATTAAGAGAGAATCCCTCACTTTTTATAAGGGATGCTCATTTGCGAGGGTAAATGCAAGAATTTTGTTATGAAAAATTATGATCTATACAATGAGTGGATCACCTCCACGAAATTTTATCTAAAAATTCAATGTATAACTAGTTGTAATGAAAAATTGATATCTATGTGTAATTTCGGCCGTTTTGAAATTTTTGATGATCATTTCACCTACTTTCAAATTGAACTTTTTGATGAAATTTGGTGGAGGTGATCTATTTATGATATAGATCATTTCTGGAAATTTTCATACAAAAACACTTCAAAATAAAATAGGCATCCTTTTTTTTATTAAAGAGAGTGATTCCCTCTTTATATCATTTCTGCATAATGCATAGATATATATATATATATAGGGGAAATTTCAGGTGCGGATTACTGTTCACGGATGAACAGTACGGATTGGTCCATTTGGCACGCTTTCCGATGGAATTTTTTGATGAAATTTTGTGGGGATGTTCTTCATCGTGTCTAGAACATCTCCACCAAATTTCATCAAAAAATTAAACCGGGAAGTGGGTTAACTACGTGATTGAAAAATATTGTATTTTATAAATCTATTTCTGGACCAATATTTTTCAATCACGTAGTTAACCCACTTCCCGGTTGAATTTTTTGATGAAATTTGGTGGAGATGTTCTAAACACGATGAAGAACATCCCCACAAAATTTCATCAAAAAATTCCATCGGAAAGCATGCCAAATGGACCGATCCGTACTGTTCATCCGTGAACAGTAATCCGTATAGGAAATGGACTCATATATATATGCGTGTGCGTGTGTATGTAGACATATTGAGAAAGAGACTACATAGAAATAGAAATGGTTGCATACAAGAAAAGGAGAAAAGGGCAGTTATCCGTTTTGGTTTTACTGGACAAAATTGGCATTGCCGCATTGATATTTTTAGTTGTAGATATTTTAGTCCCTTGTAGTTGTAGATGGGCAGTCAAAGTCAATAACCCCTTACATTTGTGTCTTGATATTTAGTCCCCATCATACTTCCAAATTTAGCAATTAGTAAATCACCACGGATTGATAAAAAAATCCAATCAAAGTTCGTACAAATTGGTATGAAGATATTAGGAAGTACTATATATTTTCAAGTCAGACAGCAAGAAGCCTATAAATAGATATTCATCGCAACAAATTACTACCTACAAACAAAAAAAGAAAGGAAAACAACATGGAGGCAATTAGAAGGAAACAATTATTATTAGTTTTTCTTGTAGCACTATTCCTAGTGCAAACCGCAAATGGAGATCACTTTGTACTAGTCCATGGTCTGGGCCTCGGAGCCTGGTCTTGGTTCAAACTAGTGCCCCGACTATCGTCATACGGCCATAATGTTAAGGCCATTGACTTGGCTGCTTCTGGCATTGACCCGAGGCAGGTGACCGACATTCCCTCCATCACTGATTACTTTAAGCCTTTGAGGGACTACATGGCCGCTATTCCTTGCCAAGAGAAGGTGATACTCGTCGGTCATAGTCTTGGAGGGTTAGCAATCTCGCAGTCCATGGAACTTTTTCCTCAGAAAATCAAAGTTTCGGTTTTTGTTACTGCTTTTATGCCCGGTCCAAATTACAATATATCTACGCTCAATCGAGATGTATGTATTGTGGCTTTATTTGTTATGGTATTCTGTAAAAAAGAATTCCAATAAATTGAGATAGATAGCTTAATTATGCAATGCGTTGATTATGTTTTGTTTGTTATGTATTGAAGCTAGCCCCAACAGTTAATCTTTCCCAGCCGGACAACAGTTATATAAATATCAACGGGACAACTGCATTACTAATTGGGCCCAAGTACATGAGAAAGTATGCATTTCAGAATAGCCCTATTGAGGTAAATGAAATTGATCGAACTAGATATATCTGGGTGGTTTAAAGATCAGAGGGAGAGGGCCTTTAATTAACTTGGGCACCTTTTGTGAATTCTCACAATCAACATGTTTGATTGAGTGCATTTGATGAAAAGGCATTATCAATAATTTTTTGGTTTGTTTGTGGTAGGACTGGGTACTGGCAACTTTGTTGGTGAGGCCGTCACGTAACTACAGTGAACAAGACATGTCAAATGTGCTAATGTTATCGACCAAAAAATATGGTTCAGTCAATCGAGTTTTTATAATATCTGGTCAAGACAAGCTTCTAGTACCATCTTTCCAACAGCTCATGGTAAAAAGAAATCCTCCAACAGAGGTCCAAGAAATCACAACGTCGGATCACATGGTCATGTTGTCTAGGGTGGATGAGCTTTCAGTGCGTCTTAATAAAATTTCCTTAAGTTATTATTAGCCATATGTAAAATTCCCAACTACCCTAATAATATAAAGAAAAAGATGTGTAAATTGAAGTATGTAATGCATCAGATAATAATATAAATAAAAAAGAAGTCGATCTCAGTTAGTACTCACTAGCAATGCCACTTCTCTATTTATCAATAAAAGAGAGATTATGAAGAATTTTTTTTTGTGTTTTTATATGTTCACATAAAGTGGATTGATTAATTTTGGACATCTTATCTTTGAGTTATGTTGTCAATGTTTATTTTCAGTTTGTTCCTAGACACCTTAATAAGGTTGCCCACAATTTAGCTTTGTGTAGCCAAATGCTCAAAGATCTAGGACTTTCTTTCTTTAGATTTCCGACCTTTATATTTAATCTAATGCATTTAGCCTTTGTTGAGGCTTTTGCACCAAAAAAATTTATGAAAGAAGATGAAGAAGAAGAAGAAGATCGAGATAATGAAAAAATCATTTCCATAGGTTCATATAAATATCATTTCCTAGAAAGAAAAAATACGAGCATATGAGGTACTAGTATAGTAGAAAAGGGTCGGGTTTTCCCACCTCACGTTTAGGTTCGAGCCACGAGAACCTTATTTCCCTTCCCCCTCCCTCCCTTGGTGGACTCAGGAATTTGGCTAAAGGGTGGCAAAATTTAAATGTAATGCCCCGTTCATTTATTCCACCGCAGTTGCCTTCATTCGGTCGATTATTTCACATCGGATGGTGAAATCCTAGTTTATTGAGTTTTGTAGTGCTCTGGCACCTTGCACCAGTCGTATTAGTCTACTTACACTTGTGTGAGTAATCGTTCAGTAATTTAGATGGTCCGAATCGATTTCTCGTTGTAAATTGTGAGTTTCGGTCTTACACGATTGATGGTGTTTAGTCAACTTTGGAGCCACGTAACTTTTTCGTTTATTATCCGATTTAGTTGCTGTTTGCGTTTTTGTTTAGGTTTCATAACATTCTACAACTTTGATGTTTTGACCGAAAGCCAATTCATACTCCTTGTTAGTATGATTTGGTCATTCGGTAGTGCTTTGGCAGAGCACTATTTTCGGAGAATTTTTGGAAATTATCCATCTAGAATTTGGGAAGACTTCCTCTTAGGAAGTTGTATATATTTGAATTAGCTTTCCGTTGACATAAAGATCACCCCAATCCGAGTTCCAAGTAAGGAGTTATGACCAAAATAGCAACAGTGGTTAATGTTGTAAAACAAGCTTTGGCTGAGAGCTCCCAAGATCGATCTTGGAGTCATGTGTGTCGAATTTTAACCCCTTTTTCACCCCATTTTCTCACCATTTATCACCACAAACACCTAATTCGACCCATACACCCCCACAACACCTCAAGAGAGTTATAGAGGAAGAAAGTGAAATATTCCTCAGGCTTATTTTATTGCATTTTTTTTATTTTAGTTGAATTGAGAACTTTAGATTGTGTAGTTGTTAAGAAAGAACAAAAAAAAAGAAAGGAAGTTCAATCCCGCCCATATCAAGACTCCAAACTTGAGAACTCGTGTTGCAAGACAATCACCATTACCCATTGGAATAATTGTCCTGTTGTTTACTTTTATTCAGCCAAAAAATATTTTTATTTTACCTACTATAACTTATATATATGTATATAAGGAAAAACAATTTGGGGTGCTGCTATGTTGGGAGACCTAGGCAACTGCATGGATCACCTATGCCCAGGGCCGGCTCTGCCTACATTGACATTGAATTGGTCGTAGTGAGTGGCGCTATAACAAGCTGACTCAAGTCGAACAGTTAGTTAATTATGGTTGATGCGAAAAATATTTTGAGTTAATATATTTGTTGTAGGGGTCTCTTGATTTTTTATAATTAGTATAGATGTGTGGATAAGAGACTTAAGGGTTTTTTGTTTCACCATCTGAAATATTAATATAAATGCATTCATACTTCACAGGTGAATATGATCGTTTGTGTTATTTAAATTTGCAGAGCTTAGTCATTAATTGGCCCATCAAAGGTGAATATGGCTGTTTATTTCGTTAAAATTTTTAGAGCTTAATCATTCATTTTCATCTTAATTGTTCAGAGGTATTATTACCTTGTGTTGGAGGTAAATCCACAATTGCACTCCTTTCCGTGGTGAATCTGGAGGGTATATCCGGTGTGTAGGTTATCGAATGTCATGGCGCTCTAATGGGCCTTGCGTATAAGGAAATAAAGTTGCGCCTTCGCTAATAGCTATAGCTTTTAGCGCAATGGTAAGTGCTTGATCCTCATAATTGGTATCAGAGGTTGTACTCTTATTTTGATTTAACAATCTTAGAGTTTACGATTTGTACTTGAAGGACCCTATGAAATTACCAAAAGAGACGATAGTGGAAAAATTGTTCCTAAGAAAATGTCTGAGTTTGATGAAAATGATATTAAGAAAATTCAATATAATGCTAAAGCCTTAAATGCTTTAAATTGTGCATTAAGCATGGATGAATATAACAAAATTTCTAGTTGCAAAACGGCCAAAGAAATTTGGGATAAACTTAAGGTTACCTACGAAGGAACCATTCTAGTTAAAGATGATAACATAAATATGCTTGTTCATGATTATGAATTATTTAAAATGGAGCCTAATGAATCTCTTGCTTCCATGTATAGTAGATTTTCTATTATTACTAATGATTTGGATCTTCTTGGAAAAGTTTATTCTAATGGAGATAAGATAAGAAAAATTCATAGGATTCTTCCAAAGAAGTGGCGTCCAAAAATGAAGGCGAATCAAGAAGTAAAGAATCTCAAAACACTCAGCATTGACGAGCTTTTGGGATCTCTAAAAACTCATGAGAAGGAACTTCAAAGAGAAGAAGAAGAAAAGGATACAAAATCAAAGAAAACTTTAGCTCTCAAAACTATCCAACATGAAGATAATGATGTATCAATGGATAGTGACAAAGACATGGTCCTTATATCTAGAAAATTTATAAAATTTCTAGCTAAGAAGAAAAATTCTCAAGAAAAAGATAACAAATATCCATCATCCTTTAGAAGAAACAACGATTGATCAAATCAACAAAGAGGAGAAAATGAAGAAATCAAAAAGTGCTATCATTGCCATAAACCCGGTCATATCAAGCCAAATTGTCTAGTTAGAAAGAAGGAGAAAAGGGATAAACGAGATAAAGTATTGAAACAAGTGAAGCATGCACTAAAAGGAACATGGAGCAATTCTAAAGAAAGAGAATCGGATGCCGATTCTAGCGATGCAGAAAAGGCTAACCTTTGTCTTATGGCAAATGAATATGAGGTAAACTCTAACCATAGCTCATTTAGTGATAATTTTAATGATAATGAATGTGTGCATAATGAATATGATGAACTATATACTATGTTTGAAGAATTACATATTAAATTTGAAATTCTCTTAAAAAGATATGTAAGTCTCAAGAAAGAAAATTTCATTACTTCTACCAAATATGAAACTTTAGAAAAGGAAAACATTGATTTTAAAAAGGAAATCAATTATTTGAAAAAGGAAAAAGAAAATGAGACTTCAAACTTACTTGCACTAGAAAATGAAGATTTGAAAGAAAAAGTAAAGGATTTAACTAATAGTCTAACCAAGTTCACAAATGGAAAAGATAACTTGGATAAACTATTGGGAGTACAAAGGTGTGTCTTTGATAAAGCCGGTTTGGGTTATAATCAAATCCATAGCCAAAAGGATTATAAATTTTTTTTCAAAACATACACACCGCATAACCCCACTAATCTTTGTCCATTTTGTGGAAGAAATACTTATAGTGCACATTCTTGTTATTATAAAAAAAAGAATTTTGCTAAGAACAAACTTGCTTGGATTCCTAAAGGAACCACTATGTACACTAATCCCAAAGGACCCAACTTATTTTGGGTACCAAAAGAAAAATTACTTAAGATTTTGGTGTAGGTTTGCATGAGAGCAAAAGCTAGCAAAACAAAGTGGTTCTTGGATAGTGGATGCTCGAAACACATGACGGGAGAAAAGATAAATTTCTTGAGTCTCACTCCTAAACAAGGAGGCAACGTTACATTTGGAGACAACGCCAAAGGTAAAATCATTGGTATAGGTAAAGTTGGTAATAAATCTTCTTATATTGATAATATTTTACTTGTTGACGTTTTAAAACATAACTTGCTTAGTATTAGTCAATTGTGTGATAAAGGTTATGAAGTTATTTTTAAATCCGAATGTTGTATTGTTAAAAATATTAGTGAGAATATTATCTTGTTTGTTGCTTATAGATCTAATAACGTATATACTCTTGAACTTGATGATTTGTCTCAACAAGATATTAAATGTTTATCTGTGTTAAATGATACTTCTTGGTTATGGCATAGAAGATTAGGTCATGCTAATATGGATTTAATTAATAAATTATGTAAAAATGAATTAGTTAAAGGATTGCCTAAAACTAAATTTGTTAAAGATAAAATCTGTGATGCATGTCAACTTGGTAAACAACACAAATCTTCCTTTGAATCTAAGAAATATATTACTACTACTAGACCACTTGATATGTTACATTTAGATTTATTTGGACCTAATTCGGTTGCTAGTTTAGTTGGTAAATTGTATGCCTTTGTGATTGTTGATGATTTTTCTAGATTTATTTGGGTATTCTTTCTTGCACATAAAAGTAAAACACCTCATGTATTTGCTAAATTCTGTAGAAAAGTTTAAAATAAAATGGGTGCTTCTATTATACATGTTAGAAGTGATAGAGGTAGAGAATTTGATAATATTGATATTGAGAATTTTTGTGATGCGCATGGTATTAATCATAACTTTTCGGCACCTAGAACTCCTCAACAAAATGGTGTTGTTGAAAGGAAAAATAGATCTCTTCAAGAGATGTCTAGAACCATGTTACATGAACATTCTTTACCGGAATATTTATGGGCGGGAGCCGTTAATACCGCATGCTATGTAACTAATCGTGTTATTATTCGTAAAAAGTTAGATAAAACACCTTACGAATTATGGAATGACAAGAAAACCTAATAATGCATATTTTAAGGTTTTTAACTGTAAATGTTTCATTTTAAATGATCGTGATCATTTAGAAAAATTTGATGCTAAATCTGATGAAGGAATATTTCTTCGATATGCTACTAATAGTAAAGCTTATCGTGTTTATAATAAGAAAAGTTTAGTTGTTCAAGAATCTATGCATGTTGTTTTTGATGAATCTAATCCTTTTGCACTCATAGTGCATTCCGATGATGATGTTGAAATTATCCAAAAAGTTTCGGATATTCAAATTAATGATACATCTAAGGAATAACCATTGAGTGCTCAAACTTCTTCTAAGGAGATAGAAAGTAAGGGCGAACAAAACTCGAATGATTTACCTAAAAGTTGGAAATTTGTGTCTAACCACCCTATTGATCAAATTATTGGAGAGCCATCTAGTAAGGTCATGACTAGATCATCCTTAAGAAATGTTTGCAATAATGTGGCATTTGTTTCTCAATATGAGTCTAAAAATATAAATGAAGCCGAACAAGATGAATCTTGGATGATGGCTATGCAAGAAGAGCTCAATCAATTTGAGAGAAATAAAGTGTGGACACTTGTTCCCAAACCAAATGATCATACTATTATAGGCACTAAATGGGTATTTCGGAATAAAAAGGATGAAAGTGATGTAATTGTTAGAAATAAAGTTAGGCTCGTTGCCCAAGGATACAATCAAGAGGAGGGCATTGATTATGAAGAAACATATGCACCCGTTGCACGTTTAGAAGCTATTCGCATGCTACTTGCTTACTCATGCTTTAAAAATTTTAAACTATATTAAATGGATGTAAAAAGTGCTTTCTTGAATAGATTTATTCAAGAGGAAGTTTATGTGAAACAACCTCCCGGATTTGAAAATTATACGCATCCAAATTACGTATTTAAATTGTCTAAAGCATTATATGGCTTGAAACAAGCACCTAAAGCATGGTATGATAGATTAAGTTCATTTTTGCTTAATAATGGATTTGTTAGAGGCAAAGTAGACACTACTTTATTCATTAAGAATCATGCTAATGATATGCTACTTGTGAAAATTTATGTTGATGATATTATTTTTGATTCTACTAACGACAATCTTTGCAAAGAATTTTTTTCTTGTATGCAAAAAGAATTTGAGATGAGCATGATGGGAGAGATGAATTATTTTCTCGGATTGCAAGTAAAGCAATGCAAAGATGGGATCTTTGTCAATCAAGAGAAATATGTGAAAAAACTTTTAAAGAAGTTCGACATGGAAGGCGCTAAATCAATGAGTACGCCTATGAGTTCAACGTTGAAACTTGACAAAGACGAAAGTGGTAAGAGTGTCGACATAAAGAAGTATCGAGGTATGATCGGTAGCTTACTTTATTTGACGGCTTCTAGGCCGGACATCATATTTAGTGTTTGTCTATGTGCACGATTCCAAGTGAATCCAAAAGAATCCCACTTACAATCCGTAAAACGTATATTCCGTTATCTTTTCGGCACTAGTTTTTTGGATTTGTGGTATCCAAGAGAAAACACATTTGACCTAATAAGTTATTCCGATGCGAATTTTGTCGGTTGTAAAATCGATAGAAAAAGCACTAGTGGCATGTGTCATTTTCTAGGACACGCCCTAGTATCTTGGTCAAGTAAGAAACAAAATTCAGTAGCCCTTTCAACGGTCGAAGCCGAATACGTAACGGGCGGAAGTTGTTGTGCACAAACTTTATATATTAATCAACAACTAGAAGACTTTGGAATTAGTCTTTGCCACATTCCCATTAAATGTGATAACACAAGTGCTATTAGCTTGACCAAGAACCCCATACAACATTTACGTACTAAGCACATTGAGATAAGACATCATTTATTCATGATCATGTGCAAAAAGGTGATGTTGATATTGAATTTGTTAGCACCGAATCGCAATTTGCGGATTTTTTCACTAAACCACTCCCGGACGATCGTTTTTGTACTATCCGTCGTAAACTTGGTATGACTAGAGCTTGTGACATCTAGCTTGATTAAAAAAAAATCCCAAAGACGAAAAGCTGTCTTCTTAAAGCAAAAAAAAATTAAACTATGTAGCGCTCCCACGTGCATCTAAAATCCATCGCCCTCGCACGGCTTAGATTCCTTTTTGATGTTGCCATAGGGGGAGAAAATGTGTGTATGTTGTTGGTGTTGTGATAAGATTTTAAATGTTTTTTTTACATTCACACTTTTGAAAGGTTTATTTATAATATATATATATATATTAGTTTTGGTTTTAAAACTATCTTAAATATTTGCAATATTTTTTAATTGTCATCTTTGCATAAATTGAGAGGGAGCATATTATTTATTTATTTATATTTATATGCTATTTATGCTTGTTATTGTAAACACACATTAACTTATTGTCATCGTCAAAAAGGGGGAGATTGTTGACCTAAAGTTTTAATCTTATTTTGATAATAACAATAAATTAATCATATGTAATTTAACATGTTTCTTGATATAAGTATACAATTCATTTACTTGAAAAATTCAAGAAAAACATGACAATGATCAATCTTTCACTATTCGATCATTGGACAAGACAAGGAAGATCAAATCTCTTAATGTAAATCATGAAGCACAAAGGATCAAAAGACTATATGAAATGTTTCAAGAAAAAAGCGTCAAATGAAGATCAATCCGAATAAACAAATCAAAGCATTCGAAGACTCGTTAATTTAGTAATTGAGTGAGTGCTTAAGATTTATATAAAGTTACTTTATTGATCAAATTCTTATAGCTCAAACATATTCATGCATCTTTTAAAAAATTGATTCAAACAAGCTTGAAATTGAATTTATTTGAAAAACATCATTTTACAAAGACCGAGTTTCAAAATAAATTCATATTAATTTTAAATGATCATATTTAAGCTCTAATAAAAATAGGTATCTTAAAAACATATCTTTGAGGTTCAAAAATCATTAGAATTTTATTTCGAACTAAATTGTTAAATTGCAAAAATATTTTTATTTTACATTTAAAATTCGCTCAATTTTCGCACAGTTTTGATCTAACGGTAAGATTGAGGCCTTCGTGGACTCCAATCATTTTGAAATTTTTGCAGTAGTTAGACAACATCTCTTAGAAATTTTGGCTAAAATTGGAGCATGATCCAAAGGTCAAATTGGGAGAAATTATCAAAACAAATTTGAATTTTTTGTCAAAACTAGCTGTTGGAAAGTTTGAAAATGTATACCTTTGACCCAAAACCTCTTTTAATCATTCCCAACGGCCATATGATTTTGCAAGATATATATATGAGGTCCTAGACATGTTTTAACACACCTTGAATCATTATAATACTCTATTATTCATATATTCAAATATACAAAGATTCAAGAACACATTTTGATCAATCTTTCATCTTTTGAGCTATATATTTTTTATCAATCTTGATAACTCTAGTGTGAGCTTCATTTGTAATCTTCAAATACACTTGAGAGTTATTGTATCGGTGTGTATCACCACAAACAATTCATTCTTCATTTCAAAAGAGAGTTTGTCTCTTTGTAGAGCAAGAGAGCATATCTTGTGAGAAGTGTATTGTGTATAACTACATTATGAGTGTTGCGTGCATAACAACATTTGTATTGAGGTTTGATCTTCACCCGAAGAAGATTGAATAGTGGAAATTCTCGGAGAACTAATCGAGCGTGGACGTATGGTTGAAGAAACCGAACCGTGAGGACAAAAAGTCTTGAGCTTCAAATTGGTTCAATCTCTCTAGCTCAAGCTCTCTTTTTATTGCTATATTATTGCTTGTATTTTGAGATTGCTTATTTGCTTATCTTGGGATTGATTACTTGAAATTGATTATTTCCTTGATATTGTTGCTTAGCTAAGTTGCTTTACTTAAATATTTTAAAAACGTTTTAATTCCGCATTTAGTTTTTAAAACCCTATTCACCCCCTCTAGGGTTATTTTCCGACCAACAATTGGTATCAGAGGAGGTCACGGGTTTGATACCTGGGGCGCGCCATTGTGGGGGGGGGGGGGATTGTTGGAGGTAAATCCACAATTGCGCTCATCTTCGTGGTGAATTCGGAGGGTATATCCGGTGTGCAGGTTATTGAATGCCATGGCCCTCTAATGGGCCTTGCGTATAAGGAAATAAAATTGCGCCTTCGCTAATAGCTATAGCTTTTGGCGCAATGGTAAGCGCTTGATCCTCACAATTGGTATCAGAGGAGGTCACGGGTTCGATACCTGGGGCGCGCCATTGTGGGGGGGGATTGTTAGAGGTAAATCCATAATTGCGCTCCTCTCCGTGGTGAATTTGGAGGGTTTATCCGGTGTGCAGGTTATCGAATGCCATGGCGCTCTAATGGGCCTTGCGTATAAGGAAATAAAGTTGCGCCTTCGCTAATAGCTATAGCTTTTGGTGCAATGGTAAGCGCTTGATCCTCACACCTTGGAAATTCTTTTACTTTTCAGTCTGAATGGAAGGTGTAATTTTACCCTTTTGAGTAAGTTCTTAAAACTAAAAGGTAAGGGCATAAGGGGCTGAATAACAAATTATCAGCATTTAGATCATACATGCTAAAACCAGAAACAAATGAGATATTTAGATCATATTTCAGGTTCAATACTTAGACTTTAAATTTATCTTCAGATTTAGGGGTAGTTTGATTGCACCTCTTAAGTCTGAATGGTCATTTGAATGGTTAGACCATTTAGACTTACGATGGTTTAATTTTGTTTGGTTGGTACAAAAATTCAGATCTGAACACTTATTTTATTTTGCCTCTTAAAAAATAAGAGGTAACCTTACTTCTTAAGTTAGTAGTCTTAATTTTTAAAAAGATAAAATATATGTTTCACCCCTATCTTTTTAAATAGTCTTTTTTATAAAATAAGTGGATAAGGGTAAATTTGTCCAAATAACACCTATTCAGCATTCAGATGTGATATGTTTAAATAACCAACACCTATTCAGATATGACATTCAAAAATAAAACAAACAAATTTTTTTAGAGTTCAGAACTAGTTTTCCAGTATTTAGAATTAGCATTCATATTCAAACAAGGAAATAAATGCACCCTTAGACAAGAAAACAAATGACACCTTACTACTATTCACCCCAGTTTAGTGGTAATTCATTTCCTATTCTTAATTATGTCTTTTTCGAGCTCTAGGATTGATAAGCACAAAAAACTCTTATTTACAATTTCCCAAATACCTAACTTTAAGTGTCAAAAATTGCATTATGTTATCTAATGTTGACATTTAGTTGTTTTGCAGGTCTTAGTCTCAATTGATGTAATTAAATGCTTAACTTTGTTAAATATGTGAGACATGACACTTAAAGCGGCTTGGATAGTTTTTAAAGCATAACTTTTTGCTCGAAACTTCGAATCATGCGTTTCTTAGCTTAAAATCAAGAGAATTTAGAGAGCTACAATTCGGCCATCTTCAGATTCGAAATTGCATTATTAAATTCCGGCAGCAAAAGAAAAAAAAAGAGAGAACATATTCCAAAAGTATGTGGTGCCCATTCTCATATTTTAAACACTCAACCTAAAACCAAACACTCCACTTCCTAGACAATGTCTATAATTTTCTCTTACACACTCCATTCCCTGTCACCCCATTGTCTACTTTCATGATTATGTTTCTCTCCCATTTCTCACATATATTGATTCATATTTGGCCAAGAGACCATACGAGAGTTTTGAAGAAAGAGCTTGGAGAAACTGCGTTTGTTGTAGAGAGAAAAAATATTTCAGTGCTACATATTTTTCTTCTTCTTGTATTATTGTTTCATTTGGTGAAGAAGACAAGATTGTAGAGTGTTGAGAGAAATTCTTTTACTCACATATTTGGAGATATTTAAGGAGCTATTTTATTATTTATTTTGTTCTTCTATCTTTATGGAAGGCTAATCTCCCTTTTAAGGGGCGAGATGAAGCCCCATTTTTATATGTGATTTAAAATTTTATAATATTGTATAAATATACAAATTTGTGATTTTTCCTAAATAAGATCTTTGGATTACTCTACACACCATAGGTGATCCCATTTTGGTTTTTATACTTGACTTAAGAGATGAGCTACATACCATATGATTTTCTTAAGTTCATTTTATTTTCCAAATTTATTTTCTAGTTCTTGAGTGTTAATGTGAGTGAGTGGCAACCTTATATTATTATTATTTTTAAAAAGAAGAAAAATATAGATCTTGAAAGAAAAAATCTCTTATAAACAAATAAATTGTCAAATACCATTTGGTTAGCTTGTGGGTTTACTCTACATACCATAGGTGATTCCATTTAATCAAACTAGTGTAGAATTTATTTTGGGAATATATGTGCAATAATATATTATTCTATATCCATTGATAATTTGGTGGTGAATTCTTAACTCTTGAAATCCCTACACTTTATTTCTCCAAAAAAGCTTTCTCCATTTTTATTACATTTTATTAGTATTAAAATTATTCTTAAGAAAAGTAAACATTTCTCAAAGATAAAAAAAATGGTTTTTATTCTAAGTCTATTATTTTCTCAATTTTGTTTTCATTGATTCATAAACAACTCCTATGGATTTGACCCCTTACTACTACTATCTACGTTACTAATATATTTTGTAGGTACATAAGGGTTTTGATCAAGCTAATTTTAGCGACGAAGATAGCTCCCTATCAAATGGCGCCGTTGCCGGGGAGTTGACGCCAATGAAAATGACGTGGAGACTTTTTGAGATTTTCTAGGTTTAGTTGTAATTATTTGATTTGGTTGTAAAATTAAATATTTTTTTGGACATTTTGGACTGTTTAAACGCTGTAATATTTATTTATATGGTGTTCTGGGACTGCCCAGATTAAGTGTTAAAAAAAATATTTGCGAAAGGGAAACTGGACAAAATAGAGATTGTATTTTTGGAAGGAAAAAAAAGAGAACACTTGAAGACTCTCTATTTTGGTTCAGTAGGACTTTCGGGGAAGACTGAAATTTAGGAGAAATTTTTCCCTGATTGACTCAACCGAATCATCACCCCGCTTGCGGGAGGTACAATTTTCATCACTTGCAAATCTCATGTTAGCGTGTCAATTCCTATGTGCTCTAATTGCTATGTGTTTATTTTTAGTACATTTATTTTGAATGGTGAATGATGAATAATTGGACCTAAAGCCTAGCCCAGCTATTGAAACGAGTTAGGATTTCATTACCCACTCAATCGCTTATCCATTTGCTTGTGATCCTAAGCCGTTATTAATTAAAATCAATTCACGAGCAAGCCAAATAGGATTCGGTGTTCATAGGACCTCTAAAGAAAAGAAGCGATCGGTAGCCACTCCAGTGAGCTCTTTCAAGCCTATGGTAGATTGACTAGTTGGTATTTAAGTGGTGCCTTTGTGACCCTCCAACGTATTAGTCCTTCGGTCCTGATTTAGGAGAATTTAATTAGTAAGCATCTCGGACAATTTTTATTGTTCGTTTCGATCAAATCTGGACAAGAGTAGGAGCGCAAATTTTCAATTAGGTGGTGTCAAAGAGCTCGCACTTTCCCACCTGCGAATAATTAAAATTGACTACCCTTTCACTAAATTGAAGATAAGAATTGGTTATATGCTATCTAGGAATTCTTTCATTTATTAGTGTACGTCAACCAATTAGGACTGTAGTCATTTTGTGTCCTATTTTCTTGAGCCACCCATATATTCTTTTTGGAAAGTCAAATTTCACAATATTTATCTCATGGAATACGAAAGTCCAAAAGGCTACTGAACCGATAACGTAGCAATTCAACTCTTTATTCACGAGATACGGATCTCTGTGATCTTATAGTAGACCTCACCCCATTTTCCATATACTCGAGTCCAAGTTTACCCACATTTCCCATCGTTCAAATTTCCCATTCGAAAATGGCGGAAGAACTTCCATTAAAGGACTACTTTGCTCCTATCACTACAAATCCTCCATCTTGTATTGTTCTCCCGACTACTACCGCAACTCATTTTGAAATTCGTCCGTCGACGATTTTAATGTTACCCAGTTTTCATGGCTTAGACCGAGAGAGTCCATACCCTCACTTGGAAAAATTTCTCAATGTCTGTGCAACCTTCAAGAACCAAAATCTAAATGATGAGAATGTTCGGTTAAGGTTGTTCCATTTCTCCCTTCATGAAAAAGCTTATTTGTGGCTTAATTCTTTGCCACAAGATTCAATTCGCTTATTGGATCAATTAGCCAAAAAGTTCATGTCTAAATTCTACCCAATGAATCGAACAAATGAAATGAGTGAGTCCATCCAAGATTTTCTTCAAAAAGATAATGAACAATTTTATGATGCATGGGATATATTTCATGATTTCAATATGAAATGTCCTCATCACGGCATTGATAAAAGTCGTCTAGTCCAATGTTTTCATAACGATCTCAGCCCACTTCTCGTAACATGATATAGTCCATGCACAAGGGAAATTTCATGCACCTCACTCCCACTGAAGCCTACACATTTTTAACTGAACTATGAGAAGATTCACAACAGTGAGATGCTTTTAATGAATTTTCTAAGTTTGACCCAAGTTTTAGAAATGGTAGTAGGTATGAAATCAAGATTGACCCAGAGTTAAAGAACTTAATGCAAGGTTTCAACCAAGGTTTAATAGCTTTGACTAAAAGAGTTGAGGCTTTAGCCTGTTCAGTGCAAAAGCAAACTATTGAGCCTAGCCTACTCCAGTCATAAGTATCCACGGTGAGCCCAACACATTTACATGCACTATCTGTTCTAGTGTACACAATACCGCTCACTCATGCCCAACTTTTTTTCCTGAACCTGAGCCAATTATGGAACAAGCCTTTGAGTTCAACAACTTTAGGAAACCCAATCAAGCTAGTTTCAGTCAGACATACAATTCTGAGTGGAGGAACCATCCTAACTTCTCTTGAAAGCAAGATCATTCTTTGAATCCGCAACATTCGCAACTTCAAGTTAGGGATCCTCCAAGTTTCCAAGCCCAAGCTAGGCAGAACCCAAACCAGTTTTCAAATGATCGCCATCGTTTTTTACATCAAAGTGGAAACCATTCGGGAAATCAACGGATTGTCCATTCGTCTAGTCATTCTTATGGCTCTGTGCCTCAGTTAAGTGCTAGTAGATAGTTGGTTTCTCAACTTCCATATGTTGCCCCTCAACAACAATCGAAATCAGCTCTCGACGACCTTATATTGCAGTTTCTCACGCAACAACAATAAACTCTTAATGTCCATACACAAAGTACCTCTCAAGCAATCCAACAAATTCATCAACAGTTGAGTTAATTGACTGCTGAGAGAGACAAGGGTAAATTCCCTAGTCAACCAATTGCTAATCCAAAAGGTAATAGCAAAGAGCCTGTGTATGAGGTCATAAACGCATGATATTGTCATGTATAAGCTCTTTCTCGAAGTCGCTTGACGCGTTTGTTACATTAATTTTGCCTAATTATCTGCTTATCTTGAGATTAGTGTCTTAGCAAGTTTTGTATCTAATATCGCCCCTCTAGGTGTGTTTCTATGTGTTTTTAGGCATATGATGCAATGGCCTTCGAAGAATTGATCAAGCGCTAGCCAAAAGCTCGCAAAGTGCTGATTTAGAGAATTTCCAAAAGCATGATTGATCATGGTGCAAATTATCTTTAGACAGAACACCCCATGATTGATCATGGGGTGTCTATGATCGATCATGGTATACCCATGATCGATCATGCTTCCTACCAGCTTCAATCATGGGTCTGGCGGGGACATCCACCAACTCCCTACTTTTAGTCTTTTTTGGGGATTTTTGTCTAGAGATATTTTTCCTTGTTTATTTTATTATTTTTTGTACTTTTTTGGCTAGTTTTTAGTCTAAGGAAAGGAGGTAGATATGATCATCTTGTTTTTACATAGAGATTTTTACACACAAGTTCTAGAGAGAAGGGAGAGCTCATTGAGTATTGTTCTTCATTTTTCCTTGTAAGTGTTTAATTTGTAAGAATGATTTCTTCTTCTATAATATTTATTCTTTCATTTATTATGGAGTAGTCTATTACTAAGGTTACAGAGGTGAATCGCAATATAATTTTTGGTGATTAATGGCTCAATTCATGTTTAAAGTTTGATAAATGTTTGTGAATCCTTTGCTTCATCATATATTCCATTCTTTCAAGCTTTCTAGGTATATTCATATTAAAGTAAGACTTTATATGCCTTGTATATTTAATGCTTGGTTGCTAATGAACATACAACATATTTATATGGTTATAGAAAGCTTGTAGTCTCTTTCCCTCATTCATGGAGTTTTTGTCCTCTTTGTAGAAATTATAAATAGTTCTTAAAACACCATAGATGGATTATAAATTTTCTTAGCTTACCTTTGATTAATTTATTGATATATTGAGTGCTTCTTACACTTTATATGATATTTAGACTCTTTATTTTCTACCATAAGTGATAAACGATAAGTTGGCAAATTTATCCCATAAACTTCATTCCGTTTTATTGTTAGAATTCACTTTCTAATTTTCATTCTTTAAATCATGAGATTTCATACACTTGCTTTATGTTAAATCTTTTTATGATGAGTTTGTCATATCTATCTCGTATTAACTTCATCGGGAATGGGTTGCATTGCTTCACACCCGTAGCTAAGAGGTATGAATGATAACTTTGTCTTTGGTGGAATATTGTTTGTCTCTTTCTTGATATAGCTTCAATCTGAGAATGAGTTGCCTAGCGTTGCACCCTTTGCTATTGAGAGATACACCAACATTCCCCATATCTCGAGAAACCTTGTGTTGAAGTCTTTGTATGAGCTAGTGACCACCGTTTCTTAAATCGCAACTAACCTCCACTTACCTTAGTGCTTTCTTATTAATTTTCATTACTGTTTTACATTTTCGTTGTTTCACAACAAATCCAACTTACAAAATTTGAAAACCATTTAATCAGTAATCCATTCCATTCCTTTTCGACTATCCCTGTGGTTCGACACTCAGACTTCCGAGACTATATTACAACTTGACGTGCCTGCACTTGGGCTAACGCAATGCGCTTTTCTAACGGCGTCATGAGGTTGGTTCTTTTTCTGGTCAAGACCAATTTTAAGGTGAGTTGAAGTCTGTCACCACCTTAAGATCAGGACCGCAAATTGACAATCATGTTAAAATGCTTAATGATTCCATTGAGAATGGTACATATGTCATTCCCAAATTCCTTCCTAGTGAACTGGAAGTTGTGGTTCAAGATACAAATCTATCGAAGGAGGATTCCAAAGATTCACTCAAGAAAAAAGAAAGGACTCAACCTAAAGAACCAATTTATGTGCCTCGGGCGCCCTTTCCTGATAGGTTAGCATTGACCACCAAAGCAAAGCACTTTGATGAGATCAAGGAAATGTTCCAAAATTGTCATATCAACATTCCACTCCTTACTGCCATCAAGCAAATCCCTTCGTATGCTAAGTTCTTGAAAGACTTGTGTACTGTCAAGCGGAAGACAAATGTCCCACATGACGCTTTCATAGCCGAACAGGCTATATATGTCATTCAGCAAAAGACTGTTGTTAAATACAAAAATCCTGGTCGTCCTACGATCCCATGCAAGTTAGGTAACAAGTATTCAACTCACGCTTTACTTGATTTAGGAGCTAGTGTCAATTTGTTACCATATTCTCTCTACCAAGAGTTGGGCTTTCAAGATATGAAGCCCACTCGAGTCACTCTACAATTGGCGGATCGTTCTGTCAAAGTTCCCCGAGGAATTGTCGAGAATGTTTTGGTTAAGGTGTTTGACTTTTATTACCGAGTTGGTTAGACACCCAGCCCTCTAATAAAAACTCCATCCCAATCATTTTGGGACGTCTTTTTCTTGCCACTGCAAATGCGCTCATTAACTATAAGAATGGGTCTATGACTCTCACCTTTGGTAATTTGACAGTGGAAGTAAATATTTTTTAATTCATGAAACAGCCATCTGATGATGAAATGGTAGAATAAGTGTGTGTTATCGATAGTCTTGTTTAAGAAATGGTGGACCATTCTTATCCTTATGACCCTATCCAACAATGTTCGAATTTTCTTGAATCATTTTTTGATTTAGATGATGCCATGGATAGTTTCAATTCTTATTAGACTCTACCACTTTGATAGACATTGATAAATGGATCACTGAGAATGAAACTTGAATAAATTGCTTTGAATAACTTCATCTCAATCCAATTATTGGTATAGATATTGGCCCTAATAGTGTGGCCAAGTCTGATTGCGAGTCCATGCTTGTAACTGTACTTGAAACTGAGTTCACCAATGTTCAGGATTCACTAAAAAGTTTGGACCTAAAGCCATTGCCTTCTGAGTTGAAATATGTTCATTTAGGTTCAAATTAAACTCATCCAGTCATTATTGCCTCCGATTTAACTTCCGAGCAAGAAGTAAATCTAGTCGATGTTTTAAGAAAGTACAAATCTGCCTTGGGTTGGAACATATCTGACTTTAGAAGTATCAGTCCGACTATTTGTAATCATCGCATCCATCTGAAAGATGGTGCAAAAACTTCTTGTGAGCCACAACGTCAATTAAACCTAGTCATGAAAGAGGTTGTTCGATCAGAAGTCCTTAAGTTGCTTCATGTAGGAATCATATACCCTATCTCTGACAGCAATGGGTCTGCCCCATTCATGTTGTTCCAAAGAAATCTGGTGTCACTGTTGTAAAAAATAGTGATAATGAGCTAGTCCCAACCAGAATCTCGATTGGATGGCGTGTCTGTATTAATTACCGAAAGCTAAATAGTGTCACAAGGAAAGATCATTTTCCTCTTCCTTTCATAGACCAAATGCTTGAGCGACTTGCTGGACATTCTTTTTATTGTTTCTTAAATGGCTATTCTGGGTACAATCAAATTCCCATCGCTCCTCAAGACCAAGAAAAAACTACTTTCACATGTCCATTTGGCACATTTGCCTATTCGCGCATGCCATTCGGCTTGTGCAACGAACCTGCGACTTTTCAAAGGTGTATGATGAGCATTTTCGGTGACATGGTGGAACAATTCTTAGAGGTCTTTATGGATGATTTCTCCGTGTATGGCTCATCCTTTGATCAATGCCTATCTCATCTGACCATGGTGCTAGAATGATGTCAAGAAAAGAATTTAGTTCTTAATTGGAAAAAATATCATTTTATGGTAAAAAAGGGTATTATTTTGGGACATGTAATTTCTTGCAAAGGTATTGAGGTTGATAAGGAAAAGGTTGATTTAATCTCCTTTTTACCAGCTTCTAGGTCAATTAAGGACATCTGTTCCTTTTTAAGGCATGCCGGTTTCTATCAGCCATTTATCAAAGATTTTTCTAAAATAGCCTGACCTTTGACTAACCTTTTTTTGAAAGACATGCCTTTTGTCTTCAATGAAGCTTGTGTCACTTCTTTTGAGCGTCTTAAATCCGATTTGATCTCAACTCCGATTATTTGACCTCTTGATTGGGATCTCCCATTTAAAATCATGTGCGATGCATCTGATTATGCCATTGGGGCTGTTTTGGGGCAGAGAGTTAATAAACGTTGTCATGTGATTCAGTATGCTAGCAAAACTCTCAATCCAACCCAACTCAATTACATAATGACAGAGAAAGAATTGTTTGCGGTTGTCTTTGCCCTCGACAAATTTTGTGCATACCTTATTGGATCTCTAGTCACTGTGTACTCTGATAATTCGGCATTAAGGTACCTTCTAAGCAAAAAAGATGCCAAATCTTGCCTCATCCGTTAGATCCTCTTACTCCAAGAATTTAACTTGGCAATAAAAGATAAAAAGGGTACTGAGAATGTGGTCACTGACCACCTGTCTAGACTCACTGCTATGTCTGAAAATGACCATTTGCCTATATCCGACTCATTCCCTGATGAGCAACTTTTTGCAATTTCTCAGTCACAATGGTTTGTTGATATTGTCAACTTTCTTGTCACAAACCAAATTCTCATTTATTGGACAAAGCAAGACAAGTCTAAATGCATGTCCATGGTCAAATATTACTCATGAGATAATCCTTTTCTCTTCAAGTATTGCCCCGATCAAATCATTTGTAGATGCGTCCCCGAGTTTGAGCAAAATAAGATCCTTTCCTTTTGCCATAACCATGCATGTGGCGACCATTTTAGCTCGAAGAAAACCTCTGCAAAAGTTTTGCAAAGCGACTTTTACTAGCCCACCCTTTTTCGCAACGCTCATGAATATTGTAAAGCCTATCCAAATTGTCAACAATTAGGATGACTATCTCGAAGGCATATGATGCCTCTCACTCCCATCTTGATCGTGGAGATCTTCGATGTTTGGGGTATCGACTTTATGGGCCCATTTTCCCCATCTCATGGTTTTAAATATATCCTTATGGTAATCGACTATGTCTCTAAGTGGATAGAATCGATACCATGTTACACAAATGATCATCGAGTTATTGTGAAATTCCTGAAAGAATATGTCTTTGTTCGGTTTGGTACTCCAAGAGCCATCATCAGTGATAACGGTACACATTTTTGTAATTGTATCTTTGAGAATCTCGTTAAAAAGTATGGCATAACCCATAAACTTGCTTTGGCGTACCATCCACAAACCAGTGGCCAAGTAGAAGTTTTAAATCATCATATTAAGAAAATTCTTAAAAAGAAGGTCAATCCAAGTAGGAAAGATTGGTCTTTACGACTTGCAGATGCTCTTTAGGCAAACCGCATCGCCTTCAAGACTCCTTTAGGCATGTCCCCTTATTCTTTAGTCTTTGGTAAGCCCTGTCACCTTCCAGTCGAACTTAAGCACAATGCATATTGGGCTATCAAGACCTTTAACTTTGATCTTGATAAAGTTGGTGAGCAAAGAAAGTTGCAACTCAATGAACTTGAGGAATTGTGAAATGATGCTTATGATCTGTCTAAGAAATATAAGGAAAAAATGAAATGGATTCATGATCACAATATATTGCAAAAAGAGTTTCATCCTAGACATAAACTATTATTGTATAATTCTCGCCTGCACCTCTTTCCTGGTAAAGTGAAAACCAGGTGGGAAGGACCTTTCACCGTCCAATCCATCACACCTTATGGTGCCATCACTATTCAAAATTCGAAAGATGGTACTACTTTTCAGGTCATTGGTCAAAGATTGAAACCATTCTTAGAACTTGATTTATCTCTAGTAAAGCAAATTGACTTTGTCAATCTGATGTACCTTGAGTAAACATCTTATTAAGGGGTTGTTGTTATCTTTTTGCCCTCTCTGTACTCTTATTCTAGGTCTATCTTGTTTGAGAGTGTGTCCGCTTTGTCTAGCTGAAGACATTAAACTTAGCGCTTCTTGGAGGCAACCCATTGAGTGTGTTTCTGAGTACTAGTCTTATCCTGTTTGGGGTGGTTTTTACTAATCCACCCATGAGTTATATATGATAGACTTGTGCAATTGTTTCCGTGTCTTTTGCTTATCCAGATTTTGATGGATACTTTTCACAGTTCAAGTTTCGAATCAAGTAATTACGGTAATTTTTTCAACCTTATGCTTACATTTATATATTTCATCTTTAGCATCAAGGACGATGTTCTCTTTGTTTGGGGGTGAGATTTTACCAAATTAGTTCTTTTTTCGAAAACTGATTCAGAAGCAACACATTTTCACTTTTTGTGTAAATTGAAAAAAGAAAAAAAGATTTATCTTTCTTTCTTTTAAACGTTTTTGTTGATTCAGTATCTTATCCATGACAAGATTGAATGACGATGGTCCAGTTTTTAGAAATCAAGGAATCATAATGTCTAATGTAAGTCTTATAAGCTTTAACGATACCTTTATAGGCATATAAGCACTATCAATTCTTAGAGTTCACATGTCTTTGCACAACGGTTATATCTGTAGTATGTGATTCTCTAATGAGCTAAAAGAATACTTGTGGAGACTTAAACCCTTGAGTTTAGAGCCCTTCACCTTGTAGAGAGTTATACGCAAACTCTGAGTCATAAGATGACTTAACTTCATTTGGATATCGTCAATTTGTTGCATAATCTCATTATTCTTTCATATTTGGCTAACCACTGAGAATGACATCCTTTTTGAGTTATGATAACTTTTACCTAGTCAAAACAGAAATTGCCGCATTAAACCTTAGAGATGACATTAAGCCATCATTGACAAAAAAATCCTACCATTTATTTCATCACCAATCCTTGTGTTTGAGAAAAGTATGGTTGATTTGACAAAAGAAATTATTGTTTTCACCATGCAATCGTTTCAAATCGCATAAAAAAAGATAAAGAAAAGAAAAAAAAATGTGATCAACAAAAGAGCGCAAAAACAAGTGATACTAGAAAGCAGGGGCGTAGCCAGGAATTATAAGTGACCCGGGCTAAGAATTAAACAATGACAACGTTAAAATATAACAAACCAAAATGCAACTATAATATATTCAAATGCATTCAAAAGATACCAACTTTTTATATACGTTGGAAGTGCAGATATGAAATATTCAAAAATATACAAAAAAATATAATAATTTCTCCTTATATCTAGCCATGTACGCCATAAATACAAACAAAAAGACATAATAGCCTATCGTAATTGAACCTTGCGCTCCTTAATAGAATCAAAATGAATGTGGTAAATGCATTGATAAAAATTTAATAGGTGTAGAGTAGTAATATTAAAAAAAATGAGGTGGGCTATACACATTTATATACACATATATTTATAAATAAAATTTAAGTTTACTACTAAAAAAAAAAAAAAAAAAAATTAGACCCGGGCTACAGCCCGGGGTAGCCCAAGCACAGCTACGCCCATGCTAGAAAGTCTAATCTTCTTAGAAAGTCTTCAACATTCTCATACACACATCAACACTCCATTTTCCTTCATTCCACCCTATATAAAAGACATAGTTGATATTTGGTGCGGTAGTATTTGTTAAGGTAATATGTTTAAACAACTTGACATTCTCACATGGTGGTTGGCATTCCTTTCATAAGATCAAATTCTTTCCAATATCCATCTTTCTTATTTATGCATGTGAGTTATTTGCTTTGTGTGCATCTACTCTTATCACTCACATGCAAAGAGAGAAACAATTAGCCACATCTCAGAGTGATTCAATTTTGAGAAATATATCTAGTGAGATTTGAAGTCGAAGCATAAATTCTATAAGGCAATATAAGGAATCACATCAAAATTATTTAAATGCCGGTTGCAAACACTGAATCTTAAGAAGGATCGTGCCATTTTGGTATTGTATAGCATACAAGCTTCTATTAACTTCTATATATGGATGATTCATACACTGAAGCTTAATATTTCCCTGAGGCAAAATAAGAGAAAGTATCGCCGAAAATAATTTTTTTTGTAAATACATTTAGGAAGTTTATGGGTGTCTTCATTGCAAACCCTTACGAGACTTCACTCGTCCTCTTTAGGTGACTTAGAGGTTTAAAAGGCTTGTTGCACATGCTAAGTGCAATCGAGAATCACCAAGGAAAGAGGTTCGTTTTGGCTCCTTATTTATTATCTCTCTTTTTGCTTGTGGACTAGCAAAATACTTTTTAGGGGTGGTGTGATAAGCACTCAAAACTATTATTTGTAATTCCCTAAATGCCTAACTTTAAGTGTAAAAAATTGGATTATGTTATCAAATGTTTACATTTAGTTGTTTTGCAGGTCTTAGTCTCAATTGATGTAATTAAATGCTTAACTTTGTTAAATATGTGAGACATGAGACCTAAAGTGGCTTGGATAGTTTTTAAAGCAAAACTTTTTTCTCGGAACTTCGAATCATTTGTTTCTTGAGCCTAAAATCAAGATAATTTTAAGAGATACAACTTTCCAGTTCACCACTTTTCCAAATTCGGCCATCTTCAGATCTGAAATTGCATTATTAAATTCCGGCAGCAAAAGAAAAAAAAAGAGAGAACATATTCCAAAAGTATGTGGTACTCACGTACTCTCATATTTTAAACACTCAACCCATAACCCAATACTCCACTTCCTAGACAATGTCTACAATATTCTTTTACACACTCCATTCCCCGTCACCCCATTGTCTACTTTCATGATTATGTTTCTCTCCTATTTCTCACATATATTGATTCATATTTGGCCAAGAGACCATACGAGAGTTTCGAAGAAAGAGCTTGGAGAAAGAGAGTTTATTGTAGAGAGAGAAAATATTTGAGTGCTACATATTTTTCTTCTTCTAGTATTATTGTTTCATTTGGTGAAGAAGACAAGATTGTAGAGTGTTGAGAGAAATTATTTTACTCACATATTTGGAGATATTTAAGGAGCTATTTTATTATTTATTTTGTTCTTCTATCTTTATGGAAGGCTAATCTCTCTTTCAAGGGGAGAGATGAAGCCCCATTTTTATTTGTGATTTAAAATTTTATAATATTGTATAAATATACTCATTTGTGATTTTTCTTAAATAATATCTTTGGATTATGTAAGACCCATAAATTTCTAGTTTTTACTTATATATATATATATGCATATTATATGGGTATTATGGTAATGTCAAATTAAATGTCTACATAATTTTAATTATGTTGTATTTATTTATTTTCTACATTTATGAGTTGGATGGGTTCTATATAATATTATTATTATAGCATACTATAATAAATCAATGAGTCTTATGTTACGAAATTAGGGCAGTAATCATGCATCGCATACACTAATTTACGCACTAATCATTGAATCCTATGATCTATGCAGTTCAATAAAATCGACAGATGACATACCTTAATCGAGATTTGATGTCAATGAAACGAACAGGATGGATCTGATCCTTCTGTTGTTGTCGTCCTTAGCGTAGAAAACACGACGCCTCTACGGTATGCACACACGAACGAGATGAGATCTTGCTTGGTGTACTAGCGCCCTCTAGGGTTCTCTCTGCTATTTCGAATTTTCTTGCCTCTCTCAATTTCGTTGACGGCCAAGAAGAACAAAGGTTCCCTTTTATAAGGGAACCCTAGTGAGAACCCTAAGCAACAAACGAACTGGGCCCAAGTCCAACTTGGCCCGTTTTAATTCGTTTTGATCCAACTCGTTTTGGTGTGCGACCCTGTAGGTTTTACACTCTTTGGCCGTACAATTAAAACCCGTTTTATTATACGAACAGTAAGCGGTTTCTAGTAAAACATTACTATTATCCAAAGGGTATAAAGGTCAAAAACGACACAACCTTAAATTGATATTTCACACATTAACTCCTTTTGTCAATCGATATCTAGATTGAACACAAGACTAGGCAAGTGTCATTCTTGTATAGTTCAATCTTTATTTCTTGATCTCTAAGTATAATTAATCCAAAACAAATGACATCTCATTTGTGCATGGCCATGCAAATATTAATTACACTTATCAAGGGGCCCAACGATATCTCTCTCAATATATGAGAGTGACAAATCCCATCTTGATCAACCACATACCTCTACATAGTTCATAGTATGCTCGGTCATCATCTTTATAATTACTCGGTCAAGAGCAACGTTTGATAATGCCTGACATGCTAATCCCTATGTTGGTAACCATGGCGATCTCAGGTCTGAGGATAATACGATATCACAAATGGGGAACATCACTGATGACATTATGTAACACTCCTCGCAGTGTCCCCAAAGCGGGTCAGTCCAATACTTTGTTCCCTAACAAGTATCAGTATGTTCAGCTTGATATCTCCATATCCATGACTTGTGGAACATAGTCATCAGCTGACCCATACTCTAATCATTATATCAATGTGATCCTAGGTTATTGATACATGATTAGGGACATCTAAACAATATTATTATTACATTACTAGCATCCCACAATCTAGTCACGTACTTGATGAACTAGTATTAATAAATATTATTTACAAGAGATTATAAAGTAAAATAAATAAACTTTATTAATAAAAATAAGCATAAGATATCCAAGTACAAATCATAATCTATGAATAGTCCTAGGACATATCTCTTTCAGTCTCCCACTTGTACTAGGACCATTCATTCATAAAACGAATGCCTAATGCACTAAAATGACGATCATGTTTAGTTTGAGAAAGTGGCTTAGTCAAAGGATCAGCTACATTCTCGTCTGTGGGAACCTTGCATATCTTCACATCACCATTACTGATAAACTCACGAATGAGGTGATAACGTCTCTGAATATGTTTGGATTTTTGGTGCGACCTTGGCTCTTTAGCCTGAGCAATAGCTCCATTGTTGTCACAATACAAATCCACTGGATTGGTGCTACTAGGAATGACACCAAGTTCAGTGATAAACTTCTTTACCCATACTGCTTCCTTTGCTGCTTCTGAAGCAGCAACATATTCAGCTTCTGTTGTAGAATCAGCAACTGTGGCTTGCTTAGAACTCTTCCAACTCACAGCTCCACCATTGAGACAAAACACAAAACCGGATTGTGATCTGAAATCATCCTTATCTGATTGAAAACCAGAATCCGTGTACCCATTTACAACCAACTCTTCTTCCCCACCATAAATCAAGAATATATCCCTAGTTCTTCTTAAGTACTTGAGGATATTCTTGACAGCGGTCCAGTGACTCTCACCTGGATCTGACTGGTATCTGCTAGTCACGCTCAATGCGCATGCTACATCGGGACGAGTACACAACATAGCGTACATGATAGAACCTATAGCCGAAGCATACGGGATTCTACTCATGCGATCTCGCTCATCTTGTGTCTGAGGACACTGAGTCTTGCTTAGTGTTGTGC
The DNA here is from genome assembly GCA_021464415.1 of Lonicera japonica. NCBI lineage: Eukaryota > Viridiplantae > Streptophyta > Magnoliopsida > Dipsacales > Caprifoliaceae > Lonicera > Lonicera japonica. The sequence continues at coordinate 68,092 of JAKCWG010000674.1, forward strand.
CATGTGTCATTGGCAAGAACCCTCTTTTAGAGTCTTGCATGTTGAACCTACGTAAAACTTTGTCAAGGTAATTACTTTGACTCAGTCCTATTAGTTTTCTTGATCTATCTCTATAGATCTTGATCCCTAATATGTAGGCTGCCTCGCCCAAATCTTTCATTGAGAAACATTTTCCAAGCCAGGTCTTGACAGACTCAAGCATAGGAATATCATTCCCAATGAGTAGTATGTCATCTACATACAATATCAGAAAGACTATCGCGCTCCCACTAGTTTTCTTGTATACACAAGGTTCTTCTTCGTTCTTTCTAAAATCAAACTTTTTGATAGTTTCATCGAAACGAAGATTCCAGCTCCGAGATGCTTGCTTAAGACCATATATGGATCTCTTAAGCTTGCATACCTTGTTAGCATTTCTTGGATCAACAAAACCTTCAGGTTGTGTCATGTACACATCCTCTTCTAGGTATCCATTAAGGAAAGCAGTTTTGACATCCATTTGCCATATTTCATAGTCATAATATGCGGCAATGCTTAAAAGGATCCGGATTAATTTAAACATGGCAACTGGCGAAAAGGATTCATCATAGTCAATACCATGGATTTGTCGATATCCTTTTGCAACCAATCGAGCTTTATAGACATCGATCTTGCCATCTTTATCAATCTTGATTTTGAAAACCCATTTGCAACCTATGGCTCTACAGCCATTTGGCATGTCAACCAAGTCCCATACTTGATTGTCATCCATGGATTTCATTTCGGATTTCATGGCTTCTAGCCATTTCTCGGAACTAGAGCTCTCCATTGCTTCTTTGAAAGTCGAGGGCTCATTGTTGTCTAACAACACTATGTCTTGCTCATCTGAGACGAAAAGTGATAATCTCTCAGGTTCGCGACGTGGCCTACTTGACCTTCGTAAGACTGTAACTTCTTCAGGAGTTTCTGCAACTATTTGCATACTTTGTTGAGGCTCTTCATTAAGATTACTATCATCTCGAATTTCTTCTAGATGTATAGTGCTCCCACTGTTTTCTTTGGAAAGAAACTCTCTTTCTAAGAAAACTCCATTCCGAGCTACAAACACTTTGTTCTCAGTTGGATTATAAAAATAATATCCTTTTGTTTCCTTAGGATATCCTACGAAGAAGCATTTATCAGATTTGGGTTCCAATTTAGTTGTGATTAGTCGTCTGACGAAAACGTCACAACCCCAAATCTTTAGAAAAGACAGACTTGGAACCTTTCCAGTCCATAACTCGTAAGGTGTCTTTTCTACAGCCTTAGATGGAGATCTATTTAGTGTGAACGCTGCGGTTTCAAGAGCATATCCCCAAAATGATATTGGAAGAGATGTCTGACTCATCATTGATCGAACCATGTCTAACAGTGTTCGGTTTCTCCTTTCAGATACACCATTCCATTGTGGTGTTCCTGGTGGAGTAAGTTGTGAAACAATTCCACAACTCTTAAGATGATCAATGAATTCTTGGCTTAAGTATTCTCCTCCTCGATCTGATCGAAGAGCTTTAATAGTCTTGCCAAGTTGATTTTGTACCTCATTTTGAAATTCTTTGAACTTTTCAAAAGATTCCGATTTATGTTTTATCAAGTAAACATAACCATATCTACTGAAATCATCAGTAAATGTGATGAAGTACTGATATCCTCCTCTGGCAGTTGTGTTTAGTGGTCCACATACATCAGTATGAATGAGGGCCAAAAGATCACTTGCCCTATCATTGTTTCCATTGAAAGGGCTCTTGGTCATCTTTCCCAGTAAACAAGATTCACATCGTTCAAAAGACTGAAAATCAAATGAATTTAGAAGACCATCTTTATGGAGCTTCAACATGCGTTTCTCATTTATATGGCCTAAACGACAATGCCATAAATAAGTAGGATTCGAATCATCAGACTTGATTCTCTTGTTATTTACGTTATAAACAGGTATTTCAAGATTTAGAATATAAAGACCATCCAATAATTGTCCAATACCATATTGCATATTATTCAAAGAAAATGAACAACGTTTGTCCTTAAAATTGAATTCAAAACCTTCTTCGTCTAACAAAGAAATAGAAATAATGTTTCTGCTAAAAGCAGGCACATAGTAACAATTATTTAATTCTAAAATTAATCCTGAAGGCAAAAGAATCTCAAATGTTCCTACAGCTAGAGCGGCAACTTTTGCTCGATTTCCAACGCGTAGGTCCACTTCTCCTTTAGCCAGCTTCCTACTCCTTTTGAGTCCCTGTACATTTGCACAAATGTGAGATGCACTACCAGTATCTAATACCCAAGAAGTAGAAGAAGCTGAAGTAACATTTACTTCTATAACGTAAGTACCTGAAGACGAAGGGGCTAGTCCCTTCTTTTTGTCGTCAAGGTATTTCTTGCAATTTCTCTTCCAATGACCCTTTTCATTGCAGTGAAAACATATCATTTCAGCTTGTGGATTAGGCTTGGGCTCAGAATCTTGCTTCTTGTTCTTCCAGTTCTTAACTGGAGCTTTACCTTTGCCTTTGGCATTGGACTTTCCTTTGCCATTTCCACCCTTCTTGAAACCCTTTCCCTTTTGAACCATCAGAACATTATTCTTACCTTTCTTAACAATATTTTGCTCAGCTGTTTTCAGCATCCCATGCATCTCAGTTAATGTCTTCTCCAAGCTGTGCATATTGAAGTTCATAATGAAACCATCATATGACTCAGGCAGCGACTGGAGAATGACATCAGTGGCCAGCTCTTGGCTAATAGTTGTCCCCAACCTTTCTAGGTGATCAATGTACCCAATCATTTTGAGTACATGAGGACTAACTGAGCCTCCCTCAGGAAGCTTGCAAGAAAACAAAGACTTAGTAGTCTCGAAGCGTTCGACTCGAGCTTGTTCCTGAAACAAACTCTTTAGTTCCTTAACCATGTCGAATGCATTCATGTTTTCAAACTGCTTCTGCAGATCAGCATTCATGCTAGCAAGCATGAGACATGAAACATCTAAATCATCATTCAGATGCTTCTGATATGCATCTTTCTGTGCACGAGGAGCATTAGCTGCTGGTTCTTCAGGAATAGCATTTTCGAGGACATAATCTTTCCTCTCCTGTTTGAGAACAATTCTCAGATTCCTAAACCAGTCTAGGAAGTTGGTTGTATTTAGTTTTTCCTTCTCAAGGACAGATCGCAACGAAAAAGCGGTTGTGTTATGGTTCGTCATCTATCTACAGCAAAATAACATATGCAAACATTTAATATGCTTATTTATAAAAAATTCCTACTATGTCTTACACACAATTGTCCCAATAGGACATAGTAGGTCCAAGATCCATATTACACAAGGTATTAAGAAAGCTTTGGCTTTTCACTTAAACTTTGTTAATTAGGTAAGCAACATTTGTTAATTACATCCTATGTAATTCTTGGTTTGTTGAGTTTTACATCTTATGTTTCGGCTTCTCAACACTTTGCCTCAAGGCCCAAAACCGTTTTGATGGCCCGTGAAATCAAACCAACACTTTTCTGATTTATGGATGTCCGACTTCCATACTATTAATTTATGATGATTTAAGATAACCCCGTTTTGGCAGGCGTCTTCTAAAATAATCATAAAATTAATAGTTATCAGTATTGGAAAGGCACAAATAATTTCATTTGTTCTAGGGACATAAATATGCAGTCTCACAATAATACAACAGAATATTTAAACATGCATCAACCAAAAATATGTGATATAGTATGGCCAGAGAAATAAAGCTACTAATTAACTATGCTCTCCCATCCTTTGTAGCTTTGGACATTCCAAAGTTCTTGGCTATCTTCTCTTGTGATGAGGGATCCTCCATCTTCTATGCGAGGTAATTATACAATCAATTGTACATCCTAATACAAGAGACTAGTAATTGAAACTAGTAATTGAAATTACATTGCAAAACAAAAAAACGACACGCAGGCCGTATTTATATATTACAATAAAAACAAGACGACACGCAGGCCGTATTTAGTTTGGCCATACTATATCACTATAAATAATAACCCTGCAAGTTAGTATTATCCCATAACACAACACATTGCATACTCATAAAAGGAAACATAAATTTAATCAATTATTAAATAAACAATTAGGGGTCGAGGGGCAACGCCCCCGCGGGGTTTGGGGCAGCGCCCCCGCGGGGTTTGGGGCAGCGCCCCAACCGGGGTCCGGGGGGTGGACACCCCGGCGGCGGTCCCGCTGACCGGTCAGCGGGCTCGGTGTATGACCTGCAAGAGAATCATACTTCTGCCACCGTGGAAAATTTGAACGATTTCAAATTATTTCCTCCAGAAACGTGTCTGATCTTATCAGACAGATTCGTCTAGACTAATCACATTAATCTGCCCTATCTCGTTAATCAAATCAACGTGAACGAACCCGATAGCCGTGATCTCATCAAGTCTATCAGATTGCGTAAACCCTAAACGAACGATTCTGAAAAACGCTAAACATGATAATTGCGGAATTAAAATCACAACAGCATATGATGAACCCTTAATCGAAAACGACTTAACAGAATCATGAACATGTCGATAACAGTCATACAATAATCACGTTTTTGACATATCAGATCTCTATTAATCAGATTATAAAGGGACATATCGTATATATAAACTGATTAACGAAAACAGAAACATGCTACAGAAAACGATTAACCCATTAATCGATATTACTAAAACCTAGCATGATACTAAAATCCGAATATGAAATTAATCGAAATTTTAAACGAGAACAGATCTTCAAGTTATAAAACGATTATAATCATGATCGAAATTAAAGAACAGCAATAACCTTGCTCTGATACCACTGTTACGAAATTAGGGCAGTAATCATGCATCGCATACACTAATTTACGCACTAATCATTGAATCCTATGATCTATGCAGTTCAATAAAATCGACAGATGACATACCTTAATCGAGATTTGATGTCAATGAAACGAACAGGATGGATCTGATCCTTCTGTTGTTGTCGTCCTTAGCGTAGAAAACACGACGCCTCTACGGTATGCACACACGAACGAGATGAGATCTTGCTTGGTGTACTAGCGCCCTCTAGGGTTCTCTCTGCTATTTCGAATTTTCTTGCCTCTCTCAATTTCGTTGACGGCCAAGAAGAACAAAGGTTCCCTTTTATAAGGGAACCCTAGTGAGAACCCTAAGCAACAAACGAACTGGGCCCAAGTCCAACTTGGCCCGTTTTAATTCGTTTTGATCCAACTCGTTTTGGTGTGCGACCCTGTAGGTTTTACACTCTTTGGCCGTACAATTAAAACCCGTTTTATTATACGAACAGTAAGCGGTTTCTAGTAAAACATTACTATTATCCAAAGGGTATAAAGGTCAAAAACGACACAACCTTAAATTGATATTTCACACATTAACTCCTTTTGTCAATCGATATCTAGATTGAACACAAGACTAGGCAAGTGTCATTCTTGTATAGTTCAATCTTTATTTCTTGATCTCTAAGTATAATTAATCCAAAACAAATGACATCTCATTTGTGCATGGCCATGCAAATATTAATTACACTTATCAAGGGGCCCAACGATATCTCTCTCAATATATGAGAGTGACAAATCCCATCTTGATCAACCACATACCTCTACATAGTTCATAGTATGCTCGGTCATCATCTTTATAATTACTCGGTCAAGAGCAACGTTTGATAATGCCTGACATGCTAATCCCTATGTTGGTAACCATGGCGATCTCAGGTCTGAGGATAATACGATATCACAAATGGGGAACATCACTGATGACATTATGTAACACTCCTCGCAGTGTCCCCAAAGCGGGTCAGTCCAATACTTTGTTCCCTAACAAGTATCAGTATGTTCAGCTTGATATCTCCATATCCATGACTTGTGGAACATAGTCATCAGCTGACCCATACTCTAATCATTATATCAATGTGATCCTAGGTTATTGATACATGATTAGGGACATCTAAACAATATTATTATTACATTACTAGCATCCCACAATCTAGTCACGTACTTGATGAACTAGTATTAATAAATATTATTTACAAGAGATTATAAAGTAAAATAAATAAACTTTATTAATAAAAATAAGCATAAGATATCCAAGTACAAATCATAATCTATGAATAGTCCTAGGACATATCTCTTTCATCTTATATTTTAGTTTAATTAGTTTTCCTAATCCAACATGTATTAGGAAGTGGGCCAAGTTTATCTAGTATGTATAAGCCCTAATATTATAAGATTTAAGTTAAAGCCTTAAACCCATTCTCTATTTAATAATAATATATTTAGTTAATAATATATTTAGTTCTATTTGGAGAAGGAGAGAAGAAAAAAAAAACAACGCACGTAGGAAAAGGGGAGAAGAGACGACTTGGCTAGGGCATAGAAGAGATACGATTGCCAACGATTATTCTTGTTTCTTAGTTTCAAGAGATCTTTCTCCATTTATCGATAATTTAGGTGAGTGATTCTCACCCTTTTCTAGTGGTTTCTATTCATACATGTTTTGATTTTCTCTTGACCTAATTTTTTTGTGAAAAAGGGTTATTGTGTTTTTGCTCAATTAGTTGTAAGTTTCTTGATAAAGAATTTCAGTTATATGCTCTTATTAAAAATCTGAGAAAAATACATAGATTAATATTATGAGTTAGAAGAATTTTGGCTTTGGAATTGAATTTCTAGGGTTTTTAATTTGGGAGATATAGATTTTACTAAACTAGTGTATTAAGATACATAGTGTTAATCAGATTGCTGTCTTACATGTGTATATAGGACTTCGTTTGGGACACTTATCTTTCGTGTAAAAATATGGAAAAATTACATAAGTTAATATCATGTTTTATGAGAATCTGGGATTTGGAATTAATTGAATATGATTTTTATGTTGAGAGATATGGAATTTACAAAAACAGTGCACTGCAGAATCTGATGCTAGACAGATTGTATATCTGTCACCAAAACATTTATAATTTCTAAACTATAAATGATTTTTAGTTGAATCCAACTGTATATGACTCCAGACACATTAGGCTATATTGTATAATTTTTATGGAATTTTTGAATTGTTGAATAATTCTCAGAATTTATGTGAACTTGGTGGCTGTGTCGATTATAAGTTCTGTTTGTGTTATTGTTTTGTTTGTTTGTGTTCTTATTTTATTTGTGTGCAATTTAACTTATGATTTTGGTGTAATTTGATTAGGGTTCTTAAAAATTGACTAGAAACCTAGGAAAATTCCTTAATTACGCCACTGCTCCTTTATATGATGGATTTGGGACTTGTTATACAAGAATTGGGTGAGAAAGTCCCGAATGATTTTTGTTTTGATTGAATAAAACGTTGGTGTAGCCAATGGAAATTTCTTATAAATTTTTACATGCTCATGTGGACTTGAGATGGTTGTACACTCATTCTATTGTTGGTTAGATAAGTGGATAGTTGCAATATTCTCGCTGAAGGGCGAGTATTTAGCGCGCGAACGTATAGTTAGCCTTCCGAAGAAGGTCGGAACTTTAGACGATATGCCCGTGCGAGTTCCGGTTCGGAGTGGCCGCTATCTATACGGGGAGACACAGGGCAGGATGATCTGTGTATGCCATGGGAGAGTATGGCGAGGTGGTATGTAATTAAGGTGCACACGCTAACCAAAGAGTCTAGTAGATTAGGAGTATATGACTTTTTCTTTGTTTAAATTTGTACATATGATTGAATCTCTAAATGAAAATTTTAGCACGTGAACCTAGACTAAAATTGGATTATGCTCATTTTTTTATGTGTTGAGTTTCCTTTAATTCCTTATCGTTTAGAAGTTATAGTTGAATCTCGTTTATAAAAAGGGTCTGTATTGAATTATGGTTTTGGGTTATTAAACGGTCAATTTTTGTCATCTTTCGCGAGTATTTGTAGAAATCATCATTCTGGACATTTTTCGTGTTTTAAGTTTTCCAAAATTCCGTACGGTTTGGGCAGAAACAAACAATTTTTACTGCAGCAGTTTGTTTTGTGATGTAGATGTTATCCTTGTTACTGACTTCTTTTGTGCAGGATTGGTCTACCATAGAATTTTGATAGTTATTATTTTAAAGTTTTATGGATGAATGTGACAAGAAACTAACTGCCACTTTTTATCGAGGAACTGTGATTTTGTCTCGATAAGAATGTGGAATTACATGTCTTGTCTCATGATTATTTCTGTTAAAAATTTGTATTTATGAAAATTGCATCATGGACATAGTTGGGTGAAACAAATCAACTCATACCAGTATGTAGTACTGACCCAAGTTGTCTCCATGCTTCTTGGGTGCGTTCTTTTATGAGCGTAGCCAAACAGGACAATCTAGAGAGATAGACGCCGGAAGGGAGATTGCTCGCTTAGGATGGACTTACATCCCTTGTACTTTGGCTTCATGTTTTCATTTGGGTTGTTTTATTTTACTAGCCGAACGATGGAGTTTATCAATTAGATATTATGTATGGATGTTTTTTTTTTATATAGTTGACCATGGTATTTTTATTAGTTATTTGGCTAAAGTTGGAGACTTTTAATGTAATGTTATCTTATTATGGGATATATCTTGAATGGATTTATTTTGGATAAAAGTTTTATAATGAATGATTTAGCTTATTGAGTATAATGATTAGTTTGTGTGGTGGATTTTATTTTGTTTTATGTTATTTTGTATTTTATTATTTAGTGGTTATTTTCCGTTCACCCCTGGTATTTGGAAGTACAAGATATAAGTTGAATTTTGTCTTTAGTGATATTATTATTATTATTATTTTATTTTCCAAAAATCGGGGTGTGACAGTTTGGTATCAGAGGGATAGGTTAACCTAGATTGTTAAATGTCTAGGTGATTCTTCGAACATTAAGAATGCGTTGCTTTGGGAATATATATATATATATATATTTTGGTGGAAGTTGCGTATACTTTTATATTGATAAATTATTCTTTTGTGCTATTATTGAAGGTAATGGCAACAAGGTATAACTTACGTAGTGGGCAAGGTGATGGCTCTGGCTCTAATGGGAATGACCCGGCTAATAATGATGCGAACGCAAATGTGACAGTTGACAATGGAGCTAATCCAAATGTGGTTCAAGTAGATGTTGGAGCCATGATGACCCAGCTCTTACAAGCAGTGCAAAACAATAACCAAGGTAACCAGGGTGATCCTTTTGCTCGACGGAACAAAGAATTTGGGACTCTAGGTGGTAAGAGGTTCTCTGGTGATGGGGGGGCATTAGCTGCTGAGGCGTGGATACAGAGCTGTGAGACCATATTTGGACGAATGCAATTAACTGCTGTGGAGAAACAAGAGTTGGCAGCCCATCAGTTGGATGAGGCAGCTAGATTTTGGTGGAACTCTCTTTCTCCAAACTTGGATACCACTGCTTTGACTTGGGATGGTTTTAAGGAGAGGTTTGAGGGAAGGTTTGTGCCTGCTGCTGTGAAGGCACAATTAGCACAAGAGTTTAATCAGTTGACTCAGGCAGGGAAGACGGTTACTGAGTACGTCACCAAATTCAATGAGTTGTCCCGATATGCTCCTTATTTGGTTGACTCACAGGAGAAGAAGAGTCGAAAGTTCATTGGAGGATTGAACTTTTTCCTCTCTAGGCAGTTGATTCCCTTTGATTCCGAGCCTTTTGATAGAGTTTTGGACTTGGTTTTGAAGTTTGAGGAGAAAGATAAGCATTTCAACAAAGAAAAGGCTAAAGGGAACAATAAGGTGGGAGAGCCCTCTAAAGCTCCTGGTGTTCAGCAGAATAACAACCGGGACAGGAACCGATTTAGGCCTTATGACCCAAGGCAGAGAGGCCAACAGTTTCAAAGGAATAACTATAGTGGTCAATACCAGCAAAGACCTCATGGACAGTTTAGGCCACAAGGACAGCAGGGTTACAGGCCAGGAGGACAGCAGCAGTAACAAGGGTACCTAGGACCACAAGTGTCGCAGATTCAGTATCATGCTCCAGTGCCTCAGATTGCAGCACCAAGGCAAATGCTTCAGTTGGAGGCACCGCCAGCAGATTTTAATGCGGAAATTAATCAGGCTCCAAGGTTATGTTACTATTGTCATCAACCAGGTCACACTGCTAGATTCTGTCAAAAGAAAGGGAAGAACCAGCAGGCACCACAGGGCCAGACAACCCCAGCTCTAGCTCCAATTCCAGCTCGTGCATTTGCAGTTTTACCTGGCAATGAGAATGTCCAAGGTATTATAGATTTATTTCATTCCCGCATTAGAGTACTTTTTGATACTGGAGCTTCACATTCATTCATTTCTAAACAATTTGTGGATAAAGAACAAATTAAGACTACACCCCTCCCTATACCTATTTGTGTTGAGACTCCTTTGGGAGGATCGGTGATGTTGCATGAGCAGTGTAAAGATTTTGAAATTAATTTGTTGGGTAGGACCTTCCTAGCTGACCTCATAGTATTGGGTTTCGAGGGTTTCACAATTATTCTGGGTATGGACTGGCTTAAGAAGCATTTTGTCACTCTAGATTGCGCGTCGAGTACTGTTATCATAGACACCCCCGGTATGCCGCGTTTTTCCCACACTTGTAGAGAAAGTGGAGTATCGGTGATGACGAGTTTTATTTTCTCGGTTGAAATACCGAAAAATGATATTCGAGATGTGGAAGTGGTACGGGAATACGAAGATGTATTTCAGGAGATCCCTGGTCCTCCACCTAAAAAAGAGTTAGAGTTTCGCATCGATCTAGTTCCTGGAATAGCCCCTATCTCTAAAGCAGCATATAGAATGGCGCCAAAAGAGCTCCAGGAGATGAAGAAACAATTAGATGAGATGCTGGAAAAAGGGTGCGAACCATTCTTTTTATTTATATTTATATTTATTTACTTTATTTTATACTATTGTATATATCTATTCCTTGTCATATAAGTTTAATCTTTTAAGGTGTGTATGATCCAGATTCATACGACCTAGCAATTCACCCTGGGGAGCACCAGCAATCTTTGTCTCAAAGAAAGATGGTACGTTGAGGATGTGTATAGATTATAGAGAGTTGAATAAAGTGACCATCAAGAACAAGTACCCACTGCCAAGGATTGACGATCTTCTCGATCAGTTAAAGGGGGCAGCTATTTTCTCTCAATTCGATCTAAGAACTGGGTATCATCAAATGGGGGTTGAGGAAAAGAGTATTCCGCTAACGGCCTTTCGTACAAGATATGGATTATATGAATTTCCTGTTATGCCATTTGGGTTGACAAATGCACCTGCATTTTTCATGGACCTTATGAATAGAATTTTTCGGCCTTATTTGGATAAGTTTGTGATAGTCTTCATTGACGACATCTTGGTATATTCGAGGAGTGAGGAAGAGCATAAAAATCATTTGAGGATCGTATTACAGATACTTAGAGAACAACAACTTTACGCCAAGTTCAGTAAGTGTCACTTCTGGGAGAAACAGGTGAGATTTTTGGGACATATAATTTCTAGTGAGGGAATAGCTGTGGATCCAGAAAAAGTAGTTGCTGTGAGGGAGTGGAAGCAACCTAGGAATCCAACCGAGGTGAGAAGTTTCTTGGGCTTAGCTGGTTACTACAAGAGGTTTATTGAGAAATTTTCTATCATTGCTGTACCCCTAACTAGGTTGACTCGTAAGGATGTGAAGTTCATTTGGACTGACGATTGCGAGAAGGCATTTCAAGAGTTGAAGCAACGATTGACTACAGCTCCGGTGTTAACTATTCCTGTAGCAGGAGGAAAACTCGTGGTGTTTACTGACGCTAGTGGTACTGGCTTAGGATGTGTCTTAATGCAAGATCAGAAGGTTGTTTCTTATGCTTCTAGACAATTGAAGCCTCATGAGAGGAGATACCCTACTCATGACTTGGAATTAGCGGCTGTGGTATTTGCATTGAAAGTTTGGCGTCATTATCTTTATGGAGAGAAGTTTGAGTTATATACGGACCACAAAAGTTTAAAGTATTTATTCTCGCAGAAAGAGCTAAATATGAGGCAACAAAGGTGGGTAGAATTTATTAGTAGTTATGATTTTGAGATCATTTACCACCCGGGCAAAGGGAATGTGGTGGCTGATGCACTTAGTAGACAACATAGTTTGATGACTTCTCTTATGATTCAAGAATGGAAGTCCCTTGAGATTATAGCCTCACACAATGTTCGGCCAACTCAAAATACTGGGAAAGCTTACATTGGTAGTTTAGTGGTACAACCAACCTTATTGCGTAGAATTATTCAACAACAACATACAGACTCGACCCTTGTGGATAAATTAAATGATCTGGTAGTGGACACATTGGATGATTGTCCTACAGATTGGTCTGTAGATTCTGAAGGTGCTCTAAGGCTGCGAGGTAGACTTTGTGTGCCCAATATAGCTGTACTAAAAAGGGAGATTATGGATGAAGCTCATCGATCTCGTTTCACCATTCATCCTGGTGGGACGAAAATGTATCACGACCTAAAAAGGAGTTTCTGGTGGGAAGGTATGAAAAGAGATGTTGGAGAGTATGTATCTCGATGTTATACTTGTCAGCAAGTAAAGGCAGAGCATCAACGACCATCTGGGTTGTTACAACCTCTCGAGATTCCAACTTGGAAGTGGGAATATATATCTATGGATTTTGTGGATGGTTTACCTCGGTCTAAACGGGGAAATGAATCAATTTGGGTGATTGTTGATCGCCTCACCAAGTCTGCTCATTTCATCCCTATTAGTGTCCATAGAAGTGCAGATAAGCTAGCTGGATTGTATATTCGAGAAGTAGTTCGATTGCATGGGGTACCGGTCTCTATAATTTCAGATAGGGATCCATTGTTTGTGGCAGAATTCTGGGAAAGTTTTCAACATGCTTTGGGTACGAGGTTAGATTTGAGTACAGCTTATCATCCTCAAACGGATGGACAGACTGAGAGAGTTAACCAGATTCTTGAAGATATGCTTAGGGCTTGTATTTTAGATCTTGGAGGTAGTTGGGAAGATCATTTGCCCTTAGTAGAATTTGCGTACAATAATAGTTATCATTCGAGTATTGGAATGGCTCCTTTTGAGGCTCTGTATGGAAGGCCTTGTAAGTCACCAGCTTGCTGGGCAGAAGTAGGGGATGTGCCTATGTTGGGACCCGAGTTAGTTAGAGAAACAACAGAGAAGGTTAATCTTATCAAGGATCGAATTAAGACTGCCCAGAGCAGGCATAAGAGTTATGCAGATAGAAAGCGGAAAGGGGTCGAATTTAAAGTTGGGGATTTTGTATTTTTAAAAGTCTCACTTATGAAGGGTGTGATGCGATTTGGGAGAAAAGGGAAGTTAGCTCCAAGGTTTGTAGGGCCTTTTCAGATCACTCAGAAAGTCGGGGGCTTAGCTTATCGACTGGCGTTGCCACCTGCCTTGTCTATGATACATAATGTGTTTCATGTGTCCTTGCTACGGAAATGTGTCATGGATCCTACACAAGTGGTGCAGCCAACAGAGCTAGAGATTAATGATGATCTTACCTATATGATTCGGCCTATTAAAATATTAGATAGAGATGTCAAACAGCTGCGGCGTAAGAAGGTAAATTTAGTAAAGGTGCAGTGGAGTGAGAAAGAGAATGATGTCACGTGGGAGTTGGAAGAGAAAATGAGAAAAACGCACCCTGAACTTTTCTTGGATCATTCATCTTAGCCTAAATCTCGGGACGAGATTTCTTTAAGGTGTGTATATCTGTAAGACCCATAAATTTCTAGTTTTTACTTATATATATATATATATATATATATATATGCATATTATATGGGTATTATGGTAATGTCAAATTAAATGTCTACATAATTTTAATTATGTTGTATTTATTTATTTTCTACATTTATGAGTTGGATGGGTTCTATATAATATTATTATTATAGCATACTATAATAAATCAATGAGTCTTATATTTTAGTTTAATTAGTTTTCCTAATCCAACATGTATTAGGAAGTGGGCCAAGTTTATCTAGTATGTATAAGCCCTAATATTATAAGATTTAAGTTAAAGCCTTAAAACCCATTCTCTATTTAATAATAATATATTTAGTTAATAATATATTTAGTTCTATTTGGAGAAGGAGAGAAGAAAAAAAAAAACAACGCACGTAGGAAAAGGGGAGAAGAGACGACTTGGCTAGGGCATAGAAGAGATACGATTGCCAACGATTATTCTTGTTTCTTAGTTTCAAGAGATCTTTCTCCATTTATCGATAATTTAGGTGAGTGATTCTCACCCTTTTCTAGTGGTTTCTATTCATACATGTTTTGATTTTCTCTTGACCTAATTTTTTTGTGAAAAAGGGTTATTGTGTTTTTGCTCAATTAGTTGTAAGTTTCTTGATAAAGAATTTTAGTTATATGCTCTTATTAAAAATCTGAGAAAAATACATAGATTAATATTATGAGTTAGAAGAATTTTGGCTTTGGAATTGAATTTCTAGGGTTTTTAATTTGGGAGATATAGATTTTACTAAACTAGTGTATTAAGATACATAGTGTTAATCAGATTGCTGTCTTACATGTGTATATAGGACTTCGTTTGGGACACTTATCTTTCGTGTAAAAATCTGGAAAAATTACATAAGTTAATATCATGTTTTATGAGAATCTGGGATTTGGAATTAATTGAATATGATTTTTATGTTGAGAGATATGGAATTTACAAAAACAGTGCACTGCAGAATCTGATGCTAGACAGATTGTATATCTGTCACCAAAACATTTATAATTTCTAAACTATAAATGATTTTTAGTTGAATCCAACTGTATATGACTCCAGACACATTAGGCTATATTGTATAATTTTTATGGAATTTTTGAATTGTTGAATAATTCTCAGAATTTATGTGAACTTGGTGGCTGTGTCGATTATAAGTTCTGTTTGTGTTATTGTTTTGTTTGTTTGTGTTCTTATTTTATTTGTGTGCAATTTAACTTATGATTTTGGTGTAATTTGATTAGGGTTCTTAAAAATTGACTAGAAACCTAGGAAAAGTCCTTAATTACGCCACTGCTCCTTTATATGATGGATTTGGGACTTGTTATACAAGAATTGGGTGAGAAAGTCCCGAATGATTTTTGTTTTGATTGAATAAAATGTTGGTGTAGCCAATGGAAATTTCTTTTAAATTTTTACATGCTCATGTGGACTTGAGATGGTTGTACACTCATTCTATTGTTGGTTAGATGAGTGGATAGTTGCAATATTCTCGCTGAAGGGCGAGTATTTAGCGCGCGAACGTATAGTTAGCCTTCCGAAGAAGGTCGGAACTTTAGACGATATGCCCGTGCGAGTTCCGGTTCGGAGTGGCCGCTATCTATACGGGGAGACACAGGGCAGGATGATCTGTGTATGCCATGGGAGAGTATGGCGAGGTGGTATGTAATTAAGGTGCACACGCTAACCAAAGAGTCTAGTAGATTAGGAGTATATGACTTTTTCTTTGTTTAAATTTGTACATATGATTGAATCTCTAAATGAAAATTTTAGCACGTGAACCTAGACTAAAATTGGATTATGCTCATTTTTTTATGTGTTGAGTTTCCTTTAATTCCTTATCGTTTAGAAGTTATAGTTGAATCTCGTTTATAAAAAGGGTCTGTATTGAATTATGGTTTTGGGTTATTAAACGGTCAATTTTTGTCATCTTTCGCGGGTATTTGTAGAAATCATCATTCTGGACATTTTTCGTGTTTTAAGTTTTTCAAAATTCCGTACGGTTTGGGTAGAAACAAACAATTTTTACTGCAGCAGTTTGTTTTGTGATGTAGATGTTATCCTTGTTACTGACTTCTTTTGTGCAGGATTGGTCTACCATAGAATTTTGATAGTTATTATTTTAAAGTTTTATGGATGAATGTGACAAGAAACTAACTGCCACTTTTTATCGAGGAACTGTGATTTTGTCTCGATAAGAATGTGGAATTACATGTCTTGTCTCATGATTATTTCTGTTAAAAATTTGTATTTATGAAAATTGCATCATGGACATAGTTGGGTGAAACAAATCAACTCATACCAGTATGTAGTACTGACCCAAGTTGTCTCCATGCTTCTTGGGTGCGTTCTTTTATGAGCGTAGCCAAACAGGACAATCTAGAGAGATAGACGCCGGAAGGGAGATTGCTCGCTTAGGATGGACTTACATCCCTTGTACTTTGGCTTCATGTTTTCATTTGGGTTGTTTTATTTTACTAGCCGAACGATGGAGTTTATCAATTAGATATTATGTATGGATGTTTTTTTTTTTATATAGTTGACCATGGTATTTTTATTAGTTATTTGGCTAAAGTTGGAGACTTTTAATGTAATGTTATCTTATTATGGGATATATCTTGAATGGATTTATTTTGGATAAAAGTTTTATAATGAATGATTTAGCTTATTGAGTATAATGATTAGTTTGTGTGGTGGATTTTATTTTGTTTTATGTTATTTTGTATTTTATTATTTAGTGGTTATTTTCCGTTCACCCCTGGTATTTGGAAGTACAAGATATAAGTTGAATTTTGTCTTTAGTGATATTATTATTATTATTATTTTATTTTCCAAAAATCGGGGTGTGACAGATTACTCTACACACCATAGGTGATCCTATTTTGGTTTTTATACTTGACTTAAGAGATGAGCTACATACCATAGGATTTTCTTAAGTTCATTTTATTTTCCAAATTTATTTTCTAGTTCTTGAGTGTTAATGTGAGTGAGTGACAACCTTATGTTATTATTATTTTTAAAAAGAAGAAAAATATAGATCTTGAAAGAAAAAATCTCTTATAAACAAATAAATTATCAAATATTATTTGGTTAGCTTTTCGGTTCACCCTACATACCATACGTGATTCCATTTAATTAAACTAGTGTAGAATTTATTTTGGGTATATATGTGCAATAATATATTATTCTATATCCATTGATAATTTGGTGGTGGATTCTTAACTCTTAAAATCCCTACACTTTATTTCTCCAAAAAAACTTTCTCCACTTTTATTACATTTTATTAGTATTAAAATTATTCTTAAGAAAAGTAAGCATTTCTCAAAGATAAAAAAATAATTTTTATTCGAAATCTATTATTTTTTCAATTTTGTTTTCATTGATTCCTAAACAACTCTCATGGATTTGACCCCTTACTACAACTATCTACGTTACTAATATATTTTGTAGGTACATAAGGGTTTTTGATTAAGCTGTTTTTAGCGACGAAGATACGATAGCTCCCTATCAAAGATTTTATTTTTATTTTTATTTGTAATAATGCTACTAGATTGAAGTTAAGCTGGTTGTTTTGCGTCTTGATTCAAGTGTTTTTTTTCCCTTATATTTCTCTGTCAAGAAATTTGGATTACCCCTTTGACCCAACTTCTCTAAGTTTGATTTGTTTTGAGTGCCAAATAGTTTATTTTTTTTATGAAATTTCATGGAGATGATCTCCATAATGAGTAGATTATCTCTCCAAAAATTTTATTAGAAGATTATATTA
The DNA here is from genome assembly GCA_021464415.1 of Lonicera japonica. Taxonomy (NCBI): domain Eukaryota; kingdom Viridiplantae; phylum Streptophyta; class Magnoliopsida; order Dipsacales; family Caprifoliaceae; genus Lonicera; species Lonicera japonica. Next base: position 85,615 of record JAKCWG010000674.1, read on the forward strand.
ATTTAGAAGTGGGTGAGGATCACCTAAAATTTCAAAATGAAAATATATACCATATTTTTACCACATCCACTTCTGATTTGAATTTCTTATTACAATTTTATAGAGATGATCTACTAATTATAGAGATTATAGTTTCATAAAAAAAAATCATACGTTTAACACTCGAAATGGACCCAAAATTAATTACGGCTAGTTATACTCTTTCCCTCAATAAATAACTTGATGGTGCTTTTAGTTCTAGACTAGACATCCTTTTTAAGAAAAAAGAAAGGAAAAAGAAACTAAACGAACCCATCAGCTTCAAACCCACTCAAATGTCCAACTTCTTCGAGTGCTGCCTTCCATCTTTTTGCCTTTTCCTTTAACTCCAGATGCTCTTCATAGCTAGCTAATGCTTCCCCGGTTCTCCTGTTTTGCTTTTGAACTTCGGATGGTTTCACATCGTAGAAGACAGGCAAACCATCATGCCCGGAGGTCTTCTTTCGATCAAGGATCATCACAAGCTCGTTGAGGCACCATGTGGAAGACGCGTAGCATTTTGAAAAGACAATTATGGAAACCCTCGATTGTTTGATCACTTTATCCAATTCTGGCTCGAGGTTTTTCCCTTTATGGATCCCTTCTTTGTCTCTAAATGTGAGAAATCCCTTATTCACCAGAGCATTATAAAGGTGATCAGTGAAACTATTTCGTGTGTCTTCACCTTTAAAACTTAAGAACACATCGTAAGTATATGATGATTTAGAAGTGAAAGAAGATATTGATTATGGTGGTGGTGGTGGTGGTGATGATGATGATGATGATGATGATGATGATGATGAGGAGGAGGAGGAGGAGGAGGAGGAGGAGGCGGCGGCGGCTTGGGCTTTCACTATAGACATTTGAAAACAGTAATGGTTGCACTGCTCAAGCTGTGGTCTCTCGATCAGTCTGTTAATTAGATAGAACTAGAGCACTGGGTTTTGTAGAGAAAGGAGGCGAATAAAATGTGGTGTTGCGGTGTTAATGGGAGATATTCAAAGTCTTCCCCGTCGACCAAAAAAATATTAAAGTCTTCCCCCTTGGGATTGTGGAGCTCAATTAATTGTCTTTTTGTGGATCCCAGTGTCACAATTTCACACTTTCGACAGCTTACAATCTTCTTCATTTGTTACTTTAAATTAAGGGTATATATGAGTTTATGACTATCAGCACCTCTTGCACTTTAATATGATTGTGAGCGACAATTGACATAACTAGCAATGAACTGGTAATAGAAGTGTCACTAGGCATTTTTTGGTACATTTGATAGAACTTACATTTTAAAGCTAAGTGAAATAATGGGCAATATTTACCGGTAGATATAGAAGAAATGTAATGGTAAACTGCAAGAAACCTTGCATAACAAGTGTAGACCCATTTTTATCAATTAGATGCACGTCTTATTATAATTCTGATGCACATATAAAATTCAACATAAAATTATTGTTACCTTAGTGGATAGAAATTATTTTTTCAACCTTCATGTCAAAAGTTCAAGCCTAAATAACTACATATTTAGCAACATAAAAGCAAAAATATTTAAAAAAAATAAAAAATGAAGAAGAAGAAGCAGCCAAAATGGCGGGTGAAATGGAATTGAAATAGTTTGAAAAGTAGAATTAAAATAAGGCTCTTGATACTAAATTTACTTTTATGCCAACTAATCAATGTTATTAAGAATATGCCACCAAGACTATCTCATAGAAATGTGATTCCTTAGTCTCATAACTACGGGTGAATTTAGTATGGTTACCATACTAAGATCTTTTTATTGTGTATCATATTTAAAATTCAGTACATCAAAATTTATTACTATTATCGTACCAATAATTTTGGGTATAACGATGTTCGTTATACCGAAAATTTGGTATGGTACACATTACATTGCCAAAAAATTTATCCAATTTAAAAATAAATCAAAAAGTCACGAATGGAAATGCACACACAGATTAACTTGACCACTTCTTCAATGTTATTTTTGATTGATTATGAACTATTAAAAATATAAAATCTCCAACTAAACTGACTTTAAACTTGTCGACAGTATGCTAACTTTAAAAAATACAACAATTTGAAAATAGTAATGGTGATCATCTATCAACTTGGTCTACCGGACTTCAGTTTCACTTTTCATTATGCCACTTTATCGATATAATGAAATTATGAATTACTATTAATATAGTTTAATTTTTATTTTATTTTATTTTATCATAAAAGAATGTCTAAATCTTTCTCTTTTATTATAACAACGAAATTTATCCCTCCAAACTCTCGGTAGCTAGTAAGACATGAATTTGGGTTTTTTCCCAAATTATGATGCCCTCTTATATATTTATATATGTATTAAATTTTAATTGGCTTTCAGTGACTTTAATTTAGTATTTAGTAAGTTACAACGACAGAAAAATAGTTAATAGTTTATTCAAATATATTCTATCATTTTTCACTCCTTATATGAACAAGATTCGAAACTTGTTACGTTAAAAATTGTTTGACAATTTCTTAGGGAATATTGATGAAATATTCCACAGGAGGTATATGGCGTATCTATAGCAAAAGTAAATATTAAGATAAGTTTTAAATCGCTTTTAAGGGACAATTTAATTGGGAAGACTATCATTTGTATAGCTCACTATTATTTCTTAATAACAAAAAAAAAATTAAAAAAATGTGCTCTAATCCTTGACTAGAATTTTTCAAAAAAAACAAAATATTTTTCCTTATGTAATTAAGGTGTTTTGCAAAACAAAATTCTCAAAAACAATTTCGTCATTTAACATTTTTTGATTGCTTTAGTTGTTTAATTATGTTTGGGAAATTAATCATCAAAAGTTTAGAATTAATATAATAGGGAATTTTTTTTTAGAATTGGACTTTTCAAACACATTTATGATACACACACACACACATATATATATATATATATGATATGAGTTCAAGTTACACCTGATGTAAAATAAAGAAAATTGACACCCACCCACAACTTTATATCAATTTCATAATTTATCAATCTAACCGTTTAATAAGCTTGTTTGGTTGCTTAAAGTATCTTATTTATAATTGTTTCATTCTAAATTAACAAATTGTAATTTTTTTTTTCATTTCAACAGAAAAATACCATGGTGTGATTTTTTTGACATAAACTTGTATGATAGTTATAAGTTATGTCCTTTCAACAATGTCTCTACGTTTTCTTATTTAATTTCCTAACAACCAAATTCTCAAATTAGATAATTCACGAATTGAACAATTTTATATTGTATAATTCATAAATTGGAGAACAACCGAATTAAAAGTAAAATATAATATCTTAAACATATATATATATATATATATATATATATATGCGTGCAAAAGATTGAACTAATTGGATATGCATAAGTCTCTCATCATAATCATTTTATATATTGAATTATGAATCTTACAAAAATTGAGTAAAACTAAGTATAAAGATTATATAGTTACAAATATTGAATTGACTTGAAATTTTGTATGCATGATAGATACAATAGAAATAAATTATCTAACGGTATAATTAATGAATTATGAATATGAAAAAAAGTTATGAATTGATGAATTTTGAATATTATTAGTCGATATATACAGAAGAAATATTTGTGCAATATCATCTAATCTAATTGTCAGTAAAATTAGTCCAAAGCTTTCAAAATTAATTGACGGCAGGTTCATAATTACCACATGTTGTAGCATAACAACAATTAGTAGCACTTACCGCAACATCTTTATTGCGCCCTCGATCCCAGCATTTTTAATGATATATATTCGACTATTACCAAAAGTGATCCACAGAATATAATCTCTTCTCCATTTCGATGCTTATTCGAATTGAGTTTTGATTCGTATATAAAATTTTAAATTGATAAATTCATTATGTATAATAGGAATTTTTTATAATTCATGTAAAAATATTAAATTATTAGTTGACAAGATTCAAACTTTGCATGTGAGATTATCATTTTATACTTCATGAATAAATAAAAATTCAAAATAAAACGAGCACTTAACATATACGTGGGTATATATTAATAGAACGAAAATTTGAATGCTTTCTAGTGTTTGAAAGTAGAGAGAGAAATTTGGGTTGGTGATAATTTTTTTAAATAGAAAAGGCAAAGATGGTATTTAAATGTATGTGTGAAATTCTAGAGAGATGACGTCTAACATGTTGTATACTGTTGATACTTATCACAATGAACACGACCCGATAAATTATTGAGTTATGTATTCATAATTTGTATACTATTCATTATGTAGAATGATACGATACAAACTATTCTACCCATTAAGAACATAAATTTTATGAAATAAAAAAGAAAATCAATTATATGTATTTTTCATTATTAGGCATTTCTGTCTAGCCTGTGGAGCACCACTGGTATACAGCCCATTGGGTCAGCCCATATTTGATTGTTTGGCAAGGCTTAAGGTTTGTTCAGTATACACTTAATTTGTGCATCCAGAAAAAATAATCCACCGTCATGGGCAAAATTAATTTCACCATATTTTCATTCGAATTAGTCAAGTGCATCTTAGATACTTTCTTGTTGATAAATTAAGAGTTTATTATTTTTTTGGGATGTTTTTAATTAAAACTTTATTTTTATTTGTCAATGATTTTGTAATATGTTAGAGTTTGTTTGGATGGAAAGAATGGGAAGGAAGGGAAAGGAAAAGAGGATGATGGATTGCATTTCCTTTGTTTCGATAGAATATTTAAAGAGAATGGAATAGAAATGGAAGGAGTGGGAGGGAGTGTCATTCTTCTCTATTCCTTTACTTTCTTTCCTTCCAATATTAGGAGGATTGGGAAGAAAATGAAACATTTTTAATAAACAATTTACTTTTTTAATAAATTACATTCTTTTTCTTCCTTTCCTTTCCTTCGTTCTTTCTATTCAAACGGAGTTATTTTCATTCCCTTCCTTTCCCTCCATAGCTATCGAAACAGTAATAAAATTAAACTCATTCCATTCCATTCCTTTCCTTCATGACTAATCATTTCCTTTCCACTCCATCCTTTCAATCCAAACGGACTGTTAGACTTTGTCTATCATTTCTTATTTTCTTGCGATGTGGAATTATTTTTATTTGCCAACGATTCATGACTTATATAAAAAAAGTTGTGTTGTGGAGTTATTGTTTTGTGTAAAAAAAAGATTCTGGTTTATTTTCACAACCTAATAAACGGTAATAATTATTTCGGATAGTGCATATTACTCAAATAAGGACTTGGCTCCCTTCCATTACACTTTCTATTCAATTTTGTCCAATAAGATTTAGTTGGAGGCTTAAATGGATGAATTTTTTCACGAAACCTGGTGGACATGATCTTTGTAATTAGTAGATCATCTCCACAAAATTTCATCAAAAATTTCAAATTGAAAGTAGGTGTACTAAAATTTTAATACATATGTTCATTTTCTACAATTAAAATTTTACAAGATCAGCTTACCCACTTCTGATTTAAATTCTTTGATAAAATTTTGTGGAAATGATCTACTCATTGTAGAGATCATGTCCACCAAGTTTAGTGAAAAAAATTCATCCATTTAAGTCTCCAACTAAACTTCATTGGACAAAATTGAATGGAACGTGTAATGGAAAGGAGCCAAATCCGGTAATAATTAGCTACTAATTTAGCCTATTTTGTCTCGCTTGTAATAATCAAATCGTAAAACCTTGTAGTTTATAAATTGTGCTGCAAATAATGTAAAACTTAAAATGACTAGTACAACCCCATCGAATGTGTGGTTTAAATATATTTTGTATTATAAAATATTTTTGTAAATAATTTTATAATCACAATATATCGTGTTTTATAGATTTCATTTAGTATGCTTAAAAATATATATGTATACATAGTTAAAATTGATTTTTAAATTTAATATTATTATATTTAAAATTATTTAGAAAATTGATTAGATTAGAGAGAAATGAAAGAAAGGGGGTGTCGTCTGTAAATAGAATTTTGTTGATTGGAAAATAACGCCGATTAAATTTCAACTGAAACTTATGAACACATTTAATTTAGCAATTCAATTTGTCTTTCTAAAATAGAAACTGATCAAGCAACTAACTAACAAAATTGAGAGAGATGTTTTTGTTTGTTTCCACAATAGCCTAGTGCGGAAGTGATAAACGCATAATATTGTTATTCATATACTCATTTTTGGAGTCATTTAACACGTTTATTTCTCAAAAACTTCTCGCTTTATTAACTTATCTAGCGATTAGTCTCGTATCATTTTTGTATTTAACACTGCTTAAAAAGGCACATTTTGTTTTTATTTTTGTACCTCTAGATCTCAAAAAATGCATTGGACAAAAAAAATCTATTTAAGCCCATAGTTATTGCTTTATGTCACTTCCTTCCTTTTACTCAATAAGCCATAGCTTATTTGAGGAGATGAGTTTGGCTAAGAAAATTGTCATATCTCATATAATGTATTATTTAATTTAGAGTGGTTGTTTGAGTATGCTAAAGGGTTATTTACCCTTGAACTTTAAATAGAAATGAGATAGGAAAGTATTTTCTTAAACTTAATTTTATTTTGCTTGTAACTTGTAATAGTTTTTAGAGACAGAAATTGAGTTCACTTCTATAATTCTTGTCTCTACATTTATTATGGAGTAATTCATTTGCTAAGTTTAAGGATGAAGTTTGCAATGTGATTATTTTGTGAGTTCGATCTTATTTCTTGATTTTTTTAGAATTTCTTAGTTAGTAATATTGATAAATATCATTAAATCCCTATTCTTCTCCATTTAATCAACCATTCTACAATCTTACAAGATATTTTCATATGATGACTTGACTTTATATGCCAAGTATATCTAATTCTTAATTAGCATAAATGATCGAGGAGATGATACATTTGTGTATTTTTTGAAAGATTGTGTTCCTCCAATCAATGAAAGACCGTTTTGCCTCTTTATATATATCAAGTATATTGAGTTCTTGACTTTCATAGAATCACCATAAATTTGAGATTACAATCCTTGATATCTTAATGATATGGTGAGTGCTTTACACACTTTATCAAGGAATTGTTGAGATTCTTGAGTTAACTCTTTAGTTGATCATTATCTCAAACAAGTCAATTCTAGAAGGAAAATTAACCATGAGTTCTCAAATGCTTAAAATGCTTTATATTCTATTTATTTAATGAATTTCTTATCAATATCTTCGCACCCTTTGTAATGAGATAAGGATTAGGAATTCATACCCGGTTGAGTCTTGATTATAGTCGTTCTTTATATATGGCATTATACGGGAATGAGTTGCTAAGGCTTCGCACCTTTTGTTTAGAGAAATGTAATACGCTCGCCATTTAGGAAACACAATTAAGAAACTTGTATGAGATCATTTTCACATAACTTTGCTAGCAAACAGATTTCGATTGCCTTGGCTCTTTTTCAAACTTTATTACGATCACTATTAATTTACATTGGTCATTCTAAAAAAATATCAAACTACTTTACAAAGAAGATAAATCCATTATATTATTTGTATTTTTCATTATTAGGTATTACTGTCTAGCCTGTTGAGCACCAATGGTCTATAGGCCACTGAGTAATGCCATATTTGATTAACTAAATATTATGGTCGTAACCAGACCCGAGGTCAAAGATTGTTTGGCAAGGTTTAAGGTTTGTTAATAGGCATAACTAATTTAACCATATTTTCAGTTGAATTAGTCAAGTGCATCTTAAATACTTTTTCGTTTTCAAATTAGAGTTTATTACTTTTTTTAAATATTTTTAGTTAAAATTTTATTTTTATTTGTCAACGATTTTATAATATGTTGGCCTTTGTCCATCATTTCTTATGATAGTTAAAGATTCATGGCTTATATAAAAAAGTTGTGTTGTGGAATTATCGTTTTGTACAAAAAAATAAAAAAAATTCCTTTTTTATTTTCACAACCTAATCAACGTATATTTTCAGATTCATGATAGAAAATAAATTTTATTCTAAAATATAGATTGTGATGAAATTATTTAATTCCAACAAGAATGTGAAAATCAATAATGGAGGCTGGATGGAGGAAGAATCTTAAAATCAATAAAGGAGGCTGGATGGAGGAAGAATCTTAAAATCGATCTCATTTGCGTGAGGAATATATATTTCTAGTTGACAGACTTTAATTTTCTTGTTTTACAATATAGTATACTAATTGAACGGTGAAAAAAATAATAAATAAATAAATAAAATGACTTGCAATTGAGGGTATCTTGATCCATGCCAGGTAAAAACGTAGGTATTTTATCAATATGAAGAATTCCACATTGCATAAACAGTAATAATTATTTCCGATAGTGCATATTACTCAAACTGAGAGGGTGTACACAATATCATGTCACAACTGATTTAACACAAATAAAAAACTAAGTTGGTCGTGTTAAAATTGTTGTCTCGCTTGTAACACTCAAACTGTAAAATATTGTAGTTTATAAGTGGTGCTGCAAATTGGTGTAACACTTAAAATGACCGGTACAACTCCATCGAATATGTGATTTAAATATATTGTTCATTATAAAATACTTTTGTAAATAATTTCATAATCACAATATATCGTGTTTTATAGATTTTGTTTAGTATGCTTCAAAAAAATATATAATATATATAGTTAAAATTGATTTTTAAATTTAAAATTATTTAGAAAATTGATTAGATTAGAGAGAAATGAAAGGAAGGGAGTGTTGTCTGTGAATAAAATTTTGTTGATTGGAAAATGTACTAAAACTTATGAACATGCTTAATTTAGCAACTGAATTTGTCTTTCTAAAATAGAAATTCTTTGGGCAAGTAACTCACAAATTTGAGAGAGATGTTTTTATTTGTTTCTACAATGGTCTAGTACGGAAGTGTGAGGTTAAAAAAATAAAGGCATCATTTTCAAGCTGGCTCTTGAATTAACAAAAAAAGGAGAGATAATTCTTAAAAATTGTGATTTATTGAAGAAAAGATTCATTACTACATTAAAGGAACATAACTTATTTATTCTATTAAAATTTTAGACATGCCATTAATAACTATAATTGATTGGAGGTTACTCAAAATCAAATGCTCTACATAAGAAAATGTAAATTACCAATACCAAAATATACCAAAATTAATATCCTAGACTTACCAAAACTTCAATAATTAAAATAAGATAAATATTACCCCTAAGATAATAAAATAAAAATACACAAATAATAAATTAAAATCGTCTTAATGTGACCCGCAACACATTTTTTTTCCCTTTTTCTTTTGGGATAATCTAAGATAAATCCTCCATAGATTACTCTGATTCACAAAAGATCCAAGGTAATTAATGCTTTGATGGTAAAGACGCACAGCTTAATTAGAACTAATTACGGAGAAGTCTTTAAATTGACAACTAACTTTTTTTGCAAGACAAAAATACCCTAGTCCGAATAAACAATACAATGTCTCTCTCTCTCTCTCTATATATATATATATATGGAATACATACATAAATGTATGAGTAAGGTTATTAACAGAGAATCCCTCACTTTTTATAAGGGATGCTTATTTGTAAGGATAAATGGATGAATTTTGTTATGAAAAATTGAAGAGATGATCTATACAAAGAGTAACTCACCTCTACGAAATTTTATCTAAAAATTTAATTTAGAACTAGTTGTAATGAAAAATTGATATATATATATAATTTCGGCCGTTGAAATATTTGATAATTATCTCACCCACTTTCAAATGGAACTTTTTGATGAAATTTGGTGAAAGTGATAGATCAATTCTAGAAATCTTCATACAAAAGTTCATCCATTTTCCCTTCAAAATTAAAGAGGCATCCCAGGAGCGTCCTTGTGTAGGGGCAAGTGGGGGCAATTGCCCCCAATTGAATTTTGATTTTTTTTTACAAGATATGGAGTATTTTAAAAATAAAATAAAAATATACAAATTTATGTGCATAAATTTATACTTGAGGGTCTGAAACAAAAATTTATCAATTATCAAACCCCACCCACCGCCCCGCCGAGAAATCAGACATCCTTTCTTCCTTTTGTTTTTGTTCCTTTGATTTCTTTCTTCTTTCTTCTTTCTTCTTTCTTCTTTCTGTCCCTTTCTTCCGTCCTTTTCTTTATTTTTTTGCTTTTGCGGACTGCCGACATCCTTTCTCTTTCTTTATAGGAGGCAAACTTTTCGTCCTTCTATTTTCATTGGTTGCACGAGTATCACTTGAACCACTCATTCTCTAATCATTTCTCTCACTCTACACTTTTTAAGGTATTTATTTTTTTAAATCTACTTAGTTTTTTAAATCTACTTTTTAATTTTAGGTATAAATTAATTTTTTAATTAGTTGCATAATATGTAGACATATTGAGAAAAGGAGAAAAAATCATCACGGATTGATAAGGGTGGAAAAAATCCATTCAAAGTTCTTACAAATTGGTATGAAGATATTAAAAAGCATGTAGTCAAATTTTATGTTCTCGGCATTGAAATTTACTATAGATTTTCAAGTCAGACAGCAAGAAGCCTATAAATAGTTATTCATCGTAATTACAACTTGATTACTACCTAGGAACTAAAAAAGAAAGGAAAACAACATGGAGGCAGTTAGAAGGAAACAATTATTATTAGTTTTTCTTGTAGCACTATTCCTAGTGCAAACCGCAAATGGAGATCACTTTGTGCTAGTCCATGGTTTGGGCCTCGGAGCCTGGTCTTGGTTCAAACTAGTGCCCCGACTATCGTCATACGGCCATAATGTTACGGCCATTGATTTGGCTGCCTCGGGCGTTGACCCGAGGCAGGTGACTGACATTCCCTCCATTGCTGATTACTTTAAGCCTTTGAGGGACTACATGGCCGCTCTTCCTTCCCAAGAGAAGGTGATACTCGTAGGTCACAGTCTTGGAGGGTTAGCAATCTCGCAGGCCATGGAACTTTTTCCTCAGAAAATCAAAGTTGCGGTTTTTCTTACTGCTTTTATGCCTGGTTCAAATTACAATATATCTACGCTCAATCGAGATGTATGTATTGTGGATTTATTTGTTATGGTATTCTATAAAAAAATTTCCAATAAATTGAGATAGATATAACTTAATTATGCAATGCGTTGATTGTGTTTTGTTTGTTATGTATTGAAGCTAGCCCCAACAAATAATATTTCCCAGCCGGACAACAGTTATCCAAATATCAACGGGACAACTGCATTCCTATTTGGGCCCAAGTACCTGAGAAAGTATTTATTTCAGAATAGCCCTATTGAGGTAAATGAAATTGGTCGAACTAGATAAATCTGGATGGTTTAAAGATTACAGGGGGCGGGCCTTTAATTAACCTGGGCACCTTTTGTGAATTCTCACAATCAACATGTTTGATTGAGAGCATTTGATGAAAAAAGCATTATAGATAATTTTTTGGTTTGTTTGTGGCAGGACTGGGTACTGGCAACTTTATTGGCGAGGCCATCACTTCTCTATAGTGAACAAGACATATCAAATGTGCTAATGTTATCAACCGAAAAATATGGTTCAGTCAATCGAGTTTTTATAATATCCGGTCAAGACAAGATTCAAGTACCATCTTTCCAACAGCTCATGGTAACAAGAAATCCTCCAACCGAGGTCCAAGAAATTGCAACGTCGGATCACATGGTCATGATGTCTAGGGTGGATGAGCTCTCAGTGCGTCTCAATAACATTTCTTTGAGTTATTATTAGCCATATGTAAAATTCCCAATTACCCTAATAATATAGAGAAAAAGTATGTGTAAATTAAAGTATGTAACGCTTCAGATAATAGTATAAATAAAAAGAAGTCGATCTCAATTACTACTAACTTGCAATGGCACTTCTCTATTTATCAATAAAAACGAGATTATGAGGAATGACCATGTTTCTAAACACGCGTGAATATACCAACCCAACTCGATCCACCCACTCCATATGTTAATCACTTCAAAATTTTAGTGAATACAAATGGGTTAAGCTAATGGCCGTCCCCATGTAAACTAACAAAGACGTCAATCGCCTCTCTTGATTATTATTACAGTGAAGTCCCTTTCTTGTAGTGGGTTGGGCATTTGTGATGCAATTCTTGAGCAAAATGGAGAGTCCACATGAGAATGATTGAGCTTTTCATGTGTTCTTGAACCATGAAATGCACAATGAAAACTGCTGGAGCCAAAAGTTTTCTTTGAAAAACTAAGAAATGTCAAATGATTAATGTTCTTCTATAAATGTTTACCTATATCTATGTACTTCTAATATTTTCACGACTTCTCCTCCCCTTTATGCATTATGCTTATCTTTTCAATTAGTGTTGGTCTAAGAAACTTATTTTTATGTCTATGTAAAACATGTTAATTACTCATGCCGAATACTACTTAAGAAAGAGTAAATGACACTAAAAGCCCTCAAGCTGTGTCCTCAATTTCAATCAAGCCCTTAAACTCAGTTTTGTATCAATTGAGCCCTTAAATTATTCAAATTGAACACTAATGGCCCTTCTGTCCAAATCCGATCCCCTATTAAATCAAACGGATTGATGGGTTTTTTGGTCATTAATAAAGTTAATTGGAAAAAAAATAAAGGAAAGAAAATTAGAAGAAGAGAGAGAAACAAGCAAAAAAATAATTAAAAAATATATAGAACACTTAAGAATTGTTATTGAAGTATTACAGCAACATTAATTATTTTGTTAAAATGTCAAGCCAATTTTTCTCGCCTCGGCCATCTTACTTCTTCCAACTTCATATTTTTTTATACAATCACAATAATAATAACTTAGAAAACCCAACATTAATTATTTTGTTAAAATGTCAAGTCATTTTGTCCCGCCTCCGCCATCTTACTTCTTCCATCTTCATTTTTTTGTACAAATCACAAAAATAATAACTTAGAAAACCCAAAATAAGAGATTTATGTACAAATTTACACATATAAATACATATGTGTATATATATAAAAAAAAATATATGGTTTATATATAACTGTATTAATTAAATGAGTTTTATTTCAATGACACACACACATATATATATATATGGGTTAACATATATATACACATGTATAAGTGACTAAAAAACTACCTTCAAACCGTTTGATTTAACTGGAGATTTGGACGGAAGGGCTATTGGTGTTCAATTTAATTAGTTTAAGGGCTCAATGGATACAAAATTTAAGTTTATGGGCTTAATTGAAACTTAGGATATAGTTTAAGGGCTTTTGGTATCATTTAGCCCTTAAAAAACATACGCTTAAGATGTGGTTAAATATATAATAGCATATTAGTATTTATTTTTTTTCAAATGAAAAAGTTCAATTTTTTTTTTAATTTTACTTTTTAAGTGAACAATGACACTTAATTTGAATTGGAATTAATTTACCCATGTCATACAAAAACTAAATACATATATATATATATATTTATATGCCCATGTCACACAAAACTAATATATTCCCTCTAATCACTATGAAGGAGAGGGAAAAAAAAGGAAGGAAGATGAAATTGCACAAAGAGAAAGCCAAGAACTATTATTTTTACCAATACTTTGGTCTAAATAAGATTTTTATTTTTCATTTTTGCTTTCTCGTATACCTTTTATTTCATTTCTCATGGAGGAAGAAAATGTTAGTTTTTGTAGTAAGACCAAAAAATCCTTGAAAATGGTCATGTGTGGCACACATGATCACTTTCGGGCAACTCAGATGACCTAAGTAGCCGGAAGAGAGAAAGCTGAGTTCAGTTAATAGTTTGAGAGTTGAGGAGCCAAAGTATAACTAACCCCATAATTTAAGGACGATTTGCATAGTTTAAATTTATTTTCAGAAATAAGATGAGGTGTGGTCAATGAGAATGTAAGTGTAAATAAGATCAATGACTAATAGCTTTTCCTGAGCTTATTTTCTTTTAAACTTGCACGTGATTTATTACCTTAATTTTAATATTCGTGACTATAAAAAAATTGAGTTAATAAAACAAATGCTATTATCTTCCATTACTTTTATAATTAAATTATGAAGCACTCGAAAGTATTATCATAAATTCATAATTGCACGTGGAGGTTGGAAATATTTAACAACACTGAAACTTATTTTTACAAATATCTATTTAACAACGCCGTGATTTATTTTAATTACATATTTCTTATAATCAATCCCCAACTTCAAATTTTCTTTGAAAAAAAAAAATAGACGTATTGAGGATGACCAACATAATTCACAAATTGACTTTTTAACAGATAACTGTTCAATAGTGTCGAGAATAAACTTATTTTTGATAAAAAAATAAAAATAAAAAAAATGAAGTAACATTGCATATCCAGAATTTAGTTCATTTTTAAGCTATATCATAGCAAGCTTTGTCCAATATAACAATGGCTGCTATTGCCACTTGTGCGCATATATTTATGATGTGATCTTGAGCTTTAGAGGCGAGGAAGGATTTTTGATATATATACACAAAATTACCAAAATATCTTTTCGTGTCAGAAATAATTACTATAAAATAATGTTTTAAAAGAGACTCCAAAGCATTATTTTAAAAGAGACCTTTAATAATAAAACACATTTAACTACCACTATACCAAATGTGATGACATGATGTAATTGTGAAAAAATACTTATTATTCTATTGCATGAGAATATCTATACTATCATAAATCAAAAACCTCCGCATTCAGTTATGACATGAAAGTTTGGTATTTCCTTAATGGACCTTATTAGCATGAAAGACGCTGTAACTTACAGATAATTTCTAATCATACCCAGGTAATTAGCAAAAATAGTTCCTAAAGTTTGACCTAAATCTCTAGCTCGTCCCTAAAGTTCAATATTTAGTTGAAACATCCTTAAAGTTCTAATTTCAATTGAAACATCCTTAAAGTTTCTAATTTCAGTCTAAGCATACTTAAAGTTTCTAATTTCGGTTGAAGCATCCTTAAAATTTTTAATTTTAGTAGAAGCATCTAAAAATGCCCCTTAAAAGAGTGGCTCGTGACAACCACGCATGTTTTCCATCTATCTTTTTAATGGGTCATCCAGTTTTGGACAAACGAGGAAAAATTATAAACTTTAAAGGCGCTTCAACCAAAAATTGAACTTTAGGGATGAGTGAGAGATTCGGGTTAAACTTTAGGGGCTAATTACCCAGGATACCTACTCTTACTCAAACTCTGCATGTGTTTAGTCTTGAAACAAAAATTCACAATCATTAAATTCATAATTACAAAATTAAGACTAATTTTTTGTTTTTTACCCAAATCCATCCATCTGACATTTGTATTATTGTTAAATTGAATTTTCGGTTACCAATTAGAAATAGGATATGTCCAAGTATATATATAATAGATATATTTTTTTAGATTTATAAAGAGACTTTTTAAAACTATTGAATTCTTTCTTCCTTCCACGAAATTCCCAAGAATTGACTTCACATTTATTCAATTAAGTCTTCCATCTTCCCCACTTGTTTTTGTTTATATTCAATTCCTTCCTTCCTATACTACCAATATTTAATTCATCTGCAGCCCCCTTGAAATTTCCAATATATATAATAATGGCTATATAAACAAAAATTTACTTGCTATTACTTCGATCATTGCGGTGTTTGGCTTCGATCATTTTATTTCTTCCTTCCTGCTTCCACGAAATTCCAAGAATTTACTTCACCTTGATTCCATCAAGCCTTCCTTCCATCTTCAGCACATGTTTTATATATTCTTTCCTACCTCACAATCCTTCCTTGCTATTACCAATAAGCAATTCATCTGTTAGCTAGATCATAGCTAGCTTTGTCCAATATAATAATGGCTACTTTGAGAGCCCAAGAAGAAGACACCTCTTCTTCCACTTGTGTGTACCCTTATGATGTGTTCTTGAGTTTTAGAGGTAAGGACACTCGAAAGAACTTTACCGATCGATCACCTCTACACAACTTTGGTGCAAGCGGGATATTGCACATTTAGGGACGTTGCCGAAATAGAGTGGGGAGAGTACTGACTTAAGCCTGAATTGGAAAAAGCAATCAAAGTGTCTAGGATTTCGATAATTGTGTTTTCTAAAGACTACGCAACTTCACCTTTTTGCCTAGCTGAACTTGTGATGATCCTGGAGTGCATGAGGACCTCGAGACATATAGTTCTACCTGTCTTCTATGATGTGTGTCCATCCGAAATTCAAAAGCAAAAAGGGAGGACGGGAGAGGCATTTGATGGGTATGTGGAGCAATACGAGGCTGAAATCGATCATGGGAAAAAGATGGAATTGATGGAAAAGGTGAAAGGTGGAAGGAAGCACTCGAAGAAGTTGCAGATTTGATTGGGATGGAACTCAAAAACCAAGCAGATGGTAAATTAATTAAATTCTTAAAATTCCATCCTCTACTTCCCAACTCTGTTTATGTACATATATATAAAAACTTTAATGAATTCTCAAACGTATTGGTATCCCACTTTTGTCAGAAAATTTATATAACTACATTCGTGTCATATCAGTATCGAATATCCTTGCTAGTGCTTCTAAGTATTATACACCATAATATTTAATTCCAATAATATAGTATTGTGTAATATTTTAGGGATTTTGATGTATATCTCTTTGTCTACCACTTAATATTATATAATAGGGGAGAGTTCGAATTACACCTAGTGTAAACTTATGAAGTTTTACACCCATGAATAACCTTTATCAATTTCATAATTCATCAATCTAGCCGTTGAATTTGTTAATTATGATATCTCAAATATGCCTGCAAAAAATTAAATTAATCAGAAATGCAGAATTCCTTCATCATAATCATGTTATCTATTGAATTATGAACCTTACAAAAATTAAGTAAAAGTATAGTAATTATACAGTTACAAATATCAAAATGATTTGAAACTCTGCATACTTGATAAATACAACAAAAGTGACTAATCTAATGGTGGAATTGATAAACTACGAATATGAGAAAAAGATATGGATAAGTATAAAATTTATTAATCTTACACCAGCGTAACTTGAACCTTCCCCTATATAATATATGTTATACATATCACATATTACATTTCATTATAATTTAAAAAAATTATATTATAATAAGTAATGAGAGCCTTTATCTTAAGGAACGTCCTTAAGTTAACTAACTTAAGGATCATCCATTTTGACGGTGTAAATAGATGACTTTTTTCATGAAACTTGGTTGAGATGATCTCTATAATAAGTAGATCATCTCCACAGAATTCCATCATAAAATTCAACCGATAAGTGGGTTAACTAAACATCTAAAAGTTCAACATCGAGAAATGCACACACATGACACACACACACACACACATATATATATATATATCAATTATTTAGTTAACCGACTTTCCATTTGAATTTCATGATAAAATTTGGTGGAGATAATCTACTTATTATAAAGATTATTGCCACCAAATTTCATGAAAATATTCTTCCGTTTACCTTTCAAAATGGACAGTCTTTAGGTTAGTTAACTTAAGAACGGTTCTTAAAAGAAGGGAACTGGTAATGTAATATGATAATAGTTTCACACGCAGCATACTTTAAACTGCTATATTTATATTATATTTTTTAGTTAATGGTAATATTTATATAATTTCACTACCCTAAAAAAAATAGCTAAATGCTCTGGTCTTTAAGGGCTTTATAAAACAGAGATATTAAGGACAAAAATGAGCCAATGGTACATATTACAAAACAATGATATATCAATTTGTAAATTGATTATAAATATATTAAAAAAAGTTTAGTGAGATAGAACACTTTTAATACAAAATTAAAACGAAACGCAGCAAAATTCCTTGTAAAGAACTAAAGATATTTAGTTAATTTTGGAGTTAGAATATAATAATAACAACATTTGTAGTGCATCTTTCATTTTTACTACATCCAAGGGAGGCGATACCTTTCCAGTAAATGGGAAAATTGTCCTCCCTTAAATATTTTTTTTTAAATAATACTATTAAAATTTTTATTTAAATAGATGAAAAAAATTATGGTAATACAGTTTGCCCCCCTCCACTTTTGGGAAAAATACAATATTGCCCCTCCCCCACCCAACCCAACTCACCCACGCTTCATACTCTATCTATCTTTAACTAAGAGATTTTTTTTTTATATTCAGAATTAAGATTTAAATTTTTGAATTTATTATGTTAAAAATAGTTTTATTTTTTTAAAAAAAAAAGGTGAGATTGCAAAGTTAAAGTGGAAGTCTTAATTTGAGTAAAAGGTAAATTAGATATTTTTAAAGTATTAGAGTACCAACTAAACATTGGGGAATATTTTAATGACAAGAAAAGCACCAGAAATTTTCTAATTATATTTATATTATATGAACAAAAAAATAATAATAAAAGAAATAAGTAAACTTTCCTCCCTTAAAAACCACGGCAAAACGGAAACAAAAAGTTTGGGTTAACATTATAGCCTTGTAGAGATTTTTTTTATCTAGTGCGTAGGTACATCCTTGTATTTTGTACTTTGTAATGCAATATTTATAAAAAGAAATTATTATATTATCTTAGAATGCAGTAAAATATAAGTCCATTTTCATTATTTTATTGGAACAAAAAAGAATACACTTTATGTTTTTGCCCCCTTAGCTACTCAGGCGTGCCTCAAGGATGGCGACCCCCAAAAATTAGAGAATTCCTACTAGTATTTAGTTATTAATATTTCAAAGTTATAGGGGTTCCTCCCAGCCCCCACGTACAACCCCCCCCCCCCCACCCCCCCCACCCCCCCAACACACACAAAAGAAAAAATGAAAAAAATACTATATGTAATGTCCAATATACAATCTTAATTTCAATTACAAGAAGAAAATTGTCTTTAAGTGACTAAATATTTAAGAGAAAATTTGATATTTACCATTATAGGCACATTTAATAACAAAATCTTTATAAGCAAACAAATATGTGAATGCAACTATTATAAAATAATAGAAATGGATGTTTCTCACTTTCGAATATATTATTATTTTTTTTAAAAAAATAAAATCCTCTTTAATGACAATGTGGGATCGGGAAAAAAATCGCCGCTAAATCGTTTGTTTGAGCAAATATCTCCACAAAAACTCAATTTTTTTGTAATACCAGTCCCCCCCTCCTCCCGCCCCAAAGGCCAATTCCTAGCTCCATCTCACCATGACCGCTTGCACTCGCAAGAGTCACCATGATTGACCCTCTTTAAGTCAACCCCCTTTATTACTCCACACTATAGTTTCCTACTAACAGCAGCATTCAAACTTTATTATGTTTGCTTATCTAGCAATTTTGCTCGAAATTTGTAGGCATGAGTCAAGGTTTATCCAGAAAATTATAAGCTGGATCCGAGTTAAACAGAGGCACATACTTTCGTTTCTTGCTCAATACTTAATTGGAATGCCTTCTCAAGCGAAAAATATTAATAAGTAGTTGCAAGATGGCACATCTGAAGTTAACTTACTTGAAATTTGTGGGATGGGCGGCATTGGGAAAACAACCATGGACAAATTTATCTATGATGAGAACTATGAAAGTTTTGATGACAGTTACTTCCTTGCAAATGTGAGAGAGATGTTAAAAAAATCCAACAGTTTACAAAGACAACTTCTTTACAAAGACAACTTCTTTCGAGTATCTTGAATAAAAAGCATGAAAAGATACACAGTGTCGATGAAGGAATCAATAAAATCAAGAAAGTCATTTCATGCAAAGGGGTTCTTCTAGTTCTTGATGATGTGGATCACGTCAACCAATTGAATGCATTATGTGGCATTCAAAATTGGTTTTATCGAGGGAGTAAAATCATCATAACTAGAAGAAATGAGAGGTTGCTAAAGCCTGGTGATCTTTTTTTTAAGGTTAAGAAACTAGGCTATTATGAGTCAGTTAGGCTCTTTAGTTTCTATGCATTTGGAAAAGACCGTCCTATCGAAGGTTACATAGCGCACATAGAAAGCGTAGCACAAATTTGCGAAGGCCTTCCATTAGCTCTTCAGGTTTTAGGTACTACTCTATCCAAAAGGACTATACCTCAATGGGCAAGTGAAGTAAAGAAATTTCAAGCAATTCCACACAATGAAATCCTCAATAAACTCAAAATAATTTATGATTGTTTAGAAGAATATCACGACAAAAGATTATTCCTTGATATTGCTTATTTCTTTGTCGAAAAAAACAAGGATTACATTGTCAAAGTACTAGATAGTACTATTGACACTCATGCAGCTGTTAGAGTTCAAAATCTCATTAATCGCTCTCTCTTAACAATTGATTCTCGTAATAAGTTGATAATGCATCAATTAATTAGAGACATGGGAAGAAACATTATTCACCAAGAATCTAATGATGAACCTGAGGAGCGAAGTGGATTGTGGTATCAACAGGATGCCTATGATGTGTTGAGATATAACGAAGTAAAAAACATATATACTTCTCGTGTCTTAATTATTATGTATGTATTATGCATATATGCTAATTACTAATCAAAGTTTCATGATATTTCTTATGTTGTCAGGGCAGAAGAAAAATTGAGGGCTTCACCCTTGACATGTGCGAGTTGAAGGAAGATGATAATATTACAAGGAAATGTAGATTTGACGTATCCCTTATTAAGGCCTCACCCTTAATATTGATATGTTCTTTCTTTAGTTGTTTTGGTTACTTTGGCTCCTTCTTAGGGCAAGAAATAAGCCCAGATTCAAGAAATCAAAGTTTGGACTTGACAATTGATGCATTCGATAAGATGGAAAGGTTAAGACTATTGAAGCTCAATTATACACAACTAGACAGTCGCTATGACAATTTTTCTAAAAAATTGATATGGTTGTGTTAGCATGGATTCCCTTTCAAATATATGCCCACTGAGTTATCTTTGGATAATTTGGTTGCTCTTGCCTTACATCACAACAAATTTGAAGAAGTTTGGACAAGCCTCAAGGTATGAAATTTATTTATGTATTGATTTTTTTTATAGCTAGGTTTTAAAATAGAATTGGATATACGTGTTTCGAGCTTACAACATATCATTATTTCTTTTTTCCAGTTTCTTGGATCATTGAAGATCCTTAATATGAGTTATTCTACAATGCTTATGAAAACTCCTAACTTTAGAGGAGTTTTGAATCTTGAGAGACTGATTCTCAAAAGTTGTGTAAGTTTGACTGAGATTTGTTCCATTGAAGTCCTTGAAGTGCTTGATTTGCTTGATCTAGCCGATTGCAAAGGGCTAAAGAAACTTCTAGCTTAATGTAATGAGACGACACTTATAATCTTAGGTTGCTTGACTCTTTTCCCTGGTGGAGATGACATGAGAGTAAGAAACAGTAACAATGGGCAACACAATTGGTGGCATACTTCACTTTTAATGTCATGGGTGCCATAGCCAAGCAGAGGTCTAGAAATTTTATGGACATCTTTACCATGCTAGTTAACAAGATTAAATCTTTCCAACTGCAATCTATCCAACGATTCCTTGCCATGTGAGTCCGATAATTTATCGTTGCTTAAAGATTTGGATTTAAGCTATAATTCGTTTCATAGCTTGCCAAATTGGGTTACAAGCCTTAGTAGCCTTCAACAGCTCTCCTTATCTTCTTGTAATTCTCTATATTCAGTTTTGGTTTGCCAAGGAATTTACAGAGCATGAATATGAGGTTTTGTGGGGCATTAAGAAAAGTAACATTTCAATTAACTTTGCATCGGTTACTTTAAATCCGTACTTCCAAATGCAATAAAATGGTTGAAATAGAAAGCCTTTTCAGGAGAGAATTAGTAGGAAAACTTGACAGAAGGATTATTAAGAATTTAGGTATTGACATAGAATCGATCAAAAATCTTGAGGTGCTTCATTTAGGGTTGTCGTGTTTCATTACAGTTCGAATCCAAGTGCGCTTTCTCTCTCTCTCTCTGTGTGTGTGTGTGTGTTATACTCTATCACAATTAATGAAGATTAACATTATGATTGTATAGGTTCAAGGAATTTACGAGTATGGTATATTCAGCACATTTATCTCAGGGGGAGAGATCCCAAATGGTTTTAGTGAGAGGAAAAAGGGGTCATTAATTTCTTTGATTGTGCCTTCGCTTCCTAAACTTAGGATTCAATGCTTCAACATTTTCTCCGTGTATGCAAGGACTAATTCCAAGAAGTTGTATTGTCCAATCAACATTAAAATCAATTATAAGACAAAAGATATCACGTGGATATACCACCCTAAGTTCTATGGCATTCCAGAAGGAGATGGAGATATGACATGGTTGAGCCAGTGGAATTCTGGGAATCAGCTTGAAGGTGGGGATGATTTTTTTTGTTTCAGTTTCAATGGGTGTTGTATTTGAGGTAAAGGAGTGTGGTATCAAAATTGTGTATGAAGAATAAGATAACGGAGTAGTCTCAAATGATAATAGTAAGACATATTTTCCCTGGAATAAAGTTCGAGCGGGAGATTTGTCACGATGTCAATTGAGGAAAGGGGGGTCTTACTCTATTACCACCCTACGGATATATATATCATACACGAAAAATTAATCCAATCCAGGAAACATTTCAAAAATTAGAGGAATTGGAAGGGAAACTAGAAGTCTTGAATTTTATTAAGTACGTAGAAATCATGTGCAATTGTGATGGTTGTAAATCAAAAGTGATTTGTTTTAATTATACTCACACCTACAGAGAAGGAAATGTTGTTGCAGATAAGCTGTCCAAAATGGGAATTAAGTTCAATAGCCTTCAGTGGTGGGATTTTTATCCTGCCAGTCTCTCCCACTACCCCAGTCATGATTATGCCAGTCTCCCTTGCTATAGATTCAAGCACTGATGGGTGCTTTTGCTGTCCTGAGGGTTTGGGGTAGTATTTGTATAGCTTTTCTCTGCTTTATAACATGTTTTGTTTTTTTGAATTGCAACATGGACTTAAAGTGTTTTCTTTTAGTCCAGGTTACAATTTCTCCATACTTGTATATGGATAGATTGCCTCTATCTCCTTTCTTTGGGGGTGGGCTCTTTACACCTTCCAACTTGTATTTCATTGTGTTTTTTGCTGGCTTTGGAGATGGGCCTCTTGTCATCTCCCTTCTTCCGTACCTTCTTCTTTTGTTTTTATGTCATTGCTCTTAGTCTATGTGGAGATTAAGAGGTTTCATTAAAAAAAATATATTTAAGTTATATAACAATAAATAAAAAGAGCATAAACAACTAGGTTTGAACTCTCGTTGTCAACAAAGATAGTAAGACTCACAATCGCTTTATCATTTACTGTTTTTTTAACATTTTTTTTCTAAAATTACTTATATCCAAATAACACATGCGATTCGTGTGAATAAAAATCTCATAATGCCAAAATGAGTGATTATATATATATTATGTCATTGAGGCTTGTACACAAACACATACTTAATTTTTACAAACTCATCAAAATTAATTACTTTTTATTACAAGAAAACATCTAGACTATTATAAGCCAAAAACCA
Source organism: Lonicera japonica (assembly GCA_021464415.1). Taxonomy (NCBI): domain Eukaryota; kingdom Viridiplantae; phylum Streptophyta; class Magnoliopsida; order Dipsacales; family Caprifoliaceae; genus Lonicera; species Lonicera japonica. The sequence continues at coordinate 109,104 of JAKCWG010000674.1, forward strand.
CCGCATTCATTATGACATTGAATTTTGATATTTCCTATTTTATCCTTGGATTTTTTTATTTTTATTTTTTTGACATAAAAATTATAATTTTTGTTGGGACTCAAACCCACCACTAGCATATAAAATACAACACTTCATCACTATGCTATTTAACAATTTGTTAAATATTTTCAATTTTAGTCACATATCCCTGTAGATAGAAATAGACTGTGCATGAGCATAGTGCGTGTAAGTGTCCAGTGGCCATAAAACTAAACTGCTTTTATATGCTACAACTTCAAGGCAAGAAATTATGTATATACTCCATATATATAGTAAAGCGTGGAGGAGCCTTAATTCAGATGACAATGATAGTTTTCAATATTACAATTATATTAAGGTATTACTTTTGCTCAAGTAAAATCAATGTTATATTTATCAGGTATTCTTACCAGATATGTGCGGCACCTCTGTTACCCATATATACATATCCTGTTCATTTTTTATTGATTTAATATATATATATATGTGTGATGTGATATTTCAGTAGAATGATGTTCTTTGATTTAATATATATATGAGCGGTGTGACGGTTAAAAAAAAAGAAGGTGCGATTTGCCTGTGAGCCGTGGGTTGTCTTTTTTATTTAATACATATATATATATGGTTGCTTTGATTATCTTTTGGTAAATATATGTGTATATATATATATGTATTACTTTAAGTTTGGTGGCCGTACCTATTGCCAGTCCACCAAAATAAATTATGGTTTAGGTTTGGTAGCCTTTACTTGGTTATATTTGTTTATTTATTTATTGGCGACTGTTCTTTTCGGATTATATATATATATATATATATATATTTGAAGAGTAATGAATTTAATGGAGTGGATCAATTTTATAGATTTGTCCATGCTTATATGAATTTGTTTTCTCTTCCTTAAAACTTTATTATATTTGATTTAAAGATTTAAAGAAATCGGACTAAAGATATATAAGAAACTTTGGCCAATTAATTCGGTGACAATATATTTGTATTACTGTGGCTTTACATATAGATATATGTTTGGTTAATATATATATATATATAAGGAGCATTTCCCATAAGGACCTTAACTTAAGGTCCTTATTTACGGACTTACCTTTTTGGCACGCTTCCCGATGGAATCTTTTGATGAAATTTGGTGGGGATGTTCTTCATCATGTGTAGAACATCTCCACCAAATTTCATCAAAAAATTCAACTGGGAAGTGGGTTAACTACATGATTGAAAAATATTGGACATATATATATCTATTTCTGGACCAATATTTTTCAATCATGTAGTTAACCCACTTCCCAGTTGAATTTTTTGATGAAATTTGGTGGAGATGTTCTACACATGATGAAGAACATCCCCACCAAATTTTATCAAAAAATTTCATCGGAAAGCGTGTCAAAAGGGAAAATCCGTAAATAAGGACCTTAAGTTAAGGTCCTTACTTGAAATTTTCCCTATATATATATATATGAGAGCGTTTCACATACGGACCGGTCCGTACAGACCGAGACCTTTAGCGACGGTTTTTCGTCGCAAATACATTAGGGGTATGTTTTTAGCGACGGTTTTCCGTCGCTAAAGGTCCCGGTCCGTACGGACCGGTCCGCATGTGAAAATTTCCGATATATATATATATTAATATTCGTGTAGATTCACCAATTTTTTGCTAGCTTCCTGCATAATTTTTTATTTTATGGATTTAGCTTTAATTTCTGTGCCATACATATATTAAGATTAAAGAATTTTATTCTTGTATTTATTGTGATTAAGGGTATGGATTAAGCTTATTATTTATTTAGATATTAATGTTTATTATTTATGCAAATAATAATTGGCTCAAAGAAAAATTGTTATTTGGCCAAATAATAGAAATTATTTTCTCTTGATATTTGTGTGGTTATTATTTATGCATTTAATAATCGCCCCAAAGGAAGGTTGTTATTTGGCAGAATAATAAACACACGTGCAAGAATAAATCGCGTAAATTTATTTGTTTTGAAATATTAAGATGTGTGCATTTATTATTTATGCAAATAATAATCGGCCCAAAGGAAGGTTATTGTTTGGCCGAATAACATGTACACTTGTGGTAATAAATATAATATGACAATCAAGTTTTTCACGTGAATAATACGTCGGCCCAAAGGAAATCCTATTATTTGATAGGATTTATTATTTATATTTGATTATTGTGTTAAGAATGCCAATTACAAGTTGATATTTCTGTCTAAAGACTAAATATCAATGTTGTGCTAGGTATCTTGTGATGGGGACCCACTATTGATAATTTGAATAATTGTGTCATTCATATATATTGTTTGTTAATATGTTATGACATGTATATTAATTGTAAGTTTGTAATTTTTATAATTTGTTCTCTATTTAATTTTAAGTTATGCTTTAAATACCTGCCAACATAAATTCGGTATCGGTGCTTAACGGCATAAATTTTAAGAATTGGAAATAGAACGCTTCTATTCCAAGGATTTTTGGGGCTTTATGAGAAAAGTGCTACTTAGTTCCTTAAAGAAATTATATAAATATTTTGCTAAAAACAAAAAGGCTGAAGCAAGTAACCTTATGATTAGTCTTGTTTCAATAAGGTACAAGGAAAAGGAACATAAGGGAAGTACATTATGAAAATATCTAATATCGCTTTCAAACGAAAGGCACTAAAGTTAGGGCTGTTTAATGACTTGCTCATGCTTCAAGTTCTTTATTTCTCTTTCCGCACAATACAGTTATTTTACAATGAGTTAAAATACTCATGAGGATAAATTAATGATCTCTTAATGAGCTCATATCTTACAGTGTGCAAGAAGAATAAAAGATTTAGCGATAAAAGACAATTGTTACTCATCTAGCAAATATCTCTAAGGGACAAAGGATAAATGATAAAAGTTAGAGTAAATACTATCAAAGGCCACTGAACTATTGACAAATTCTACCAGTAGCCACTGAACTTCATTTTGTTACACTTGGACCATTAAACTTTTAAAACGTACTACCATTGGCCACTCCGTTAAATCTCACCGTTAGTTTTTGACGGAATCAATATCACGCGATTTTCATGTGCATGGAAGGGGCATTTCAGTCTTTTTCCATTTTCTTTTTCTTTTTTCCTTTTCTTTTCTTTTCTTTTCTTTTCTCTCTTCTTCTCCGATTCTTCTTCTTCTTCGATTCTTCTTCTTCTTCTTCTTCTTCTTCCCCTTTCTCCTCTTTCTTCTCAGTTTTTTTCCATTGAAGTCCAGGGCATCTTGACTTTACATACACACACACACACAATTTCAGAGGAAGGCAAAATTCGGAGAAGTTTCAGAGGGGAAGAAATTAGGAGGAAGAAGAAAGAGGAAGAAAATCGAAGAGGAAGGAAGAAGAAAATCGAAAAAGAAGGAAGAATCGAAGAAGAAGAAGAAGAAAGAAAAGAAATTCGGAGGAGAAGAAATTCGGAGGAGGAAAAAGGGGAAGAAGAAGGAGGAGAAAGGGAAATTAATAAAATCGTAGAAGAAGAAGAAAATCGAAGAGGAAGGAAGAAGAAAATCGAAAAAGAAGAAGAAAATCGAAGAGGAAGGAAGAAGAAAATCGAAGAAGAAGGAAGAAGAAGAAGAAGAAGAAGAAGAAGAAGAAGAAGAAGAAGGAAAAGAAGGAGAAGAAGTTCGGAGGAGGAGAAAGGGGAAGAAGAAGGAGGAGGAGAAAGGGAAATTAAGAAAATCGAAGAAGAAAATCGAAGAGGAAGGAAGAAGAAAATCGAAGAAGGAAGATGGAAGAATCGAAGAAGAATCGAAGAAGAAGAAGAATCGGAGAAGAAGAAGGAAAAGAAAAGAAAAGGAAAAAAGAAAAAGAAAATGGAAAAAGACTGAAATGCCCCTTCCATGCACATGAAAATCACGTGATATTGATTCCGTCAAAAACTAACGGTGAGATTTAACGGAGTGGCCAATGGTAGTACGTTTTAAAAGTTTAATGGTCCAAGTGTAACAAAATGAAGTTCAGTGACTACTGGTAGAATTTGCCAATAGTTTAGTGGCCTTTGATGGTATTTACTCTAAAAGTTAAGAAGCTGTAGTTGGAACAACACTATAGTAATTGTAAAAGAATTTGTTAGTTACTTTTGCAAGAAGGATAGACATAGTAATGCTCTAAATACGCCACTTGGCGTGTAAAGTAGGATATACTTCTCAGTATGGTTTATTCGGTAGTTAGTTTAACTTATGTACATGTGATTACTTTATGATAGATTTTGGTGATACTACTAACGTAAGTGTGTTTAGAGGTTATATGTGGAGTCAAAAGCCAATTGATATTGAAAGATTCATCTATCAGGGCAGTGGCGAAACAGTTACAGTTGAGGTTTTAAGGAATTTTAAGTTATCATTAAAGACTAGTTACTTTTGGATCTGGGAGAGACTTATATGATATTGTCATTTAGACATAATTTTTATTTTTATTTGGACAAATACGGTTATTATTGTTCATTTGAAAATAATAAAGTTAAGTCTTTTTCAAAATTCAAATATTTTGCTACTATTTCTTTAATTGATAACTTTTGTACGGATACAACCACCTTATATAATGAGACCTTATAAATTGATTCACGTGATACAAAGCATATATTAACTGATAAGAATTCTTCCATGTTATGGTACAAGCATTTGGGATAAATCTCTAAATAGAGAATTAAGAGACTTGTGGAATTCTTAAAACTCCTTGATTTAACAGATTTTAAAATTTGTATTGAATGTGTAAAGCGCAAATGGACAAACATAAGGAAACTAGGTGCCATAAGGAATTCAATTGTCTTAGAACTAATTCGTGTTGATATATGTGAATTGTTCTGTACGGCCTTCTAGAATGGTTAACATTATTTTATTATGTTCATGACAAATATTAAGGATACCTATATTTAATTAATAAGAAGTTACAATCCTTAAACGTTGTTATGACTTTCACAGTCGGAGTTGAAAATCATCTAGGCAAGAAAATTAAGGCCGTGAAATCTGATCATGGTGGTGAATACTACAGTAGATATAACGAATAAGGTAAACAACGTTCTGGACCCTTGTGAAATTCGTAGAGAAATGCAGAATCGTCTCACAGTACACCATGCTAAGCAAACCTAGTATGAACAGTGCTACTGAGAGATAAAACAGAAGCTTAAGGATATGGTAATGAGTGTGATTAATCATTATTCTCTACCATAATGACTCTAGGAAGAAACACTTAAGACTGCAACATATTTTACATAGTGTTATATCAAAGCAGTTGTTAAAATAGGTTGTCCAGCTGTAGTAAAGCCATAAAAAAAAGAAATCAGACTAAAAAATAATTAGCTGCTACTTTGTTAAATACACTGAAAGATCGAGAGATTATAAATTTTACGATCTTTCGAATAAATCTTTTATTAAGACAGAAAATGCCAAATTTCTTGAGGTTATTGAGTTTTTTTTTTTGGGGGGGGGGAAGATAAAGTTAGAAACATTGTCTTTGAAGAGGAATTTATTCAAATTTTAAGTACTGCAATTGACAATGATTATGATCAAATTTCTGATATTGTTTCTAATACAAATTAGGATCATCAAGACAATGTTGAAAAACTTCCTATATAGTAAACTAAACAATCTCAAGAAGAAAATCCATAAATGGCCTTAAGGAAGTTTTTCGTCAATGGTATTACATATTTCATCTAGTTATTATCTCGTACGGTTTTGAGGTAAATTCGGTTAATGATTATGTAAATCATAAGTTCAATGGGAATAACATTATCTTCCTGGTATTTTATGTTAATAATATCTCTTTTGTATTAGTAATACAAATACATCGACATTATTGTCAAGTATTCTAAGGTTTTCACGAAAGAGATATATCGAAAGAATTCTTACCATATTTAGCATGAAAGACTGTCATTCAGGGGATACTTCCATTCTTAAAGGGGACAATTTATGTCTCAGCCAGTACCCCAAAATAAGGTTGAAAAGAAAGAGATGCAAAAGATTCCTTACGCATTAGTTGTAGGGACTCTGATGTATCATAAAGTATGTACGCATCCGGGTTTAGCGTTCATAGTAAAGAAATTTGGTAAATATTTAAGTAACCCTATGATATATCTTCGGAAAGCAGCAAATTAAAAGGTTAAACGATATTTAAAGAGAACAAAAATATTATATACTTGTGTATCGAAAATCAGATCAGTTAGAGATCATATGGTATTCTGATTTTGATTTTTTTGGATGGGATATAGCTGTAAAATTTTGTCACTAGGCTACGGATTATGGATTGTGTCGAAAGACCACTAAAGACATTTTGTGACAATAAATTGATTATGCTATATTCGACAACAACAGAAATGTTTTGACAATCTAAAGCTCATAGATATTAAGTTTTTGTTGTTAAAGAAGAGTTCAGAGTTGTTGTGTCTATAGAGCATATAAGTACAAACTCCATGATTTCGGATCCGTTCACTAAAGGATTAACATATAAGGTATTTCATGAGCATATTGCTCATATAGGTTTTGTGTTATCTAATAAAGTGCTGGTTTAATGGGAGTTTGTATTCCATGCTTTTTTATTTAGACACATATTTTCTGCAGAATAAAAAAGATGGTTTATTTTCGTCTTAACTCTGAATATTTGTTTTCTTTCCTTCCATTGTGGTTTAACATAAAGTTTGGACGGTTAATGTTGATCTCATTAAAGTTGGGCCAGTTGGAAATAGGCATGTCTAATATCACATTGCATGTAATTTCCATGCTACTCATCCAAATTTGATCTATGTTATTAAGTGTATTAGTATGGTGATAATCGTGGTTTAGTTAGGACCTTACTGTGATAAAAGCTGCAGTAATTCCATTACTCGTACATGAGATAGATCGGATTGTTTAAGGACAAGTCTAAGGATAAATAGCATAGGATGCGCGGTTAAATAATTCAGTGATATAATTGTTTTCGGAGTAATATGTAGCCCAAGTGGGAGATTGTTAGAAAATTTATATTTTCTAATTTATGTGGGCAACATATTATAATATTTCAATTATATTTTCTATTTAATTAATGGGCTAATTTTTAGTAGTCTAATTAATTTTTAGTTAAGCCCATAAGACTACTCCAATAAATGTGGGCCAAATGTGTACATACCTCATATGAGCTTATTTGGGTTTAATGGGAACTCTAGTTAGTTTGTATATAAAGTTGATATTAGGGTTATGGTTCCCAATACACCAAATCAAAATACGGCTCCCTTCTCCCCATTTGGAAGAGAACCAAAATTCTCATCAAGACACTAAGGCGATTTGGTTGAGGAAGACCACGTACCCGTTCGATCCGTGCTGTTATTGTGATCGATCATCTCATTCCGCATTTGTTTGTCATGGATCCAGGTATGCGGTTTAATTGTGTTTTACTTAGATCTTGATGATTTGACATGATGACTTAAGTGATTTAAATTCCAACAAACAGATCCTGAATCTCCTACAAGAGAAAGCAGATTGCAGCACACAATTTAAGAATCGTTATTGAAATAGTTAGAATGCATCAGTGCAATAAATACAAATACATGCCAACGCCCACTTACTGCTTTTCATTTAGAGATTTCTGTGGTTTTTCCTCAGACTCAGGCTCCCGTGGATTTGATAGAGCAAGACTCATGTCATGTGACATGACATTGTTGACCATAAGTAGAATGAATTAAGCAAGACTCTATATATATATATATCTTTGTTCTTTACTTTTTGTTTTCCAATTTAAAAAATTTCCAGCCTAAAACATGTGAGGCTAGTTATTGTTTTCTTAATTGTTTCTCAATAATAAGAATGCGTTCATGTCTTCTTACTGGTACAAGCTTTGTTTCTCCACTCAAAACATTCCCATTCTCCGGAGTTCTCTGCAGTTTTATCCAGAAACTTTCAGAATTCATATCCATGACCAAGGAAGTAAAAAAATAAAAAAAAATTAAGAAATAAATATTTCTTTTTGGACTTGAAGGATTTGTGTCTTCGGCTGTGTAGATAACATTTTTCCTTTAGGTTGCATTGCCAATGCTTTCTGGCAAAGTACTTAATTGATTTTCAGACTTTGTATTGTAAAGCTTTTCTTCGAGCTTGAAATAGATTCAAAATGAAACTTTACAAACCTACAATTGCAAAGAGATTGTCACTAGCAAATGGAAAAAAAATGTTTATGTATAGTTTTGCTTCCATAAGATGTAAACATCAAAAGTGAAGATAAGAGGTCAAAATTAGGAATTTTCAATTTATCGCATAATATTCACTAACCTCTGAACAAAATCTTGAAGTTGGTATGCTTTTCGCTCTGCATCTTCAGGTTTTTTAACCAGCTCTGCATTCTTGACCTTAGAATCTGTATTAGCCTTCCAAGCCTCTGCAGCACTGATAGTAGCAAAGCCTGCACAACTCATAAAAGTACATTAAGCCAATTGAGCCAACAAGCCAAAATCTATAATCTTTTATCATTAAGTTTCTTTTTATAGCAAACCATTGATAAAAGAAATTAACTACTAACTGATGAACAACATAACCATCAATATATTTGTAGTTAAATTTGTTGACAGCTTAAATAACTCAAATTAAGCCTTACATTACTACTAGATGCAGAGAAAAAAATCTCCCCAAACTACTTTTTTTTTGGCTTTATCCAATATGTTGACTAAGAATACTTAACTTTCAATTTCTTTACTACAGCTGTTAAAGCATCAATCTTTGCAGTGTCTTGAACTATAACTGGAGTCTCCTTAATGACCGAAGGAGCTTCTTCTATAGCTTTACGAGCTGCCTTTTGTGCCTTTGTAGCTTTGGAATTTGCTTCTTCAGTTTGTAATTGCATTGCATGCAAAGCATCCCGTAACTTTGCAACTTCTTGGGCCTTGGTCTCTTCAATTTCAGTTTGAAATCAACAAATCAAATACATCGCTCAACCAAATACATTTACATTCAACTCTTCCATGCTATTGGTCACAGATTTTTAAAAGCTGAGTGCTTATGATTAAATCTCTTAATACAAATACAAAATTTAAAAGTGGTCAGCCAAATCAAAGTGTAGATACATTAATCTCAAAACTAACTAATGGCAATATACTCAAGAAAACACCTTATAGTGCTATGCATACTCATATTTTCTTCTTATATACCCTCACTTTCTTATGGGAGGGTCACTCCAAATTTCCATGTTCGTGCTGCTAATCTTCGTGGTTGGCTAGTCACTGAAGGATGGATTAAACCCTCCCTTTTTGATGCCATCCCCAACGATGACCTCTTGGTTTGTATATATATATATAATTATCAATTTGCATGCATCTCTTTAATTATCATCTCGTTATTAATTCATCTATTTTAATGGAACCTTCATTAGGATGGATTTGGGCTTCGGTTAAAATCAATAACAGAGGCGAAGTATCTTTGGGCTGAGTTAAGTGGAAGAACTATTATAGTTGCAAACTGAACATCTGCTTCAAGATTGAAATTGAAATTGCAAAGGAGAGTTTTGTGCGTTAAGTGTCCCACGCACAAATACAAAAAAATTATAAATTAGGCGGGGATTTAATAAGGGTCATGAAAAATAAATTTTAATTTTTTTATTTTTGTGACACTTCTTATAAAAAAGTTACAAAAAAGAAATGTCAGCCATAATATAACTGATAACTCTTACAAAAAAAAATTAACTAGGATCATATGAGTAGTTATATAAAAAATAGTAATGACAGTTTAAAAACTATAGTAATAAAACTTGTTGTTAATCAATAAGTTAATAGTACATTTTTTTCTTAAGTGTCATGAAATTAATTACTGTTTGTGACTCTCATCATATAACAGTTACAAAAAACTGTGACCGTCTCATGTAATAGTCATGTATGTTTTTTGCCTTACTCAATTGTGACCATCTCCCTACCATCCATCATTTTTATAATTATCTTTGGACTTTATATGACTGTTTTTTTTAAACTAATATGAAGTACTTTTTACAAAGCGTTACAAATAAGGTTTTTTCTTGTAGTGAGACCTTAATAAGGTTGCCCAGAGCCGGTCCTGGCCAATTTTTGGCCCTCGGCGAAATTTTAAAATAATACCCCTTTATAAATAAATATATTAATTTTTTTATATTAAAAAAATCAATTAATTTTTGTATTCCACCAAAAACACATTACAATTAAAACTTGAAAGTGCTTACAAACTTTATTTCAAAATATACGAGTTTACATGTCTTCAAAACCAATACAACGATAATTCAAGCACCTATATGCTACATCTTCAACCTTCATGTGCATTTTCATCTTCCAAAAAAGCTTCTAGGTGCTCCAAAATGACGCCAAGAAGGCAATAGGCAATTGCAAAAGGAAGCGCTGAAGATTGAAAAATAATAAAAGAATAGGCATATATCTATTTTTCTTAGTTTTGGTTAATGGAAAATAGGCGAAGACGAATAGACCGACTTTGGAAATTTGCGTCATTTTATTGAAACCTTACCTTATTAAATAAAGATTTTTGAAAAGATATTTTATTTATTTAATATTTTTTTGACATATAATTATTATATTATATATATATATATACATGTACAAAAAAATTGGTGCCCCTTCCTATTTTTGGGGCCCTGGGTGGTCGCCCTGGTTGCCCACAATTTAGCTTGTCTAGCCAAATCCTCAAAGATCTGGACTCTTTCTTTCTTTAGATTTCCGACATTGTTATATTTAATTTAATGCATTTAGCCTTAGTTGAGGCTTTTGCACAAAAAAAAATTAAAGAAAAAGAAGAAGAAGATCGAGATAATGAAAAAAATGAAGTAAAGAAGATCAAATGCCCATAGGTTCATATAAATATCATTTCCTAGAAAGAAAAAATGAGGACATATGGGTTACTAGCATAGTAGAAAAAGGGTCGGGTTTTCCCACCTCACACTCAGGTACGAGCCACGAGAACCTTATTTCCCTTCCCCCTCCCTCCGGTGGTAGACTCGGGAATCCAGCTAAAGGGTGGTGAAATTCAAAGCACACAAAAACATATTTAAAACTATAAAATTTTAATGCAAACATAATTAACATTAATAATAATACTTCATACAACTCAAATAGCGAATATGAACAATAACGATGGATTATAATAAGATAACGTAAACATAATGGAATTAATAATATTATGTTATTAATCAAGAAAGACAACTAATATTATCTGATTAATCAAGACATAAATTATACCTAATATTAAAAAGTACATCTAAGAAAGGATTTACTATGGTAGTGTTGGAATTTTTTAGTCATTTTGAGAGTAAATTTCGGTGGGACCTCACACTCGGTTGAGAAAGGTTATTATAGATTTATGTTATCATCCGTGAGGATATCAAAATCATATATTTATTTGCTCAAAATAGTTATGGGGTGAATGATAAATTGTCACCCCAAGTGAACTACTTGAGATGAAAAAATGTAATTTAAAATGGTGAGTCCCACATGGAAACTTTGTTTATCACAAACACCCCTCCAAAATATAGCTAAAAACACATTTTAACACCCCCTTTATTTATCACGAACACCCACTCCATTGCCTAATGTCAAGCGAGTGCTTCGCAACACACTCTCCCCATTTGAGCCGAGTTTATGTGAGTGCACTCACCTCTCATTAGGCGAGCCTTTTTTGAAAAACACTTCAGCACTTAGGCGAGCTCTTACCAACAAACTTTTCTTAAGTGAGTCGAGTGTGTATGACTACACTCACCTCTCATTAGGCGAGCCTTAAGGGGGTGTTAATGATAATAAATTTACCTTTGGGTGGTGTCTGTCACAAATATGGGGGGTATAAATAACACCGCTCATAAATAACTCAATAGTGCTTTTAGTCCTAGACATTTCTCAAAGAAAAATAAAAAGAGAAACTAAATGTACGTATCACCTTCGTTTTTTAATTCCATCCCAGCCAAATTTGCCTTTTCCTTTAACTTCGAAAGCTTGTGCTTAGCAAATGCTTCTCCCATCCCCCCACTTTGATTTAAAACTTTGGATGGACTCAGATCGTAGAAGATGGGCAAAACATCATGCTCAAAGGTCTTATTTTGATCGAGGGTCATTACAAGCTCATCGAGGCACCATTTGGAAGACACATAGTCTTTTGAAAAGACAATTATGGAAACCCTCAATTGTTTAATCACTTTATCCAGTTCTGACTTGAGGCTTTTTCCTCTGTGCATCTCATCATTTATCTCTAAGTGTGCGAAATCCCTTATTCACCATAGCAGTGTAGAGGTGATCAATGAAATTCTTTCATGTGTCTTCACCTCTAAAACATAGGAACACATCATAAGTATATGATGATTTAGAAGTTGATGATGATGATGATGATGATGATGGCGATGGCGATGGTGATGATTAGGAGGAGGAGGAGGAGGATGGCGATGGCCATTTGAAAACAGTAATGATGGTGATGATGATGATGGTGATGGTGATGATGATGATGATAGTAATATATGGTTGCACTGCTCAAGCTATGGCCTCTCGATCAGTTTGTTAATTAGATAAAATTAGAGCACCAGGTTTTGTAGAGAAGGGAGGCTAATAAAAAGTGGTGTTGCCGTGTTAACGAGAGTCCTTCAAAGTCTTCCCTGAAGACCAAAAAGGATATCAAAGTCTTTTAGAGTCACATTGGATTGTGGAGTTTTTGTGGATGCCAGAGTCATAATTTCACACTTAAATTAGTCCTTTTAACTGTATATATCACTATTAGCACCTAAAATTAATCCTTAATCTTGCACTTTAATATGCATGATTGTGAGTGACAGTAACATAACTAGCAATGAAACAATAACAGTAGTGTTACTTGGCATTTTTTTGGGTACATTTTATAGAACTTACATTTTAAAACTAAGTGAAATAATGGGCAATATTTATTGGTAGATATAGAGGAAATATAATGGTAAACTGCAAGAAACCTTGCATAACAAGTGTAGACCCATTTTTATCAATTAGATGCACGTCTTATTATAATTCTGATGCACATGTAAAATTTAACATAAAATTATTGTTACCTTAGTGAATAGAAATTATTTTTTCTACTCAGGTCAAGAGTTCAAGCCTAAATAACTACATATTTAGCAACAAAAAAAAGATAAAATATTGAAAAAATATATCATAGTTAAAGTTGGAATAAGCATGAGTAAAAAAAAAAAAAGAAGAAGCTGCAATTTTTCGCGGGCGAAGTAGAATTCAAATAGTTTGAAATGTAGAATTAAAATAAGGCTCTTGGTACTAAATTTACTTTTATGCCAACTAATCAATGTTATTAAGAATATGCCGCCAAGGCTATTTCATAGAAATATGATTCATTGGTATCATAACTAGGGGTGAATTTAGTACGGTTACTACACTAAAATTCTTTTATCATGTATTATACTGAAAATTTGGTATGTCAAAATTTATTTCGGTACCAATAATTTTGGTATAATGATGTTCATTATACCGAAAATTTGATATGGTACAATACATTACCAAAATTTTTATCCTATTTTAAAAAAAAAATCAAAAACTCACCAATTGAAATGAACACAGATTAACTTAACCAGTCTTTCAACCATGGTGATTTTCCCATTTCTATCTGTGTAATGAACATCCATAATCTCTCTGTGAAAGTAAAGAATGGGTTGGTCCACCATTAACTTGGCATCATGAAAGCATATCCACTAGCAATAGTAAAATTCCAGTTTCATTTAATCTGGCAAGGCTTGAAAAGCAATCTCCGATCTGCAGTCCCTGGAGCTTCAGGTAACCGACAAAGGTGCAAGGCTACCTAGAAAAGGTTGGTAATCTCTTCAATTGACTTTTAAGAGAGCACTACTCCATTCTGCATTTTCGGTCAACGACAGCAGTGAGTTTCAGATCTGGACTCGATTTCACCGACAATAACTTACTTGAACAGATTGCTTGGATTTGATAGTTTGGAGAAGTTTAGTTTACCATCTAGAGATCTAGATCTTTACTTTCTCTCTCTTCTCCGATTCACCGTGCAAAGATCCAGCCGGCTCTAGTGGTGGACCGTTGGATTCCTCAGCCACCATCGCCAGCGCCGACTAGAGCATTAAGGTTTAGATTTCTGACCTAAAAAAAATGTGCTTATGGCAAACCCCCACAAACCTTCTATTTTGGGTCATGGAGATACTACCGCTGCCTCTCACTTGGTAGCGTCATTACCACCATTTTCTTCAATATTTTAACAAGTATCATCTTCATCGATTTCGGGTGGTCCTCCTATAACTTATTTAGTGAATAATGGCCATGTCATGACTTCTGTTGCTTGTACGGCTGTTACGGGTTCTGGCATAATATGTCCAAGAAATTTTTTGGGCCACAATGCACGGCCTACTGTTTCTCAAGCCAAATCTTTTGCTGAGATATTCAAATCTCCCCTAGTGGATAATCACAAGCCATAAATTCCTGATCTAATAATGCAAGGTGAGGAAGTTGTTATCCGTATCGATGATGAGCTATATATAGAATCTCTAAAATCTTTTGATAATGTGTTAATTGGTATATTGATTATATCTAAGGGCACTCAGCCGAACAGAATTGATGTGGTATGCCATAAATTGATAGCTTATTATTCGATGCCCAACCTTAAAGTCCTTCCCTTGGACGGGGATTTTATTGTTTATTTTTGCTTGGTCTAATGGTAGCGTAAATTTCAATCCAGGTACACTCAGATTACAATAGTGGGAACCTGATTTCTGCCCTTAGAAAAAAGTTCGGAAAACCGCACAGGTTTGGGTACAATTCTATGGCCTTACTCTGGATTATTGGCACACTGAAATTCTGCTTACCATTACTAAGGGAGTGGGTATTCCGCTACGTATAGATCACGCAACGTTTGCTAAAGACCTAGGTATGTTTGCTCGGGTTCTGGTTGAGGTTGACTTCAGCAAAGATCTTCGTTATGAGTTCACAATAGAGAGGACTGGGATCTGTAATAAAGTAGAGGTTGTTTATGAGAATCTACCCAAACACTACTCATTTTGTTGACTTGTTGGCCACACACTCTTTGAATGAAGGGATGCCCGTAGACAAGCGGAGAGTATTATACCACCCGATAAGAGGGGAAGTGATCATGCTAGTTCTTCTAATCACTGCCAAGGTAATTCTCGTTCACGTCGCCGCAGAGGGAAGAGCCCAATGGCTCAGACTAGACAAGAGACTAGTACAGACTGACATTTCGTCCTTCGACCTCTGCAGATGTCGCTACCACCTCCTAGGTTGTGCCTGCTATATTGGATACATATATTTTTATGGGCATGAGTAATTCAATTGATACGCCAACAGTTTTAGGGACAAGTTTGGTCCACGATTCGAGGCATGATTTGTCGCTGCAATATGCTTCATGTCCTCTCTCGACCACAACATAGGAATTTTCTAGTACCATATTTGTTCCAAATGTTCAGTTAAACTTGTCACTGTCAACTTATCGAGGTCCATCCCATCATATAGCTCATCTGGTGGATGAGCCTAGGGATGATGATTTAATTGATGCCCCACATGGTGCTATTGATAATAGGGAAAATGGTTCAGCTGAGGATTCTGAAAGTGTGTCACAAGATTTTAATTCATCGGTTTATCCTCCAAGATATGGGCCAATAAGTAAACCAAAGTAGCCATTCTTTGTACAGAGTTATTTGCTCCTATCAAAGATGTTCCCACCACTATGGCTTTGACTCGGGTTGAAATAGATGACTATCCTACTATTGTCTCCAAACGAACCCGTCCTCGTATCATTGAGAATTAGCAGCAACAGGAAATCCAAAAGGCGATAAAGGCCTTGGTACTTAAAGCGCCTTATACGAGCAAGAACCTAGCTGGTAGTTCCAAATAAAACTCCTTTATTGGAATGTGAATGGCCTTAGTAAACAGGGGGCAAAAAATGAGCTTAAAGCTCTTTGTATCAAGCATCGCCCAGATTATGTTTGTATTGTTGAACCAAAAATTTTGTTCTCTTTTATTCAAGTAGGTTACTGGAATACTCTTCAGATGAAATTGGTGATGACTAATGATAGGGGCTCGAACTATAGGGGTCTGACTATTTTACGGTCTCTTTGGGTTTTTCGTTCCTTTAGGATGGATACCATGGATCTAATTAGTTTCTCATCTCAAAAGGTTTCTATTATGGTTACTAGGGCATCAACACCGATGCCTCTGACTTTTGTGTATGCTAGTAATGACCTAGTCCGTCGCAGATATCTCTAGTCCAAGTTAGTAGCTTTAAGTGGTCCTGCTAAGCCTTGGACTGTTGTGGGTGATTTTAATGCTACCCTTAGTATTGGTGATCATCGTGGAGTCAGTCGAACTTTGGTTCGGGAGTGTGATGATTTTGCTCGTATGATCTCTGATTGTGATTTAACACAGCTTGAGCATACAGGAATTTGTTATACATGGCACCATGGCAGCAGGGAATCGAGATTGGATCGCGTTTTTTGTAGTGAGCAGTGGTTAGATTTTTGGGGTACATTGACTTGTCGTGCCTTAACGCGGGTAGCCAGTGATCATTGCCTATGTTTTTTTCTTGTTAACGTGAGGGTCTTGGGGGACCTCGTCCCTTCAAATTTCTTTCTGCATAGATCGATCAATCAGATTTTCATCAAGTTGTGGCAACAGCATGGGGAGAGGTTAATCTGTCAAGAGATGCTATGCATGTACTTCACTCAAAGCTTAAGTACCTTCGCTAACGACTTCATATCTGGAACCGGGAGCACTTTGGGTTGGTCCATGAAAGAGTTAATAAGACTAAAATATGATTGGATGACATTCAAAAGGATATAGACGTCCATGGTGCCACTGAAGCCCGTCTTCAAGTTGAGACAGGTGCTCAAGAAGATTATCTTGACATTTTTAAGGATGAGGAAAGTTTCTGGAGAAATAAGGCTCGTATGAGTTGGCTTTATGAGGGAGATCGCAGTACTTCCTTATTTCATAGAGTGGCCAGGCAGCGAGCTATTCAATGTCGTATTCAGTAGCTTCGGGATAGAGATAGGGAAATCGAGGATCTGGTAGATTTTGGTACCCACGCTGTTAGCTATTCTTCATCTCTATATCGTTCTGACCAACCTAGTGTTCAGACGGGTCTAGTTGATCGAGTTATCCCTTAGTTGGTTACGGTAGAGGAGAATAATATGTTACTTGTGGTTCCGTCTGAGGAGGCAATTAAGTAGGTTGTCTTCTCCATGAATCCACACTCTACTCCTGGGCCTGATGGGTTTACTGGTTTATTCTATCGTTCTTGCTGGTTGATTATCTGCGGGGATGTGGTGTGGGCTGTCAGGATGTTCTTTGAGCAAAGTCGCGTAGCCTAAGGGTTTAATTCCAATATCGTTGCTCTTATTCAAAAGAAGCCAGGTGCTGATCATATCAGTGATTTTCGACCGATTGCCATGGCTAACTTTGCGTTCAAGATCATCACTAAAATTCTTTCAGATAGGCTGGGTGCATTGCTTCTCGTATTCTTTCTCCTAAACAAACTGGGTTTGTGCGGAGCAGGCATATTCACACATCTATAGGTTTGGTGTCTGAGTGTTATCATATATTGGATTGCCAAATTATTGGTGGTAATGTTGGGATTAAATTTGACATTGCTAAAGCTTTTGACACTATGAACTGGGGATTTTTACTTCAGGTTTTACGTTGCTTTGGAATTGCAGATAGATTTATCAATTGGATTGATACTATTTTACATTCGGCCCGTTTTTCGATTGCGGTGAAAGGGGTCTTGTATGGTTATTTTGCTTGTTCTAGAGGAGTTCGGAAAGGAGATCCTCTTTCACCACTTCTGTTTTGTATTTTTGAGGATGTACTAAGCCGTGGCATTAGACACCTGGTAGATGGGGGTCGTGTTTGGTAGATGTCTTATCCTCGTAATTTTGTGGCACCGATTCATATGATATATGCTAATGATATTATGATTTTTTGTCGGGGTAATTTCTCTACACTCGATCCTCATGGATTTTTTCAGGAATACGGTACTTGTTCGGGACATATAGTGAGTAAGCCGAAGTCGCAGGTTTTCATTGGCAAATGGGCTCAAGGTCGTTCACACCATATTATCTCACTTCTTGGTATTCCTATTGTTCAGGCCCCTTTTAATTATTTGGGTGTCCCTATTTTTCGTGAAAAACCAAGACGGGTCCATTTGCAAGGTTTGGCGGATCGTGCTAAGGCTAAGATGGCGAGTTAGGTAGGGAAGTAGATCTCTATGGCAGGTCGAGTACAGTTGGTTAAGGCAGTGGTTTAACCTATTCTCCACCATAGCTTCATGGTTTATGAGTGGCCAACTTCTCTTATTCTCTAGCTAGATACATGGATACGCAATTTTATTTGGATGGGTGATCCTCAGGTTTCGAAACCGATTACGATCGCTTGGCATAAGGTTTATGCTCCACAAGAGGCAGGTGGTCTTAGTATTCATGCCATGGTTCCCCTCAATAGAGCAAGCATTATTGGCTTTGTGTGGGACACTATCCACAATTCGTCCAATTGGCGGGATTTCATGCATGCTCATTTTGGGTTTTCCTCAAAGACCAAATATCGAACTTCTACTTTGTGGCAGGGTTTTCGTGAGGCTACTTCTATTATAGAGTTGCATGCCAGATGGATCATTAGAAATGGGTATTCTGTCAGGTTCTGGTGCTCAAATGGGCTTCGTGATACCCTTTTACACACACTTAAGATTGAGGATGATAGGGCCTTTCTCGCCCATGTTTGTGACTTTATTACTAACGGGGAATGGGATATCCCAACAGAATTTTCAGATGCTCTTCTTAATATTGCTGACAGCATTAGAAAGGTTCCTCTTCCTATTCGTGATGTTGATTATACAGTTATTTGGCCATACTCCTCTAAAGGTGACCTGCTCTTCTGAGATGTTTTTACCTACTCAGGACTTATTACAGATGTATGGCCACAATATGGCTAATAGGTGCCCTATATGCCAGAGTAGCTTGGAATCTATATCGCATTTGTTTCTTACTTGCCCTTTTACGGTGGAGACCAGACGAGCTGTTTGTGGGCTTTTTGTTATGCCAATTCGTACGTTTAACACGGTTATAGATATGTGGCTATTCGTTTTGAGTCGATCATTTTGTCCTCAAATCTTTCAGTTATGGGTGGCTGCAGTGTTATATATGTGGGAAATCATTTAGCAGGCCCGTAATATGAGAATTTTCCAAAAGCGCCAATTTACCTTTCATCATTACATAACTTCTATGATGATTACGCTAAAACAAGTGCGAAGTATTATGCCCAAATGCAAGCGGTCAAGTTATACTATACTTGGGAAGTCCAAGGTCGAACCACAAGGAAGGTAAGGAACCTATTTCTTCTAGTTATCTCTCTCAGGGGAAAGAAAGGAAAAGAAAAGAAAAGAAAAGATGATTGAAATGGGGAATAATGAAGGAAAAAATGAAACTAAATTAAACTAAAATTAAAAGCAAATCTAGTCTTAGGGTGCAAAATTAAAGAGAATCCACAAGCGCAAGTTTTATACCTAAAAGACTTCCTAAATGTACTAGGGGAGCATGCAATTGAACTGAAAATAAATAAATTAAATAAAACAGCATACTAACCAAGAAAAACAGAATATTAAATGTACTTAAACCAATAAGAAACAAACGTTAGGGGTATTCGTAGTTAGGGAGTACGAAACTAGTCCAATCGGATAATCCAAATTTAAGTTTAAATAGGATTTTTCACTAAAGTTCAGCTCTAGACCTTCCAACCATCTAATTATATTACTACTACAACTATATCATAGCCCATGCGTGACAAAGACTATATAGACTAGCTTCGATCAATAGAATTCAATAGTGAAGCTTTTTGACATTGAGAAAGTGTAATTTAAAACCTAGTATTGCTAGTGCGTGACAAAAACAATCCAAGTTGATTAAACTCTCCAAAAATCAGTAGCTTAACACTCTCCTAAGGTTTGAATATGCTTGAACGTGATTCAAATCAAATCCGTCTTAAAAAGAACGTTAAAAGTCAAAACTAGCATTTTTTTGGCATTTACGTGAATAAATGCCAAAATAGCGCCAAACCGACCAATTCACTTAAGAAACTAACCTAACTAATTGGAGGATAAAGACCGTCCTCAAATCAGCCACGTTATGGTTTTGGTGCAAAAATCCGTGAATTGACGTTCTACGGTTCTTAATCAGATGGAATTTATGAGCTAACTTATGGAAACATGTTTCTTAGGCATGAAAAGATAAGAAACTACTCATACATTCAGTAGGTGATCTATAACC
Organism: Lonicera japonica; assembly: GCA_021464415.1. Lineage (NCBI taxonomy): Eukaryota > Viridiplantae > Streptophyta > Magnoliopsida > Dipsacales > Caprifoliaceae > Lonicera > Lonicera japonica. Next base: position 129,390 of record JAKCWG010000674.1, read on the forward strand.
AATGGAAAAATCAGATTCAAACCTAAATTGGATTACACTCAAAGATTAAGTTCGCATCTTTCACTACAGACCCCTAACTAACGATTTAGCTAGACATATTCAAATTAAACAAGAAAATAATCCTATGAATCATGAAAAACAGTAGGAACATACCTAAGAACATAGAAAATCAAATTCGAAAACTTTTGGCTTTGGAATTACTCAATTCCGATTTGAAACGAGGATTTTATGTTTAAAATGGTAAACAAATTCAAAACAGACATAAACTGAAGAATTTCGACTAAAACCCTAAAATTTCTGGAAAATAAAATTTCTTATGATAGACAATGAATCACATATGAATAGAATTGGAAAACGATAAACTATTTGAATATAGAACGAAAAACAAGCATAAAATGAAGAAAAACTGACAAAACCGACAAAACGGGTCTATAAACCCTAGAATCAGACCCTAAAATGTGGGTTTGGGCTCAATTCCAGAATATATATGAACCCTAACAAATAATCTAGGAATATCTAAGCAAACAAACAATTAAAAGCAATTAGATCGAAGAAATTAGAAATCTAGGGTTTACTGGGATGAAGAACAACAATTGCAATTGAAACTTGATTGAATGATGAATTAAATCTTGATTACACCAATAGTCTAGCCTTAATATTCTATAAACAAAATAAACTAAAAATTATTTTAAAGAAAGAGGAAAGAAATCTCTCAAAGTTCAATTAACAGACGAGTGCAAAAGCTCCCATAAAGTTACGGTGCTCTTAACTCTCTGTTCTATTGTAATATGACTGCGGTGTTTCCCTAAAATATGAGATATATGATCTTTTATATGTCCCACAAGTGTCTAGGGTCGTGGGTTGGATGATCCTTGACGAAACGGGTCGAAACGGGCCAAAAATGGCAAAACGGGCCGAAATTAGGTGTGGGGATCGATCCTCGCGAGTGGGGATCGATCCCCGCGCATAAGTTTTTGGTGGTTTCTTTTTTTTTCTCATAACTTTTTTCTACAAACTTCGATTCACGCATCATTTTCGCCTATGCGTAGGTAATTTAATTCTCTACAACTTCTATTTCTGGAGATTTCTTCAAATTCCCATTGTAGAAAAACTTTGATTAGCTACAACTTTGGGCTTTTTACGGCAGTTCTCGGTTTTGCTCGAAAACTTTTATAATTAATTTGATTGAGTTTCTTTCTTTTTGGGATCACTCTTGGACACTTGAATTCACTTCATTCATGCTTGGGGACTTGCTTGTCTCTTCTTGCTAGCGCTTTAGGGGATGTTTGCGGAGTTTTCCTCGTCTCGGGCCTCGGAATGGGTTTTGATTTCTTCTTCGGACCTTCTTCTTGCACTTTTCCGCTTTTAACCTTCTGTCTTGCATACAACTTTAGTTGCTTGACCATTTTAGGCCTGCAAAATGGCTTAGTAACACAAAAATACAATGCAGTGCCTTCTTTTCATGCTTAAACTGAATTCACATGCAATTTTCAATTTTATAGGGTAACTAAAAGCTAATTGAGCTTTGTTTAAAGGTTTAGAAATGCAATATCTAGGCTCAACACATGACAGGATGACTGTGTAGGGTCTCAGTCATTGCCAAGGGTCATATTGGTCATGCTGTGTCAGACCTTGCTATTCTCTGAGGTCTTAGTGTGCAGGGTAAGCCTCATCGGGCTCCCTTATTTTTCCCGGTTCATTGGCTTCCCCCTCAGTTTGGATGGGTGAAAATAAATACGGATGGCACATCTCGGGGCACCCCAGGTAGAGCTGCATCTAGAGGAGTTTTTAGAGACCATATGGGGGTTCTTATTGGTGCATATTGTTTTTCTATTGGGATTGGTACGTCCTTTCTTGCAGAAATCTCGGTTCTTATTCAGGGTATTGAGTTTTCCCATCAACATGGTTGACGAAAGCTATGGATTGAGCTCAACTCGCTAGCGGTTCTTCAATGCTTGAAATCCTCTTTTTATCGCTCACCTTGGCGTGTTGCCACGACATGGGATAGCTGCAAACAATTTCTTTTGGACATGCAATTTTATTGCTCTCATATATAAAGAGAGGGCAACACTGTAGCAGATTCCATTGCTTCTATAGGGCTGGATCAACCGTCTCCTTTGTGGTGGGATCCGGTTCCCCCACAAATGATTACTTTAGTGGGGAGAGACATGTCCATTCTTCCTAACCATAGATTTCGATTCCACTAGCTATAATCTCTCCGTATTTTATTTTCATTTTGCTAGTGGCCTCTTTTTGGTTCGCTTAGTTTTGTTAGTTTGAATTTTTACTTCGTTGTGTGCCCCCGGGTCTCAGACTCTCCTTTTCTTTTAATAATATAATGCTTTAGTGCCCGGATTCTCTAGGGACTTAAGCTTCTTTAAAAACATATATATAAAATCTCCAACTAAACTGACTTTAAACTTGTTGACAGTACGCTAACTATAAAAAATACAACAATTTGAAAATGGTAATGGTGATCATCTATCAACTTGGTCTGCTGGACTTTAGTTTCACTTTACAATTATCAATATATGAAATTATGAATTACTATTAACGTACTTTAATTTTTATTTTATTTTATCATAAAAGAAGTCTAAATCTTTCTCTACGAAATTTATCCCTTCAAACTCTCGGTAGTAAGACTTGAATTTGGGATTTTTCCCAAATCATGCTACCCTCATACATATATATATATATGTATTTAATTTTAATTAGCTTTCAGTAACTTTAGTATTTAGTAAGTTACAATGTCAGAAAAATAATTAATAGTTTAGTTCATATTCTATCATTTTTCACTCCTTATATGAATGGCAAGATTCGAAACTTGTTACACAATTTCTTAGGGAATGTTGACAAAATATTCCACTGGACGTATATGGTGAATCTATAGTGAAAGTAAATATTAAGATAAGTTGTACAGCTCACTAATATTTCTTAATAACAAAAAATTATAGTCTAATCCTTGACTAGAATTTTTCAGAAAAAAAAATGACAAAATAATTTTCCTTATGTAATTAAGGTGTTTTTGCAAAATAAAATTCTCAAAAACAATTTCATCATTTAACCTTTTCTGGTTGCTTTAGTTGTTTAATTATGTTTGGGAAATTGGTCATCAAAAGTTTAGAATTACAATAGGGAAAAAAAACTTTAGAATTGGACTTTTCAAACACATTTATGATATATATTGTATATATATATGAGATGAGTTCAAGTTACACCCGGTGTAAAATAAATAAATTTTATACCCGCCCATAACTTTCATTCGATTTCATAATTCATCAGTCTAACCATTCAATAAGCTTGTTTGGTTGCTTAAAGCATCTCATTAATAATTTTTTCATTACAAATTAACAAATTGTAATTTTTTTCATTTCAACAGAAAAATATTGTGTTGTGATTTTTTCGACATAAACTTATATGATAGTTATAAGTTATGTAATTTCAACTATGTCTCTACGCGTGTTTTCTTATTTAATTTCTTAGCAACCAAACCCTCAAATTAGATAATTCACGAATTGAATAACTTATAACTATCATACAAAAAAGGGAAAAGCACTTAATATCATTATTGGCCGTATTGGGCTTTTATGTAAATTGTTATTTCTACCCTATTTAAAGGGGATTATTTAATGAGAATGTGTGCTCGGAATACCATTATACTTCAAAAAAAGAAAAAGAAAAAAAAAGCTCTTTGTTGTACTCGTCTCCGTCGTCTTCTTCACTCTGTCTCTCTAATACATTCTCTCTGATTCCAATCAATCAGCTCGCTGCCCACTCTTGAAGGTTAGAATTCTCCCCTTATGTGCATATAAACACATATTTATGTATCTGATTGTATATATATATAGGGAGCATTTCCCATAAGGACCTTAACTTAAGGTCCTTATTTACGGACTTGCCTTTTTAGCACACTTCCTGATGAAATTTTTTGATAAAATTTGGTGGGGATGTTCTTCATCGTGTGTAGAACATCTCCACCAAATTTTATCAAAAAATTCAACCGGGAAGTGGGTTAAATACATGATTGAAAAATATTGGACATATATATATTTATTTCTGGACCAATATTTTTCAAGCCTGTAGTTAACTCACTTCCCGGTTGAATGTTTTGATGAAATTTGGTGGAGATGTTCTACACACGATGAAGAACATCCCCACCAAATTTCATCAAAAAATTCTATCGGGAAGCATGCCAAAAGGGTAAGTCCGTAAATAAGGACCTTAAGTTAAGGTTCTTATGGGAAATGCTCCCTATATATATATATTTGTTAGATCTAGTTTATGCATATAATTAATCGAACCCATGAAATTCATGCACGTTTATAAGGATTGCGTATATAGAGGTTGAGAAACACAAAATTTTAAAAAAAAAATTAAAATTATACTGCGTATCGAATCCATGGAATTCACCTTTGTATAGACTCTCTTTAAAAGGCAATTATATTGTTTATGCAGGCATATTTATGGACAAGTTACTAGCCTACAAGGCCAATCCTGGTATAAATTTGTTTGTGTTTATACTTTCATCTTACATATCAAGTTGTTAAATTATTTTATACTACTTGCATCCATAAAAACAGAAGAATTTATGTAATTAATATTGATACACTTTCTGTTCAAACTAAATTTCTTTGTTGATATCTCTGAAGTTGATTAAAAGTTCTATTTTAATTTTTTTAAATATAATTAATCTACTATATCACATTATCTAGTAAATAGTTGTGGTTGAATTTTACCACTCAAACTGGAATTTTTGTTCTGGAAAATTGGCTAGTAGAACTCGTGATTTAATTTTTAGGCACTTTATTGGATTTTTAATTATTTTTACCCTCAGGGGACCTCTAGTCGTATTATTTCTTCATTTTTTTTTCTTTAATAAAATTGATGAGTATATTTGGATAGTTGGAGGGGAGAGATAATGTATACATATTTTCTAGCAATCTTAAGATATGTACGAATTTCTTTTAGCAATTAAAGCTACTAAAATAATAATGAAAGTTTATGTCCATCATAATTATTATGATAAAGGTATTTTCATATAGTATCGAAAATGTGACAATTACGAATTTTTGTTTTGAAATCTAATTCATATTTTTGGAAAATAACTAACATGAATGTACTTACAACTGTGTAATATTTTATCTATTATTTATTAAGATGACCAACTCAACTCGACCAAAATTTAGCATTTTTGAACTCAGAAGGACTTGAATACTATCGGTGAGTTCCTAATGTAGAAACTACTTTTATGACCAAAGAATACTCTGCCACACTTGCTAACCCCAACGATCCCATAGACAAAGGACCACTTGACAAGGTGAAAGCAAATGCATTAATGTTTCTTAGGAGATATATTGATCCCAGTCTACGCTGGGAATACTTTCAATTGAAGACATCACTAAAAAATTGATTATTTGGAACGGCCGTTAGTCGTGCCAAAAAGTAGGTTTGCTATCCCTAAGAGTTTTTTGGGAAGGTTTTAGGGACGGTGAAAGAGTGTCCTAATTGGCGGGTGCCCCAAAAACTTTAGGGACGGCAATACCCATCCCTAATGACTTGTAGGGATGGAAATTTTCTCCGTTCCATAAAATCTCAAAATTGCAATCTTTTAGGGACAAACAATTTTACCGATACTAATAATGATAATAAGGAAGGTTTTTATTGTTCCAAATATATTGGCGCTAAAGTTTTCCCGCCAATCTTTGGGTTGGCGCGAACGTATAAGGGACAGCTTTATCCGTCCCTTATAATATTTGGGACGACTTATAAGGGATGGCCTCATCCGTTCCTGTAATATTTGGGACGAATTATAAGGGACAGCCTCATCCGGCCCTAAAATATCTAGGAAGGCTTATAAAATATTTTTTCTCAAAATTTGTATCATGTTACGATATTTAGTTTGTTACCAGTTACAATAGAAAGTAATCTTAACTTTATATTAAAATACAATAAATTTATCCATTTCAACATAACATGAGAGTAAAACAACAAATACTTCCAAATTAATTTATAATTGAAGAAAATCATAATAACTGTTAATTGCATGTCCAAAAAAGAAAATCATGATCTCCAAATGTCCTAAAGTTAAACAAATCAAACACAACTCCAAACTTTTATTTCCAAAACAAAGCAAACATAATCCGTAAATGTTTTAAAACAAAGCAAGCATAATCCTTAATAGTCATAACACCAAAATATAAATTTTCAAGAATCTTCCTGATAGAAAATGATAATCATATTTGATTAGTCTTCTGTTAAGATTACAAAATGATGCCCTCCATTGTGATCCTGCCAAGAAAATTAAAGTACAATCAGTAAGTCTATTATAAAGTCGTGAATTTGAATTTAAACTGCTGACATTTAGAAAAATAGTTTAAACAATTGGCAAACATAATAGTGTAAAATGAACTAATATAGTAGCCTAAATGGTTTTGCCTAGTAGTAAAGGCGTGTATTCGGATTTGGAAGGCCTAAGTTTGACTCTCACCTAGGATGGGAGGGTTCTTTGGTATATGTTGTAAAAAAGGAAAGACTTGGAATCGGTTTACACACATTTCTATATGACCCATCACATTTTCTAGATTGTGGTCTAATCGGTTGACACACCTAGTACATGGGCATTTGATATGATATGCCTCTCTACTCTTATTCGTAAAGGCAAAATTAATGAACCCCTAAACACCATCGCTTCTCTATGGATTCTGGTGCATTAAATGCAATTGTTGTACATTTAATGAAGATGAGGGAGGTTATGCACCACTGGTGGAGTTGGTAGCAGTAACCTATGTCGTCTATATCTTTTTCTGACACTGTGGTTGGTCAGGGAGCTTGGAGCTAGCTGGAAGAGCTCCGACCATAAAGCTCCGTAATCTGTTGCTCGAAAATAAACCTTCAAGTCAAATGCCCATGTTAGTTGGAGCACTGACCTCTAAGTGGCATCCCAACAGAACTCCCTAGTTCCACCTGCTAAGGAGGGACATGTCGCTGACATAGGAGGCCACGTGTCAAATTTTCCCCTAAAGAGTTGAATCACATAAAATTTTCCCCTAAAAAGTCTAACCACATCATAATTCCTCCCAGATAGTCGAATCACATCAAAATTTCTCCCAAAGGGTCACAAGACCTCCTAGTAAGGCACAAACCCAAAGCCCTTTCTACAAGCAAGAACCCAAGCCCTTTCTGTAGGCATGAACCCAAGCCTTTTCTGCAGGCACAAATCCAAAGCCTTTTTTACAAGTACAAATGCAAAGCCCTTTCTACAAGCATGTATCTAAGCCATTTTCACTGGAAACTCCCAAGCCCTTTATGCAGGCAATTTCAAGCCCTTTCCACAAGCACATACAAAATCCCTTTCTACAGAAAAATCCCAGACCCTTTCCACAAACCAAAAAAGCCCCATTTGAAGAGATATAAAAGAAAGTTAGAGAAAGAAAGATTGGAATGAAAAAATATTGCAACTGATACACAGGGAACAAGCCCCGCAAAAGGGCTTTTGGCCTAGCTTCTTCTCTTTTAAGAAGTCTTCAAAACGCTCTAAAAGGTTCTCGGACTGAAATCTCAAACACAACACAGTGATGTCAAATGCGAACTTTCAAAGCAAATATTTTCAAATCACAAAGACAATGATACTCAGAAAACCTGACAAAGTGAGAAAGAACAAAGTGGGTACATGAAAAAATTGAAAAAGTTGAAAAAAGGACAAATCTCACAGTTCCAAAAGAAAAGAATATTGAAAAAACAGAAAAAGGCAAAAAATGGCAGCGAGAGTCATACTAAGAGTGACAGTTAGGCCAAAAGGCCCAGGGCTACGTCTTGGGTGATGAAGGTTGCTGGGCATGCAAAAGAAAAAATAAATAAACTGCATGAAAAAGCTTTTAAACAATCAAGGAGGAATAAGGGTATTTAAAAATAGAAAATGATGAAGGGACAAAAAATTCTCCTCTCACGAAGTCTGAAAATAATAAGTAAAATCGTACCCTACTAGAACAAAAAAAAAGAAAAACAAATGGCAAAGTTCAAAACTCATGCACGAGGTTCGAGAATTGAGAGAACGTAACTCAATCATTTCTCAAAAAAGAAGAAGCTATCCAAAAGTTCTTGTTTTTTCCAAAAAGATATCACACAAAAACTTCCTCTCTCTATGTCTACTTAGAGACTCTCACCCCCCTCAGCGGATCATCAACTTTCATAACCTCAAGATATCATTAATCCCCCACATCTCAGCCTTGCGTCCTGGCCAGTAGGATGTTTCATTTCTCCAATAGACCATCAATTATCCTCTCCCCAGTAGATCACTAACCTTCATAAATGAAGCCTTGCAAACCAAAGCAATGTCCCCAGCAGACATTCACCATCTCACACATTTTGCTAAAGTAGGGGGCTCACCTTTTTATGCGGTCCACAGACTTTGCTAAAGCAGGGGGCTCACCCCTCTACGCTGTCCACACACTTCACTAAAGCAGGGGGCTCACCCCTTTACTCGGTTCACACACTTCGCTAAAGTAGGAGGCTCACTCCTCCACTCGGTTCACAAACTTCACTAAATTAGGGGGATCACCCCTTTACACAGTTCAAAAACTTCGCTAAAGCAAGGGGCTCACCCTTCTACACAGTTCACACATTTCGCTAAAGCAGGGCAATCTACCCATCTTCACGGTTCAAACACAACAACATAATGAGAACCGTTGATAGAATCATCCCTGCCAATGGGAGTACATCACCTCAATAACACAAAATGAGAATCTTTGACATAACCATCCCTACCAATGGGAGTACATCAACTCAACAACATACTAAAAATTATTGACAGAACCATCCCTGCCAATGAGAGTACATCAGTTCAACACAGAATGAGGATCGTTGACAGAACCATCCTTTCCAGTGGGAGTATATCAGCTCAACGTAGAATGAGAATCGTTGAAAGAACTTTCCCTGCCAGTCAGAATACATCAACTCAACACAGAATGAGAATTGTTGACAGAGCCATCCTTAACAGTAAGAGTACATTAGCTTAACACAAAATGAGAATCGTTAATATAACCATCACTGCCAGTGGGAGTACATCAACTCAACACAGAATGAGAATCATTGACATAACCATCCCTGCTAGTGGGAGTACATCAGCTTAACACAGAATGAGAATCGTTGACAGAACCATCCCTGCTAGTGGGAGTACATCAGCTCAACACCAAATGAGAATCATTAATGAAACCGTCATACTGGGAGTACATCAGTTTAACAAATAAGCAAATCATGAAAAAAAAAGGTCCCGTCCAATATGGGATACATCAGTTCAACACTCAATTAGCCTATTTGAATCATTTTAATGCATCATAGCAAAACTCAGGATGTGTCCTGAACAGTCTCAAAATCACACATCCATCCGCGGCAGAGATAAGTAGTATATCATGACATCATTTGCATGGCATTACTTTCAAAATAGCATATAGGATTCATGCGAGTGCCAGAAAATGATGTGTTCTCTTTGTCATCCTAGTTTCTTTGCTTCACAAAGAACCTAGGCCGAGAAGGTATGTTCACACCTCATGTTATAACCCTTGCAAAATCTCGATCTCTAAGAAAATGAGCACGCATACATGCATGAGCATTTATAGATGCATACGTACTATATATATATGATACAGGTTAGAAAAGAAAGCAAAAAGTACACTCGAACGACAAGTTACGAGAATTACTAGAAGCTGTCGAAACAAAAAATCGTCAAATCTTGTGAGCCAATGGTGCAATGAAAGTTCTTGAGTTTTGATCAATCTCAAACTTTGGGATATGGTAGATAATTCCATAAGGAGTAGCATATTCGAAAAATAGTTTGACACGACGGTAAAATCTCTGAAAATAAAAAAAATTGGGAGTTCACTTTGGGTATTCAAACAGATGCCTTCTCGAAGTCCAAATGAGCTAAAATTTAGTTAGCCGACATGTTTCATGGGTAACAATATACTAAAAAAATGAAATCAATTCAATGTTTCATTGGGTCGGGATAACAAAAATCATCTTGAGGGAATAAATGTTTGTCTTCTAGACAAATGCCCTAAGGCATTTGTCCACACGACATAAAAGGTTTATGTCATGTGGACAAATGGTCTAAGACCATTTCTCTACCAAAAAAATGTCCATTTCTTTTGTCTGTCAGTTAAGAGGTCTTAATTTACAAGACTTGACGATTTTCGGTTCCGAGCATTTGTTTGGCATGCAAAAGTCTTTTGCCTGGCAAACAAAAGCTCGAAACTGAAAACCGTCAAGTCTTATACATTGAGACCTCCTGACTTCTGACAATTCTCAAATTTTGAGGGTTGTTAGATAGTACTATAAGGAATAATATACTCAAAAATCAGCTCAATTTGACGGCCAAATCTCTGAGAATTCAGAAAACTGGGAGTTCACTTATGGTAATCAAAAGGAGGCCTTTTTGAAGCCTAAATGAGCTCACATTTGGCCAGTATATAGGTTTTATCATGGTAAAAACATACCAAAAAATTAGATCAATTCAATGTTCTGTTTGTCTAAAATAGAAAAAACTGTCTTGGATGAATAACATGTATTCTAGACAAATGTCCAATTCTTTTGTTTGCCAGACAAATGCCCTAGGGAATTTTTCCACATAAAAGGTTTATGTCGTGTGGACAAATGGTCCAAACCATTTGTATGAAAAACGGTCCAGACCATTTGTATGACAAACAAACAATCCTTACCCAGCCCATAAATATTTTTTAGATATAAATACACCTGTAACCCCATTTGGGAATGTAGACACCCCAATTCGTGACCCTCGCAAGAACCTTAAAACCATTGAAAAGCATTTTTTTTTAGTTTAGAACTCACCCAAAATACTAGAAATTACTTTGGGAAGTTTGTAGTCCAACAAACTTGTTCCCAGAAGGATTTGTCGTGCGACAAACCAATATTCAGAGGCCTTTGTTGTGAGACAAACTAGATTGCCACACGACAAACCTTTAGATATCGCACAATAAACCCCTCTGATCCAGACCATCCATTCCCTGGAAAACCCTTCAGCCGTTTGTCGCATGACATCTGACAAGATGCAGCATGACATTTCCACTTTTGTGGGAAATGTCGCGCGACAAACTCCCCTGAGCAATATAAATTGCCCAACACCCTAAGGGTTTGAAGACAGTAACTTTGGAAGAACAAAAGCTATTATCTCTTTCAAGAAATCTGATTTTTTATCTTCAAGTTCAATTTATTTCATCATGGTCCCGAGGAATTTCCGATTTCTCAATAATTAACGTTTCATATTTCAAAGTCGAATTCTCTACTATATCTGGAGGAAAAAAGCCTATATTTGCCAGATTATCTTCGATTATATTTTATTTTCTTTATTTCTTATTTATCTTACCGCGAACGTAAAGAAAGTTTCTTCCAGTATTTAAAATTTATTCCCCTTTCCCATTTTCCCCAAAATCATTTTTTTTTTACAAAAACATACTTTAGAAAAGTAGTAGACTTCTTAGTAAAGGCATCCAAGTTTTTCAACATAATAAATATATAAAGTCATTAGAGACTGAAAAGGCAGAATGGGTCCCTAACACCTTCCTAAACCATAACATAGTTCCCAAACCCTATAGAATCCTGATTTCGTATACAGAACGTATGGGGATAAGGTTTACTTTGGCCTTTACCCTAACACGAACTTTTTGTACGTTTTCTCATAAAATGTGCTGGTGAGTATGAATGAACCCACTTGCATTTAGAAATAGAAAATAAGATTTATCCCTATAATGAAGTAAATGAAACGACGGAATCCATTACGACGTTTTAGACTCCCAAACATAGGATTAAGACCCGGGGGTCGCATTTGCGGATTCTCATAGGGAACAGTGTTCTAAAATAGTATTATACTATTTTCAAGGCTCAATCCGGCTTTTGTTTTTATCTGTCTTTATTTATCAGTTATAGTTGATCAATTGCGTGTAAAAATTGTTGTTTATTTCAAAATCAGTCCAGATTTCATATTTTAACCCCGTTTTCAAAACCAAAGGCGTGGAATGACCTGTAACCATTTTTAAACATATTTTTATTAGTTAAAATTATAAAATCTCGATTTTACCTGTCTCGATTCATTAAGGAATTATTAAGTGTTTGTACCTGATTTAATCTATAAATTGCGGTGCGTACCTAAATATTCAATATAAGAGTACTGATTCGTTAATATCGGTTTAAGTAAATACACTGTGATACACTATTGATGAACAAATCTCGAGGATTATCGGATATTTAATTTCAAATCGAATTAGCTTCCGAAAAACCCTAATCTTTATCAAAAACAACTGTTTTGCTATCTGTCATTATTAAAATTATTGTTTCAAATCACACACACATTGATTCAACAAATCAAAAGGCGAAGTATGAAGTACATATTTCCCATCCTTACCCCAAAATCTCGGTTTTTCTAAAATTATGAGCTGATATACGATTACATCAATAAGAACACGAATTTTCAATTATAATCACATGCATATCCTACTCAGAGACCGAAAGGGCGAATTGGGTGCCTAACACATTCTTGATTCATAACTTAATTCCTGAACATTTGAATTAATTGGTTTCGCATTGATTGTGTTTATGATGCCGTTTAATTAATAAATATTCCTTTTTACACAGATTTTTATTTGTTTAGTAAAACAAACTGGCAAATCTAATTTTCTTTACAAATTGTCAAATTTTCTCTATAATATAAAACAAACTATTTTTCAAAGGAGCCTAAAGGTTGGAGAATTCGCTGTCCACGGGAGCCAGCATCTAAAATGCGGGTTCTCACAGAGAGACGTCCTTGCCATTCTTCAGCTGATTAAAGAGGAAGAGCCTAACCTGCTGGAAAAGTGGGAGACTGGGAAGCCTTCGCCTTTTAGAGATGGTGATGATGCATGAGAGGCTTAGTAGTTTAAAGCTTTTGTTTCTCCTTTTTTGTAATAGAAGTTCTAAGGCTTTTGTACATGTGTTCCTCTATTCAATGAAATGAACAAGAATTTTGCTACAAAACTTTACTTGGATGCACTGTGTTCTTCTTTCCTTTTGTTTTAAGTTGTACTTATGAGATGGAATTGGCAATATGTATATGGGTATCCTTATGCCCCCAAATTGAAAATAAAAATAAGAGCTAAAGAACAACTAGGTAAAATCAAATATAGGTATTTTCCAGCTTTATAAGAGGTCTGAGACCCGATCTTCTATTAATTGGCCTGTTTAGCAATAGTTTTTTCATTGGGTCACTTGATACAAATGAAATTCTTGTTATTTTGGCTAAGTTTGAGAGAGTTATGCCCCCTAGGCTTTAAGCAAAGTTTGTAAAAGAATTTGCAAATGCTGGTTGGACTCCTCAGAATGTAAGTGTGCTTAACGAGCTAGATAGTTACTACGCTAACCTCTTTATGAGAGAATTTTTACATAGTGTAAGTGTACTTTTACGAGCTGTGCATTTACTAAACTGACATCTTTGTGAAGGGATTTGTTCAATTCTCAGCAGGCATGTATGATGACCTTTTATGCTTGGTGACTGACTTATATGGTGATAAGAATTATTTCGAAGTCTTTGAAGCTTTAAAATGAAAACTTGTTCTTTTTGGCTAAGTCTATAATAGAGTCGCGCCCTTTTTGACTTAGGCAAATTTTTACAGTTTTTTCAGTTATCACCAGACCTCTTCAATTATGGAACAACCTTTTTTTAAGAGGGTTTTAGTAGAGTGTAAGTGTGCTTTTGCGAGTTGTGCATTTACCAAATTGAGTTCTTTGTCAGAGGATTTTTATTGAGTGTAAGTGTGTTTTTACGAGCTGTGCACTTACTAAACTGACCTTTTTGTGAGAGGATTTTTATAGAGTGTAAGTGTGCTTTTACGATTTGTGCACTTACTAAACTAACCTCTTTGTGAAAAGATTTTTATAGGGTGTACTTTGTAAGTAGTGAAATACCAAACTAAAAACATTTCATATACATTTTTCTTCAAGGAATAGCTATTACAAAAGTACAGAGTGCTTCACTTCAAGGATAATATCTCTTGAGGTGCTCTACGTCCCATGGTCTCATGAGCTTCATGCCATCCATGGTTCTTAAGTAGTAGGAGTCAGGTTTGCTGACATTGGCGACCACACACGGACCTTTCCATTTGGCAGCGAACTTCCCTTGTCTAGAGATATTGACAGCTAGGATGACTGAGAGCTATTAGGCCCTTTTGCGTTAATTAGCTCTTCAGGGGGTCGCAGCTCCGAGTTCCATTACCACGATTCTAGCGGTTTTGACCTTTATCAGGGCTCCAAAATGTCAATATCTGGCTACCACTTGGTTACCTCTGACCTCTTCGGCTCTGTGGCGGGTGGGGGTTTGGAACATCACGGTTAAATTGTAAGTAGATATAGTGGCTTTGGTCTTATTGAGAGTGCCCCCGCCTATTATAGTATTATAGTGGGGGGGGCTTGTCTAAAAGTAGGAATTTTGTGATTGTAATGACCTGCTTTAAGCTATTCCAAGAATCATCGTGAGCTTGATAGTTCCTGATAAGCACCCAAAACTGTTATTTTTAATTCCCCAAATGCCGAAATTTAAGTGTCAAAAATTGCATTATATTATCTAATGTTGACATTTAGTTGTTTTGCAGGTTCTTGTCTCAATTTATGTAATTAAATGCTTAACTTTGTTGAATATGTGAGACAGGACACCTAAAGTTGCTCGGATAGTTTTTAAAGCATAACTTTTTGCTCGGAACTCCGAATCATGCGTTTCTTGAGCCTAAAATCAAGAGAATTTCGAGAGCTACAACTTTCCAGTTCAACACTTTTCCAAATTCGGCCATCTTCATATCCGAAATTTCATTGCAATATTCCGGCAGCAAAAGAAAAAAAGAGAGAAAAATATCCCAAAAGTGTGTGTGCCCACTCTCATATTTTTTTAATCTCTCAACCCATAACCCAACACTCCACTACCTAGACAATGTCCACATTATTCTCTTACACACCCCACTCTCTAGACAAAGCCTATTATTCTCTTACACCCCCTCACCCCATTGTCTACTTTTCATGATTATGTTCCTCTCCCATTTTCACACATATATTGATTCATATTTGGCCAAGAGGGGGAGACCACCTACGTGAGTTTTGAAAGAGAAGGAGGAGAGCTTGGAGCAAGAGAGCTTGTTCTAGAGAGAGAAAATATTTGAGTGCTACATATTTTTCTTCTTCTTGTATTATTGTTTCATTTTATTGAAGAAGATAATATTGTAGAGTGTTGAGAGAAATTCTTTTACTCACATATTTGGAGATATTTAAGGAGCTATTTTATTATTTGTTTTGTTCTTCTATCTTTATGGAAGGCTAATCTCCCTTTCAAGGGGAGAGATGAAGCCTCATTTTTATTTGTGATTTAGAATTTTATAATATTGCATAAATATACTCATTTGTGATTTTTCTTAAATAAGATCTTTGGATCACTCTACATACCATAGGTGATCCCATTTTGGTTTTTATACTTGACTTAAGAGATGAGCTACATACCATAGGATTTTCTTAAGTTCATTTTATTTTCCAAATTTATCTTCTAGTTCTTTAATGTTAATGTAAGTGAGTGACAACCTTGTATTATTATTATTTCGAAAAGAAGAAAATATAGATCTTGAAAGGAAAAATCTCTTATAAACAAATAAATTGTCAAATACTATTTGGTTAGCTTTTGGGTTCACTCTACATACCATAGGTGATTCCATTTAATCAAACTAGTATAGAATTTATTTTGGGTATATATGTGCAATAATATATTATTCTAGATCCATTGATAATTTGGTGGTGGATTCTTAACTCTTGAAATCCCTACACTTTATTTCTCCAAGACAACTTTCTCTACTTTCATTACATTTTAGTAGTATTAAAATTATTCCTAAGAAAAGTAAGTATTTCTAAAAGATAAAAAAATGGTTTTTATTCTAAATCTATTATTTTCTCAATTTTGTTTTCATTGATTCATAAACAACTCCCGTGGATTTGACCCCTTACTACTACTATCTACGTTACTAATATATTTTGTAGGTACATAAGGGTTTTTGATCAAGCTATTTTTAGCGACGAAGATAGCTCCATATCAAATGGCGCCGTTGCCGGGGAGTTGACGCCAATGAAAATGACGTGAAGACTTTTTGAGATTTGTTAGATTTAGTTGTAATTATTCGATTTGGTTGTAAAATTTTTTTTTTTGGACATTTTGGACTGTTTAAAAACTGTAATATTTATTTATATGGTGTTCTGGGACTGCCCAGATTAAGTGTTAAAAAAAAAAAAAAAAAAAAAAAACCCAAAAAAAAAAAAAAAGGTTGCAAAAGGGAAACTGGACAAAATAGAGACTGCATTTTTGGAAAAAAAAAAAAAAAAAGAATAGAACACTTGAAGACTCTCTATTTTGGGTCAGTAGGACTCTCGGGGACGACTGAAATTTAGGAGAAATTTCCCCCCGATCGACTCAACCGAATCATCACCCCGCTTGCGGGAGGTACATTTTTTATCACTCGCGAATCTCCTGTCAGCGAGTCAATTCCTATGTGCTCTAATTGCTATGTGTTTATTTTTTAGCACATTTATTTTGAATGGTGAATGATGAATAATTGGACCTAAAGCCTAGCCCGGCTATTGAAACGAGTTGGGATTTCATCACCCACTCAATCGCTTATCCATTTGCTTGTGATCCTAAGCCATCATTAATTAAAATCAACTCACTAGCAAGCCAAATAGGATTCGGTGTTCATAGGACCTCTAAAGAAAAGAAGCGATCGGTAGCCACTCCAGTGAGCTCTTCCAAGCCTATGGTAGATTGACTAGTTGGTATTTAAGTGGTGCCTTTGTGACCCTCCAACATATTAGTCCTTCGGCCCTGATTTGGGAGAATTTAATTGGTAAGCTTCTCGGACAATTTTTATTGTTCGTTTCGATCAAATCTGGACAAGAGTAGGAGCACAAAATTTTCAATCAGGTGGTGTCAAAGAGCTCGCGCTTTCCCACCCGTGAATAATTAAAATTGACTACCCTTTCACTAAATTGAAGATAAGAATTGGTTATATGCTATCTAGGAATTCTTTCCTTTATTAGTGTACGTCAACCAATTAGGATTGTAGTCATTTTGTGTCCTATTTTCTTGAACCACCAATCTATTCTTTTTGGAAAATCAAAATTTCACAATATTTATATCATTGGATGCGAAAGTCCAAAAGGCTACTGAACCGATCACGTAGCAATTCAACTCTTGATTCACGAGATACGGATCTCTGTGATCTTATAGTTGACCTCACCCCATTTTCCATAGTCTCGAGTCCAAGTTCACCCACATCTCCTATCGTTCAAATTCCCCATCCGGAAATGGCGGAAGAACGTCCATTGAAAGACTACTTTGCTCCTATCACTGCAAATCCTCCATCTTGTATTGTCCTCCCAGCTACTACAGCTACTCATTTTGAAATTCGTCCGGCGACGATTTCAATGTTACCCAGTTTTCATGGCTTAGACCGAGAGAGTCCATACCCTCACTTGGGAAAATTTCTCAATGTCTGTGCAACCTTTAAGAACCAAAATCTAAACGATGAGAATGTCCGGTTAAGGTTGTTCCCTTTCTCTCTTCATGACAAAGCTTCTTTGTGGCTTAATTCTTTGCCACAAGATTCAATTCGCTCATGGGATCAATTGGCCAAAAAGTTCATGTCTAAATTCTACCCAATGAATCGAACAAATGAAATGCGTCAATCCATCCAAGATTTTCGTCAGAAAGACAATGAACAATTTTATGAAGCATGGGATAGATTTCAGGATTTCATTATCAAATGCCCTCATCACGGCATTGATAAAAGTCGTCTAGTCCAATGTTTTTATAATGGTCTCAGTCCCACTTCTCGTAACATGATAGAGTACATGCACAAGGGAAAGTTCATGCACCTCACTCCCACTGAAGCCTACACATTTTTAACTGAATTAGGAGAAGATTCACAGCAGTGGGATGCTTCTAATGAATTTTCTAGGTCTGACCCAAGTCTTAGAACTGGTGGTAGGTATGAAATCAAGAGTGACCCAGAGTTAAAGAACTTGATGCAAGGTTTAACAGCTTTGACCAAAACAGTGGAGGCTTTAGCTTGTTCAATGCAAAAGCAAACTGTTGAGCTTACTCCAATCATGAGTGTCCATAGTGAGCCCAACACATTTCCATGCACTGTCTGTTCTAGTGTACACCATACCGCTCACTCATGCCCAACCTTCTTTCCTGAACCTGAGCCAATTATGGAACAAGCCTTTGAGTTTAATAACTTTAGGAAGCCCAATCCGGCTAGTTTCAGCCAGACATACAATTCTGAGTGGAGGAACCATCCTAACTTTTCTTGGAAGCAAGATCAATCTTCGAATCCGCAACACTCACAACCTCAAGTTAAGGGTCCCCCAGGTTTCCAAGCCCAAGCTAGGCAGAACCCAAACCAGTTTCCAAATGATCGCCATCATTTTTCGCATCAAAATGGAAACCATTCGGGAAATCAACAGATTGTCCATTCGTCTAGTCATTCTTATGGTTCTGCGCCTCAGTTAAGTGCTAGTAGAGAGTTGGTTCCTCAACTTCCATATGCTGCCCCTCAACAGCAATCGAAATCAGCTCTCGAAGACCTTATGTTGCAAATTCTCACGCAACAACAACAAACTCTTAATGCCCATACACAAAGCACCTCTCAAGCAATCCAACAAATGCAACAACAGTTGAGTCAATTGACTGCTGAGAGAGACAAGGGTAAATTCCCTAGTCAACCAATTGCTAATCCAAAAGGTAATAGCAAAGAGCCTGTGTATGAGGTTGGTTCCTTTTCTGGTCAAGACCAATTTCAAGGTGAGTTGAAGTCTGTCACCACCTTAAGATCAGGACGGCAAATTGATAATCATGTTGAAATGCCTAATGATTCCATTGAGAATGATACATCTGTCATTCCCAAATTCCCTCCTAGTGAACCAGAAGGTGTGGTTCAAGATACAAATTTGTCGAAGGAGGATTCCAAAGTTTCACTCAAGAAAAAAGAAGGGACTCAACCTAAGGAAACAATTTATGTGCCTCGGGCACCCTTTCCTGATAGGTTAGCATTGACCACCAAAGCGAAGCACTTTGATGAGATTAAGGAAGTGTTCCAAAATGTTCATATCAACATTCCATTCCTTACTGCCATCAAACAAATCCCTTCGTATGCTAAGTTCTTGAAAGACTTGTGTACTGTCAAGCGGAGGACAAATGTCCCACATGATGCTTTCATAGCCGAACAGGCTACATCTGTCATTCAGCAAAAGACTGTTGTCAAATACAAAGATCCTGGTCGTCCTACGATCCCATGCAAGTTAGGTAACAAGTATTCAACTCAAGCGTTACTTGATTTAGGAGCCAGTGTTAATTTGTTACCATATTCTCTCTACCAAGAGTTGGGCTTGCAAGATATGAAGCCCACTCGAGTCACTCTGCAATTGGCAGATCGTTCTGTCAAAGTCCCCCGAGGAATTGTTGAGGATGTTTTGGTTAAGGTGTCTGACTTTTATTACCCAGTTGATTTCATAGTTCTAGACACCCAGCCCTCTGATGAAAACTCCATCCCAATCATTTTGGGACGTCCTTTTCTTGCCACTGCAAATGCGCTCATTAACTGTAGGAATGGGTCTATGACTCTTACCTTTGGTAATTTGACAGTGGAAGTCAATATTTTTCAACTCATGAAACATCCATCTGATGTTGAAATGGTAGAAGAAGTGTGTGTTATCGATAGTCTTGTTCAAGAAATGGTGGACCATTCTTATCCTGACGATCCTATCCAACAATGTCTGAATTTTCTTGAATCAGATTTTGATTTAGATGATGCCATGGATAGTGTCAATTCTTTGTTAGACTCCACCACTTTGATAGACATTGATAAATGGATCACTGAGAATGAAACTTGGACAGATTGCTTTGAATCTCTTCATCTTGAACCAATTCTTGGTATAGATACTGGCCCTAACAGTGTGGTTAAGTCTGATTGCGAGTCAATGCTTGCAACTATGCCTGAAACTGAGTTCACCAATGTTCAGGATTCACAAAAAAGTTTGGACCTAAAGCCATTGCCTTCTGAGCTGAAATATGTCCATTTAGGTTCAAATCAAACTCATCCAGTCATCATTGCCTCCGACTTGACTTCCGAGCAAGAAGTTAATCTAGTCAATGTTCTAAGAAAGCATAAATCAGCCTTGGGTTGGAACATATCTGACCTTAAAGGTATCAGTCCGACTATTTGTAGTCATCGCATCCATTTGGAAGATGGTGCAAAAACTTCTCGTGAGCCACAACGTCGATTGAACCCAGTCATGAAAGAAGTTGTTCGATCAGAAATCCTTAAGTTGCTTGATGTAGGAATCATATACCCTATCTCTGACAGCCAATGGGTCAGCCCCATTCATGTTGTTCCAAAGAAATCTGGTATCACTGTTGTAAAAAATAGTGATAATGAGCTAGTCCCAACCAGAATCTCGACTGGATGGCGTGTCTGTATTGATTACCGAAAGCTAAATAGTGTCACAAGGAAAGATCATTTTCCTCTTCCTTTCATAGACCAAATGCTTGAGCGACTTGCTGGACATTCTTTTTATTGTTTCCTAGATGGATATTCTGGGTACAATCAAATTCCCATTGATCCTCAAGACCAAGAAAAAACTACTTTCACATGTCCATTTGGCACATTTGCCTATTCACGCATGCCATTCGGCTTGTGCAATGCACCTGCGACTTTTCAAAGGTGTATGATGAGCATTTTCAGTGATATGGTGGAACGATTCTTAGAGGTCTTTATGGACGATTTCTCTGTGTATGGCTCATCCTTTGATCAATGCCTTTCTCATCTGACCATGGTGTTAGAACGATGCCAAGAAAAGAATTTAGTTCTTAATTGGGAAAAATGTCATTTCATGGTAAAAAAAGGTATTGTTTTGGGACATGTAATCTCTTGCAAAGGTATTGAGGTCGATAAGGCAAAGGTTGATTTAATCTCCTCTTTACCAGCTCCTAGGTCAATTAAGGACATCCGTTCTTTTTTAGGGCATGCCGGTTTCTATCGGCGATTTATCAAGGATTTTTCTAAGATAGCCCGACCTTTGACTAATCTTCTTTCGAAAGACGTGCCTTTTGTCTTCAATGAAGCTTGTGTCATTGCTTTTGAGCGTCTTAAATCCGAGTTGATCTCAGCTCCGATTATTCGACCTCCTGATTGGGATCTCCCGTTTGAAATCATGTGCGATGCATCTGATTATGCCATTGGGGCTGTTTTGGGGCAGAGAGTTAATAAACGTTCTCATGTGATTCATTATGCTAGCAAAACTCTCAATCCAGCCCAACTCAATTACACAACGACTGAGAAAGAATTGTTGGCGGTCGTCTTTGCCCTCGACAAATTTCGTGCATACCTTCTTGGATCTCCAGTCACTGTGTACTCTGATCATTCGGCATTAAGGTACCTTCTAAGCAAAAAAGATGCCAAATCTCGCCTCATCCGTTGGATCCTCTTGCTCCAAGAATTTAACTTGGCAATCAAAGATAAAAAGGGTACTGAGAATGTGGTCGCTGACCACCTGTCTAGACTCACTGCTATGTCTGAAAATGGCCATTTGCCTATATCCGAGTCATTCCCTGATGAGCAACTTTTTGCTATTTCTCAGTCACCATGGTTTGCTGATATTGTCAACTTTCTTGTCACTAACCAAATTCCCATTCATTGGACAAAGCAAGACAAGTCCAAATTCATGTCCATGGTCAAATACTACTCATGGGATGATCCTTTTCTCTTCAAGTATTGTCCTGATCAAATCATCCGTAGATGTGTCCCCGAGTTTGAGCAAAATAAGATCCTTTCATTTTGCCATAACCATGCATGTGGTGGCCATTTTAGCTCGAAGAAAACTGCTGCAAAAGTTTTGCAAAGCGGGTTTTACTGGCCCACCCTTTTTCGCAACGCTCATGAATTTTGTAAAGCCTGTCCAAATTGTCAACAATTAGGACGGCTATCTCGAAGGCATATGATGCCTCTCACGCCCATCTTGATCGTTGAGATCTTTGATGTTTGGGGGATCGACTTTATGGGCCCATTTCCCCCATCTCATGGTTTTAAATATATCCTTATGGCAGTCGACTATGTCTCCAAGTGGATAGAAGCGATACCCTGTTACACAAATGATCATCGAGTTGTTGTGAAATTCTTGAAAGAATATGTCTTTGCTCGGTTTGGTACTCCAAGAGCCATCATCAGTGATAACGGTACACATTTTTGTAACCGTATCTTTGAGAATCTCGTTAAGAAGTATGGCATAACCCATAAACTTGCTTTGGCGTACCATCCCCAAACCAGTGGCCAGGTAGAAGTTTCAAATCGTCAGATTAAGCAAATTCTTGAAAAGACAGTCAATCCAAGTAGGAAAGATTGGTCTTTGCGACTTGCAGATGCTCTTTGGGCATACCGCACCGCCTTCAAGACTCCTATAGGCATGTCCCCTTATCGCTTAATCTTTGGTAAGCCCTGTCACCTTCCAGTCGAACTTGAGCACAATGCATACTGGGCTATCAAAACCCTTAACTTTGATCTTGATAAAGCTGGTGAGCAAAGAAAGTTGCAACTCAATGAACTTGAGGAATTACGAAATGATGCTTATGATCTGTCTAAGAAATACAAGGACAAAATGAAATGGATTCATGATCATAGCATATTGCGAAAAGAGTTTCATCCTGGACAGAAAGTGTTATTGTATAATTCTCGCCTGCACCTTTTCCCTGGTAAATTGAAAACCAGGTGGGAAGGACCTTTCACTGTCCAATCTGTCACACCTTATGGTGCCATCACTGTTGAAAATCCGAAAGATGGTACTACCTTTCAGGTCAATGGTCAAAGATTGAAACCATTCTTCGAGCTTAATTCATCTCTAGTAGAGAAAATTGACCTTGTTAATCCCATGTACCTTGAGTAAACATCATACTAAGGGGTTGTTGTTATCTTTCCGCCCTCTCTGTACTCTTATTCTAGCTCTATCATTTTTGAGGGTGTGTCTGCTTTGTCTGGCTGAAGACATTAAACTTAGCGCTTCTGGGAGGCAACCCATTGAGTGTGTTTCTGAGTACCAGTCTTATCCTGTTTGGGGGTGGTTTTTACTAATCCACCCATGAGTTATATATGATAGACTTGTGCAATTGTTTCCGTGTCTTTTGCTTATCCAGATTCTGATGGATACTTTTCACGGTTCAACTTTCGAATCAGGTAATTACGGTAATTTTTCCAACCTTATGCTTACATTTATATATTTCATCTTTAGCATCGAGGACGATGTTCTCTTTGTTTGGGGGTGGGGTTTTACCAAATTAGTTCCCTTTTTGAAAACTGATTCAGAAGCAACACATTTTCATTAAAAGTTTTTGGCGATTCAGTATCTTATCCATGATGAGATTGAATGACGATGATCCATTTTTTTAGAAGTCAAGGAATCATAATGTCTAATGTTAGTCTTATAAGCTTTAACGATACCTTTATAGGCATATAAGCACTATCAATTCTTAGAGTTCACATGTCTTTGCACAACGGTTATATCTGTAGTATGTGATTCTCTAATGAGCTAAAAAGAATACTTGTGGAGACTTAAACCCGTGAGTTTAGAGCCTTTCACCTTGTAGAGAGTTATACGCAAACTCTGAGTCACAAGATGACTTAACTTCATTTGGATATCGTCATTAATATCGTTGCATGATCTCATTATTCTTTCATATTTGGCTGACCACTGAGAATGAAATCCTTTTTGAGTTGTGAAACTTTTACCAAGTCAAAACAAAAATTGCCGCATTAAACCTTAGAGATGACATTAGGCCATCATTGCCAAAATAATCCTACCATTTATTTCATGACCTATCCTTGTGTTTGAGAAAAGTATGGTTGATCTGACAAAAGAAATTATTGTTTTCAACATGCAATCGTTTCAAATCGCATAAAAAAAAAAAAAAAAAAAAAAAAAAAAAAAAAAAAAAAAATTGCGATCAACAATAGAGCATGAAAACAAGTGATACTAGAAAAGTCCAAACTCCTTAGAAAGTCTTCAACCTTCTTATACACACATCAACATTCCATTTTCCCTCATCCCACCCCATATAAAAGACCTAGTTGATCTTTGGTGCGGTAGTGTTTGTTAAGGTAATATGTTTAAACAACTTGACATTCTCACATGGTGGTTGGCATTCCTTTCATGAGATCAAATTCTTTCCAATATCCGTCTTTCTTATTTATGCTTGTGAGTTATTTGCTTTGTGTGCATCTACTCTTGTCACTCACAAGCAAAGAGAGAAACAATTAGCCACATCTCGGAGCGATTCAATTTTGAGAGAATATATCTAGTGAGATTTGAAGTCGAAGCGTAAATTCTATAAGGCAAATATAGGGAATCACATCAAAATTATTTAAATGCCGGTTGCAAACACTGAATCTTAAGAAGGATTGTGCCATTTTGGTATTGTATAGCATACAAGCTTCTATTAACTTCGATGATTCATTGTCTTCTCTATAGCTGGATACTTGATTTTTCCCTGAGGCAAAATAAGAGAAAGTATCGCCGAAAATAATTTTTTTTTTTTTTTTGTAAATACGTTTTGGAAGTTTATGGGTGTCTTCGCTGCAAACCCTTACGAGACTTCACTCGTCCTCTTTGGGTGACTTAGAGGTTTAAAAGGCTTGTTGCACATGCTAAGTGCAATCGAGAATCACCATGGAAAGTGATTCGTTTTGGCTCCTTATCTATTATCTCTCTTTTTGCTTGCGGACTAGCAAAATGCTGTTTGGGGGTGGTGTGATAAGCACCCAAAACTGTTATTTTTAATTCCCCAAATGCCGAAATTTAAGTGTCAAAAATTGCATTATATTATCTAATGTTGACATTTAGTTGTTTTGCAGGTTCTTGTCTCAATTTATGTAATTAAATGCTTAACTTTGTTGAATATGTGAGACAGGACACCTAAAGTTGCTCGGATAGTTTTTAAAGCATAACTTTTTGCTCGGAACTCCGAATCATGCGTTTCTTGAGCCTAAAATCAAGAGAATTTCGAGAGCTACAACTTTCCAGTTCAACACTTTTCCAAATTCGGCCATCTTCATATCCGAAATTTCATTGCAATATTCCGGCAGCAAAAGAAAAAAAGAGAGAAAAATATCCCAAAAGTGTGTGTGCCCACTCTCATATTTTTTTAATCTCTCAACCCATAACCCAACACTCCACTACCTAGACAATGTCCACATTATTCTCTTACACACCCCACTCTCTAGACAAAGCCTATTATTCTCTTACACCCCCTCACCCCATTGTCTACTTTTCATGATTATGTTCCTCTCCCATTTTCACACATATATTGATTCATATTTGGCCAAGAGGGGGAGACCACCTACGTGAGTTTTGAAAGAGAAGGAGGAGAGCTTGGAGCAAGAGAGCTTGTTCTAGAGAGAGAAAATATTTGAGTGCTACATATTTTTCTTCTTCTTGTATTATTGTTTCATTTTATTGAAGAAGATAATATTGTAGAGTGTTGAGAGAAATTCTTTTACTCACATATTTGGAGATATTTAAGGAGCTATTTTATTATTTGTTTTGTTCTTCTATCTTTATGGAAGGCTAATCTCCCTTTCAAGGGGAGAGATGAAGCCTCATTTTTATTTGTGATTTAGAATTTTATAATATTGCATAAATATACTCATTTGTGATTTTTCTTAAATAAGATCTTTGGATCACTCTACATACCATAGGTGATCCCATTTTGGTTTTTATACTTGACTTAAGAGATGAGCTACATACCATAGGATTTTCTTAAGTTCATTTTATTTTCCAAATTTATCTTCTAGTTCTTTAATGTTAATGTAAGTGAGTGACAACCTTGTATTATTATTATTTCGAAAAGAAGAAAATATAGATCTTGAAAGGAAAAATCTCTTATAAACAAATAAATTGTCAAATACTATTTGGTTAGCTTTTGGGTTCACTCTACATACCATAGGTGATTCCATTTAATCAAACTAGTATAGAATTTATTTTGGGTATATATGTGCAATAATATATTATTCTAGATCCATTGATAATTTGGTGGTGGATTCTTAACTCTTGAAATCCCTACACTTTATTTCTCCAAGACAACTTTCTCTACTTTCATTACATTTTAGTAGTATTAAAATTATTCCTAAGAAAAGTAAGTATTTCTAAAAGATAAAAAAATGGTTTTTATTCTAAATCTATTATTTTCTCAATTTTGTTTTCATTGATTCATAAACAACTCCCGTGGATTTGACCCCTTACTACTACTATCTACGTTACTAATATATTTTGTAGGTACATAAGGGTTTTTGATCAAGCTATTTTTAGCGACGAAGATAGCTCCATATCAGTTCCTAAGGATTTAGTCTTCTCCCCATAGAAGCTTACTAGCGTGATCGTTGATGGGGTCAAGTGCTCAGTAGTGAGACCCATGGCCTTGAAAGTGTTATAGTACATGAGGTTGGATGTGGCTCTAGTGTCTACAAAGATACGATGGATACTATGATTTTCCACCATAGCCGTTATCTATAGGGCATCATCATGAGGGTATTCTATTCCATTTACATCTTCATTTATGAAAGCAATTTCCGCGATGTCATAATTTACCATTTTCGTAGGCCTAAAGCTAAAAAACTCTACCCCCGAGCTTGAAGACTTGGCTTACCTAATATAGGCCTTTTTGGACCTATTGATGTTTCCTGAGAAAATCACGCCCCCTCGATGATGAAGATTTCGTTCGCATGCTCTTTTCCCTTAGCTTCTGGGGGAACATCTTTTTTTTATCTATATATTTTCGGAACTGCCTTCTCTGGATGAGCTTTTCGATCTCTTCCTTCAGTTTTCAATAATCGTTAGTCTCGTGGCCGTGATCTTTGTGATACCGGTAATACTTTGTCGTATCCTTCTTCTTTTTCTCCGAAGTCTTCATTTTTCTGAGCTCTGAGAGATGCCCTAGATCCAATTGGGAAAATGCCTCACCTAGAGGAGCTATCAATGGAGTAAACTATTGGCGAGCTCTGCCTTCATTTGGTTCAAACTTATTCACTTCCTTTTTGCCCTTCCTACTACTTTTTTTGGCCGTATGGTGGACTGTGTTCCCTTTGGCACATGGAGGAGGGTAAGAAAGATGAGAGACCTTATAGATCACGCCCCTGGAGAGTTTTTTCTATGCCAATCTGCTTGTTGACTTCGTCTAAGAGCTCAGACATAATTTTATAGGCCATCCTAGTCAGAGTCATCAGGCAAGAAAAGGAGCTCACCCTTTCGATGAAGGCCGCTACTGCTACCCCTTCATTCAAATTTATGATTGTATGGCTTTCTTGGTTAAACCGAGTAGCATAGTTCTCAAAACTTTATGTCGACCTCTGTTTGATAGTGAAAATGTAGGTGAAAGGCTTGGACTGCTTCCGAGTTCTAAGGAAATGGGCAATGAACTTGGTTCTGAGCTATTATGAGCTTTGTATTGACCTGGGGAACAAACTATTGCACCACATTCGTGTCGCTCTCTTGAGGGTGGTGAGAAATGCCATGCATATAATGCCATCTAGAACATTCTAGAGCCCCATTATATTCCCATATTGCTACCAGTGGTCCACAAGATCCGTTGTACCATCATATGACTCCAATGTTGGGAGTTTGAACCTCTCTAGGACCTGGCAGCTCTAAATATGCTCCAAAAATGGGGATTCGGAGTCCCTCAACAAAGTTGTGGTTGAATTCCAGTTGAGGTGGCTTATTGTCTTCATCATTTAGACTAGCTGAGCTCTTATCTCTGACTTAAGCCTTTTTTCCACCTCCTCCACGGATCCTTTATGGGATATCCTGTCGAACACTGACACTCGAGGTCTGGCACCTTCTTCCTGTTCAGGCTCCCGAACTGTGGGGAAGGGAGGTCAAGCTCCTCTGTTTTGGATTTGATGTAGAGAAGCTCTCTCAGAGTGCCCTTTATGGACCATATTCACTTGCGGGTTCCTCGCTGGTGGTGGAGAAAGTGTAGCTGAACCCTCTTCAAAGGAGGACTCTCGCCTAGAGTTGGATCGATTATCTTTAAACTCATTGATTCTCCTTTGACTCCCCCTAGATTCTCTGTTGGGGCCTCCAAGCCTTTGTATAGCTAGGACTTGCGTATCAACTAATTGAGCAAAGGCAGACGCAGAGGCCAAAGGCAACCTATTTCTCGAGCTGGTTGGGGGAGTTCCTCTTTGACCCATGAACCTATCAATTTGGACTTGAATGGCGACCTGTTTTTCTCTCAGTGCTACCAAAAAGTTTGGTTGAGTTTGTCCTGATGAAGATATAGTAAATTTAGACGTGTTTAGCTTTTTGGAAGAAAATGTGACTTAGAGGAAATGTCTTTCCCATAAATGGCGCTAAATTGTTGGTGCGAAAAACAAAAAAATGTTAGTTTTGCCCACACAGTCAAATGATTGGTTTAAATTATAGGAATAATAATAAAATGAGCTAAATAGTCAAAGATATATAGAGGATATTCGCCTCATATGAAGATATGGGTTAGTACTCCTCTGATGAATATAGCTATAAGCTCAGGCTGATTTGTATTATATTAATTCAATTGGTATTACAAGCATACAAAGTTTCTCTAGTTATTCTATCCTCACAAGGTTACAACAAGAATTTTTCTAAGCCACAAGATTTCTAAACTCTCTATACTAAGAGCTCTATTGTGGGCTTTTCAGCTTTGTCTCTCTTGTGATGGACACTTGGTTGTTCAGTTCTCTTTTATTTGTCAATTGTTTGTTACTTGATTGCTAGATTACTTGGTTGTTGGAAGAAGTAAATGTCTTTCATATATATACAACATAGAGGAAATGTGTGGAGGAAACTCTGTGGAGCAGGTCCAAGACCATCCCTCATCTCCACCAACTATGACGTTGCTTCTCCATGGATTCCGGTGCATTAACTGCAGTTGTTGTACATTTAATAAAGGTAAGGGAGGTTCTGCAGAACTGGTGGAGTTGGTACCAATCGCCCATGCCTTATGTACCTTTCTCTTACACAATAGTTGGTCAGGGAGCTTAGAGCTCGCTGGAAGCACCAGCCTTTGAGCTCCGTAATCTATTGCTCTAAAATAAACCTTCAAGTCGAATGCCCATATTATTTGGAGATCTGACCTCCAAGTGGCACCCCAACAGAGCTCCCCAGTTCCACCTGCTGTGGCGGGACATGTCACTGACATAGGAGGCCATGTGTCAAACTGAGATTGGCGGAGCAGATTAATTGATATATGGTCGTAACCAAACCTGGGGTCAGAGATTGTTTGGTAAGGCTGAAGGCTTGTTCCCAGGCATAACAAATTTAACCATATTTTCAGTTGAATTAGTCAAATGCATCTTAAATACTTTCTCGTTTTCAAATTAAGAGTTTATAATTTTTTTGAAATGTTTCTAATTAAAATTTTATTTTTATTTGCCAACGATTTTTTTATATGTTATTCTTTGTCGATCATTTCTTATGATAGTTCTAGTTTCGTTGCTTATATCAAAAAAGCTGTGTTGTGGAATTATCATTTTGTATTAAAAAACAAAAAAGGTCCTTTTTTATTTTCACAACCCAATCAACGTATATTACTAAAATTCATGATAGAAAATAAATTTTATTCTAAAATATAGATTTTGATGAAATTATTTAATTCCTACAAGAATGTGAAAATCAATAATGGAGGCTGGATGGAGGAAGAATCCTAAATACTAACGTATTCAACTATTCACGATCTCATTTGCGTGAGTAATATATATTTCTAGTTGAACACTTTAATTTGGTTGTTTTACAATATAGTATACTAATAGCACAGTGAAATAATAAAAATGAAATGCAATTGAGGGTATTTTCATGCTAGGTAAAAAAAGTTAGGCATTTTGATCAATATGAAGAATTCCACATTGCATAAATGGTAAAAATTATTTCGGATAGTGCATATTACCCAAACTGAGACGGTGTACACAATATCATGTCACAACTCATCTAACACAAATGAAAGACTAAGTTGGCCGTGTTAAAATTGTTGTCAGATTGGTGGATAATTATTGACAAACCATTTAGCTACTAATTTAGTCTATGCTACTAATTTAGTCTATATTATCTCGCTTGTAACACTCAAATTGTAAAATATTGTAGTTTATTAGTTGTGCTGCAATTGGTGTAACACTTAAAATGATCGGTACAACCCCATCGAATATGTGATTTAAATATATTTTTCATTATAAAATTATATCGTCTTTTATAGATTCCGTTTAGTATGCTTCATATACCTATGCATGTATATATAGACATATATAGTTAAAATTGATTTTTAAATTTAAAATTATTATATTTAAAATTATTTTAGAAAATTGATTAGATTATAGAGAAATGAAAGAAAGGGGGTGTTGTCTGTGAATAGAATTTTGTTGATTGGAAAATGTCACTCATTAAATTTCAACTGAAATTTATTAACGTATACACTTAATTTAGCAACTCAATTTGTCTTTCTAAAATAGAAACTGATTGGGCAACTGACTTACAAATTTGAGAGAGATGTTTTTGTTTGTTTCTACAATAGCCTAGTGCAAAAGCGCGAGGTTAAAAGAATAAAGGTATCCTCTTCAAGATGGCTCTTGAATTAACAAGAAAAGAGAGATAATTCCTAAAAAGTATGATTTATTGATGAAAAGATTCATTATTACATCACAGGAGCGCGCGTAGCTTATTTATACTAGTAAAATCCTAGACATACCATTAATAACTAGAATTGTAATAACTAGAATTGTTTGGATGCTACTCCAAATCGAATCCTTTACATAAGAAATCTTAAATTACCAATAACAAACTGTACCAAAACTAATATCCTAGACTTACCAGAACTTCAATAATTAAAATAAGGTAAATATTGCCCCTAAGATAAGAAAATAAAAATACACAAATAATAAATTAAAATCATCTTAACGCGTTCCGCAACACATTTTTTTTCCCTTTTTCTTTTGGGATAATCTAAGATAAATCTTCCATAGATTACTCAGATTCACAAAAGATCCAAGATAATTAATGCTTTGATGGTAAAGACGTGCAGCACAATTAGAACTAATTACAGAGAAGTGACAGCTAACTTTTTTTGCATGACAAAAATAACCCTTGTCCAAATATATAAACAACACAATGTCACAAAACGAGCCGGCTGGACTTACCAACCACTCCAATCAGTGAACTCGTCCATTAATCCGACGGTGGTGGTTGGGTTTTTGGGTTGTCTTGCCGGAGGGTGCACGTATATATAAATGGCACGAAATCTATAAAGATAGAAAGCTTTCTGCCAAGGTAGTCAGATTTTCGTATATGAGGTTTCTTTTATTTATATATACCCATTTATACACAGATATATGTGTATATATATAGATATGTTCGTATTTATAGATGTATATATATGGTTAGGAAAATACCTACATTGGTTCCTTCAATCTGAACATTTTTAGGTCTGTCTCTCTATATATATATGTATGAAATACATACACACATAAGGGATGCTCATTTACAGGGGTACATAGATGAATTTTGTTATGAAAAATTGAAGAAATGATCTATACTTCCACGAAATTTTATCTAATAATTCAATCGAGAACTAGTTGTAATGAAAAATTGATATCTATGTGTAATTTCAGCCGTTGAAATTTTTGATGATCAATTCACCCACTTCCAAATTGAACTTTTCGATGGAATTTGGAGGAGGTGATCTATTTATGATATAGATCATTTCTAGAAACTATCATACAAAAACCCTTCAAAATAAAATAGGTATCCCCTTTTTTTTTATTAAAGAGAGTGATTAATTCTCTCTTTATGCATTTCTGCATATAATGCACACACACACACACACATATATATATATATGTGCGTGTGTATATGTGTGTGTGTAAGTAGACATATTGAGAAAGAGACCACATAGAAATAGAAACGGTTGCATACAAGAAAGGGAGAAAAAATCACCACGGATTGATAAAAAATCCAATCAAGGTTCTTACAAATTGGTATGAAGATATTAGGAAGTCCTATACTTAGTCAAATTTTATGTTCACTGCATTGAAATTTACTATATATTTTAAAGTCAGACAGCAAGAAGCCTATAAATAGATAATCATCTTAACAAATTACTACCTACAAACAAAAAAAAGAAAGGAAAACAACATGGAGGCAATTAGAAGGAAACAATTATTATTAGTTTTTCTTGTAGCACTATTCCTAGTGCAAACCGCAAGTGGAGATCACTTTGTGCTAGTCCATGGTAGGGGCCTTGGAGCCTGGTCTTGGTTCAAACTAGTGCCCCGACTATTGTCATACGGCCATAAGGTTACGGCCATTGACTTGGCTGGTTCTGGCATTGACCCGAGGCAGGTGACTGACATTCCCTCCATCGCTGATTACTTTAAGCCTTTGAGGAACTACATGGCTGCTCTTCCTTCCCAAGAGAAGGTGATACTTGTAGGTCACAGTCTTGGAGGGTTAGCAATCTCGCAGTCCATGGAACTTTTTCCTCAGAAAATCAAAGTTGCGGTTTTTGTTACTTCTTATATGCCTGGTCCAAAATACAATATATCTACACTCAATCGAGATGTATGTATTATGGCTTTATTTGTTGTGCTATTCTGTAAAAAAGAAAAAAATATTCCATTATAAATTGAGATAGATATAGCTTAATTATGAAATGCGCTGATTATGTTTTGTTTGTTATGTATTGAAGCGAGCCCCAACACAAAATCTTTCCCAGCCGGACAACAGTTAATTATTTAAATATCAACGGGACAACTGCATTCCTATTTGGGCCCAAGTACCTCAGAAAGTATTTATTTCAGAATAGCCCTATTGAGGTAAATGAAATTGATCGAACTACATAAATCTGGGTGGTTTAAAGATTAGAGGGGGAGGGCCTTTAATTAACTTGGGCACCTTTTTTGAATTCTCACAATCAACATGTTTGATTGAGAGCATTAATTTGATGAAAAAGCATTATCGATAATTTTTTGGTTTGTTTGTGGTAGGACTGGGTACTGGCAACTTTGTTGACGAGGCCGACACGTGTCTACAGTGAACAAGACATGTCAAATGTCCTAAAGTTATCGACCGAAAAATATGGTTCAGTTAATCGAGTTTTTATAATATGTGGTCAAGACAAGCTTATAGTACCATCTTTCCAACAGCTCATGGTAACAAGAAATCCTCCAACTGAGGTTCAAGAAATCGCAACATCGGATCACATACCCATGACGTCTAGGGTGGATGAGCTTTCAGTGCGTCTCAATAAAATTTCCTTAAGTTATTATCAGCCAATGTAAAATTCCCAACTACCCCTAATAATATAAAGAAACAGATGTGTAAATTGAAGTATGTAACGCTTCAAATAATAGTATAAATAAAAAGAAGTCGATCTCAATTAGTACTCAATCGCAATGAAACTTCTCTATTTATCAATGAAAGTGAGATTATGAGGAAAAAAATTGTGTTTTATGCGTTCAGATAAAGTGGATTGATTAATTCTGGAAATCTTATCTTTGAGTTATGTTGTTAATGTTTATTTTTAGTTTGTTCCTAGAGACCTTAATAAGGTTGCCCACAATTTAGCTTGTGTAGCCAAATGCTCAAAGATCTAGGACTCTTTGTTTCCTTAGATTTCCGACATTGTTATATTTAATCTAATGCATTTAGCCTTAGTTGAGGCTTTTACACCAAAAAAAAAAAAATTGAAATAAGAGGAAGAAGATCGAGATAATGAAAAAAATGAAGTAAACAAGAACAAATTCCCATAAGTTCATATAAATATCATTTCCTAGAAAGAAAAATGAGGACATATGGGGTACTAGCATAGTAGAAAAAGGTCGGATTTTCCTAACTCACATTCAGGTTTGAGTCAAGAGAACCTTGTTTCCCTTCCCTCTCCCACCTATGGTAGACTAAGGAATCTGGCTAAAGGGTGGCGAAATTCAAAGCACACAAAAACATATTCAAAATTAAAAAATTTAACGCATATATAATTAACAATAATAATAATATTTCATACAACTCAAATAGCGAATATGAACAATTACGATGAATTATAATAAGATAATGCAAACACAATGGCATTAATAATATTATGTAATTAATCAAAAAAGGCAACTAATATTATCCGAGTAATCAAGAAATAAATTATACCTAATAATAAAAAGTAGATCTAAGAAGGGATTTACCATGGTAGTGTTGGAATTTTCGAGCCATTGAGGGCAATTTTCATTGGGACCTCACACTCGGTTAAGAAAGGTTATTATAGATTCATGTTATCATCCGTGAGGACATCAAAATCATATGTTTATTTGCTCAAAATAGTTAAGGGGTGAATAATAAATTGTCACCCAAAGTGAACTACTTGAAATGAAAATATGTAATTTAAAATGGTAAGCCCACATGGAAACTTTGTGAAAAATTGATGGGTTTATAATTAAGGGATTAGCTCTTATGACTTGTTAAGCATGTAAGAAAAATAAGGCTCTCTTTCTCACCCGCAAGGGGTAAGACAAGATTTGTTCATTTTACTATTTTCACTATTTTTCCAATACCCTATATGTAGTAAAAATAAAATATTCAAATCCAAGAAAGGCCAACTGCCACCATCCTCTTTCCCCTTATTAGAGCCGCCCCTATGTGTATCCGTGTAATGCTTGTATCAAAAACAAATTAAATGGTTCAAAGAGTGAAATTAAGTTTACTCAGGAGTAAAATACAAATTGCAAAATTGTGAGGTTTCTTAGAGGTTTGTCCACCCAAATTTACTCACTTTATGGAATAGATTTACATGGAATTAGTAACAACAATATTAGTTTTTCTTAAGTTTTGTTCAGAACTATAACCTTTCATTAAAGTTGGTAGTGGCTTTATAGGATTTATAGCAAGAAATGGGGCAAAATATTTTTTGTATTTTGCAAAAACAATCAGAAAATATTATTTTTTTTTAAATAAGGGCTTAGTTTTTATTAATTTTCTGAAATAAAGGCATGTTTATCAATCGTCTTTTAAAATGAGGGTTTTGACTGAAATTGTGTTTTGTGCAAACTTAACTTTGCAATCCAAACAATTTAATGCAAATTTGTTTTGCATGATGTGTTTATAATTTTTAATAAGTATATTCTTACGTGTCACTCATGTAACTTTAAAGCATCGTCAAATAAACCACAATACATAGTCATATGTGTTATATTAATAAGGGCATTTTAGAGTTGCCCTTCTAAATACCAGCCATAATTAGAGTTATACCCCCCCTAGTTTGATAATCCTTTGAGTTACTCTCCTGTCATTTAACGGGGTTAATTAGTCCTCCGTTAAATTTTAGGCGCAAAATCAACGATTTGCCCTTTAGGGTATCCCAAATTATGCCTATTATCTGGGGGATAACTCAAATTTTAACTGTAACCTCAAAGGAAATGCTTCTCAACATTTTTATTGTAACCCTAATCCTTTTTTGTGTTATTCTTGCTAAACATAAATTCAGTAATTTTCTCTCTGTAAATGCAAAATATTCAATTACTTCATATCTACTAACACATTGAAATTTCATTTCTCTCTCTCTCTCCCTCTCTCTTTATATATATAGTCCCTATTTGGTGAGCACTAATGGAATGCACCAGCTGCAATAACTACAAATTACCCCTTTCAACACATTAAATTCTCACAATTACTCTTACATAAAACTCATAAGAACATGACTCTTCTCTCTCTCTCTCTCAGCTGAAAATCCAAAATAAGCCAAACCCACATTTTTATTTTTTTATTTTTTCAAGAAAACCCACTTCATCTCTGGCTATCAGAATAATCAAACCCATTTTTTACATTTATTGCTATGGATTTTACAATATTCACAATATTCACAACACAAAAATATGTTACATGCAAAAAATTTCAACACTTAATTAGGAACGTCGTTTATAAGTGTCAAGGACATGACCGCTTAAAATTACATTCAATTAGGAACATCATTTATAAGTGTCAAGGACACTTATATTATGACCGCTTATTGTTTTTGGTAAGTGATTAAAATTAAACTCTTACAGATAAGGCCTTCACTAACACCTTTTAGAAGTGTTGGCAACACTTAAAAAATATAATTATGTTATAGCACTTGTAAGCTAGTGTTCAGAACACTTGTAAATAATTGCAAAGTTTAACTACTAAAATACATAAAATGACCAAAACCCAGCTCAAATTAAAGCCTCCATTGCCATAATCCAATATTCCAATCAACTATAATGCACAGTTTACAACTAGAAAAAACATGAAAGAACCATGATTTGACACCAAATAATAATAAAAGCTAGTAATGGATCGATCCATATTAATTAAAGAAAAAATTTCCAAACATAAGTGTCATTAAAGTAAAAAAACCTCAATATGCATCAAACTAGTGTGTTTTTGCAAATACAGGGGATAATGAATCATGCGCTAATGATGTGGACTAGTCATCATTTGCACTTCTTGTTTGCTTTAGTTATGTTCCTTTTGCTTTGCCTTCACTTTTATCCTACAAAATATTAAATAAATAAGATGCCAATCTACAATGTCACTATAAAAAAAGAATTTTATTCCTAATACTATATGTGTGCATATATTTATGTAAGAGAACCATCAGCAAAAATATAACTCGTAGGACTAAAGAGAGCCAAAAATCACACAAGAAAGAGAATCAGTAAAATTATCTCTTGATAACAAAAAAGTAAAGAAGAAGCTGACAGTACCAATAATTCATTAATGTTTATATCAGCTAGAATGCAAGTATCCACAGTTTCAATGGTAGAATGTAAGTGAAATGCCATAAAGGTAAATACTAGTCATTGGCAGTTTCAAATGCTTAACATCAGCTAGTTGCTCGAGTGCCAATATAAGAAGTTCTTCGATCAATGAGCTTTGGTGAGACCCTTCTTCAAAAAGTGACTTTCGAAAATTCTTATATTTCTGATTCCATAATCAAAAGAAGTTATACCGCAAGCACCAGACCATAATGACTACCACTTAATTCACGAATTGGGCTGTAAAAATATTTACTAAGTAATGTGAATTCCCTCTTTCTTAGGAACGAAGGCTTCAAAATAAGAGGCAAACAAATGCAAACACTATAAACAAATTGAATACACCACTGTATGTTTAAATCAGCACAAACCAACTCAATTAACGAATACATAACTCAATTACCTAACCTTCCAATGTCGATGAGTGAGATGGGTGATTTTTGCAATGAATTGAGTA
Organism: Lonicera japonica; assembly: GCA_021464415.1. NCBI lineage: Eukaryota > Viridiplantae > Streptophyta > Magnoliopsida > Dipsacales > Caprifoliaceae > Lonicera > Lonicera japonica. The sequence continues at coordinate 166,731 of JAKCWG010000674.1, forward strand.
GACGAAGAAATTGTGCGATGAACTTAAGCTCAGGAAGAAATTGTGTCCATTCTATAAAGTCTAATTGTGTGAAAGATTCAAAATCAACATAGCAATGTTGATTAGGGTTCAACTTTTGCAGATCAAGAACAAACTCTCTCAACATGAGCCAATTGAAGTGATGAGATTAAAAGATCTAGGGTTTCAAAAGTTCAGAATCGAGAAGTCAATCAAAGAACCTTCATTAACGAGATATCAAGAGGAAATCGTGAGAGAGAGAATAGTATGAGGGAAATCGATTGAATCTTGTTTTTGAAATTGAGAAGGCAAAAGTTCTAATTATCCTTTTTATTCTATTTGAATTTTTTTTTATTTTGTTTTATAACGGTCTTAAATACTTATATTCTTTACTAGAGTTTTGTATGCAAGTAATATGTGCGCAATTTAGCTATAATTAATTTTCAAAAAAAAATTCTTAAAAAATTATTAATATACAACATAGTGGTTGAGAGTCTAAATTCTCCAGCTGTAAGCAGGGTTCGCTCATACTTGCTTGATTTGAACAACAGGTCTACTATCTCTAGCTCGTTAGGCGCCAAACTTCAAGAGCCCATAGGTTTATTCCATGCTTGATCATTATGCTTTGTTTGGAATTTCCTTTATATCCGGTAACTAGCAAAATTTCTACCGTGTCCCTACACTAAAATGGGTGAAAAATCAACGTTAGCTTGACAATCTTAGCTTGGGTAGGGTTAAAATTGCAGTCCAAATTTGTTGGTAGGTTAACAAGACCATCTAACTAATTGGTTAATATATAAAATAAAAGGAACTCACAATAATTATTTATTCATTAATCTAACGTATTGGCAATCAGAGTAGAAGGCATCACAAATTTTTATCCTTGCCATCATATATATATATATATATATATATATATATGTACTATAATTTAAATAAGATGATACAACCACCATAATACATGTATGTGATGGTGCGGAAAAAAAATTCATGATGCCCTAATCAAGCTTCACAGTTTTTCAAAATACTTTTGGAGTGAATTTAGCAACTACCATTTATAGATGGTGTATTTAGTTGGCCAAGTCTAAAACCTCTTGGGTGGCCTCTTAATTTAGAAAAGTCTACCTCTATAACTGTTAAAGATTTTGCATATTTGAAAAAAATAGGAAGAAGGATAGAAAACAAAAAAAAAACCCAAAGTAAACACTAAATGAGCATTCTTGTGTTTTTCTAAGTCCCACATAGGAGAGAAATAAAACTTTTCATTGCTTTTTATGAGGAAGAATTTGCGTAAGGGCTTGAGCCCTTTGGGCATTAGACTTTTGTGCTTTTGGTGAGGACTTGGATGGTGTGGTTCACTACACCCGCACGTCAACTGACCAAACCTACCCTACCAGGGCTTGGGCTTACTTTGGGTTAAGTATTTGGGTTATTAACAATAAAAATATATTCTTTTTGAGTTTCAAAATCTTGAAAGGCTTTGACTGAGTCTTACACGGTTCGTTTTGGATAGTTCCCATTATCTCGATTGTTGTGTTTTTCTCTCCCTCAATGCAACAGTGCGATAATATTTTTTCTTTTAAAATATTTTTGTCTCTTTTGTCGAAAAAATGACACACACAAAATTCCTCCATTGTTAACCTCTTCTGAGACCTTAAGAATTTTTCTTCCAATTTTTTTTTTGCCTCCAACAGGAATATTTTACCCATTTTGGCTGAAGTTATAAAGGGATAGAAGATTCTGATTTCCCACCATGCAAAGTAAATCGAGACAGAGGAAAATCTGAGCTTGTTGTATCTTGGGGACGGCGTAGTCTATCTAAACTGCTAGCACAAACACCAAGCAGAGCCGCAAAATATCTTAAAAATAACGACCTAGCCCACGATTCAAGCTAGTGTTTTACGATTGGTATTTGGTAACTTCATTCTTGTTTCAACAATTTAAGACATTTGTAATATGTTATTATTTCTCTGTAATGGATTTTGAGACTGCTAAACCTGCTACTAGTACTGTTGAACATAATAAACCGTTTTGCTTTGAAGGTTTACACTTTAAAAGATCGGAAAAAAGAAGATGTTTTTCTATTTTACCACGAAAAAAATTGAATAATGTTTGCTTTTTAGAAAAACCTAATTTTCCAAAACCACTTTCAAATGAAAATCAGAAAGCAATTAAGGAATGGACTAATAACGATTTTTTGTGTAGAAACTATATCCCTAATGTGCTTTTTGATGAACTTTATGATTATTATTTATCATGCAAAACCTCAAAGGAAGTCCGGGATGGCCTTTAGAAAAAAATACAATATTAACGAAGCTGGGATTAGAAAATACGCTATCAATTGTTATTTGAAATATCAGATGATGAATGATAGGTCTATGGTTGCTCAATCCCATGAACTTCAGAAGGTTGCTCACAAAATTATTTCTCAAGGCATGTCGTTAGATGAATAGTTTTAGGTATAAGTTGCTTCCTTTATGGAAACAATTTAAGAAAAATTTGAGGCATAAGACAAAATAATTTTCTTTGGAAAGTTTGATCACCAAATTTCGAATTAAGAAGGAACACCGTAAACAGGACCAAAAATACGAGATTTTGGTTATTTCAAACCAAAATCATACTCGCTCTTCCACACCTGCAGCTTTGTAATCGAACTAAAAATTTAATAAAAATAAGAATGGTGGAAGCCAAAACGAAAATTAGAATCAGGGACAAAATAGTATCCGCCCTCACAATCAGAATCAAAACATAAATGCTTAATCTAATAACAATAGTAATGGAGAATTTCTCTTTTATAACTGTTATAGGCTTAGGTATATGGCACAGAATTGCTGGAACACTCGTCGGCCTCATCTGCAGGCCAACATTATAGAAGAGCTACGAAGAGTGGTGGGTGGAAACCGGTGCTTCTCACCATGTCTGTTATGATCATGCTCAATTTAAGAGCTATTTTGAAGCTGAAGATAAAAAAGTGTTACTGGGAGATTCTCACACCACTATGGTAGCTGGTTCAGGAGAAGTCAAATTAAAGTTTACTTCTAGAAAGATTTTCATTCTCAATGATGTCTTGCATACTCCAGAAATGAGAAAGAATTTGGTTTTGGGTTACCTTCTTAATAAGGCAGGTTTTGTTCAAACTATATATTGGGGCTGATATGTTTACTCTTACTAAGAATGGGATGTTTGTGGCGAAGGGCTATGCATACGATTGAATGTTTAAACTGAATGTTGATTATAATAAAATTCTTTCCAATTTTTCTTATATGATTTGTTCCATTAATGTATGGCATGCTTGACTTTGTCATGTGAATAAGCGTCTTATTAAGAACATCAGTAAACAGGAAATTATTACCCCTTCATCACTAAATGATTTTGAAAAATATGAATTTTGTAGCCAAGCAAAGATTACTAAAACACCACACAAATCTATTCTAAGAAAACCAAAACTTTTAAATTCATTCGGATATTTGTGAATTTGATATGATGGTGTTTTAATGAGAAATGAAAAAAAGATATTTTATTACTTTTATTGATGATAATTTGGATTTTTCCTATCTTTATCTAATGGGAAAAAAAAGGTGAAGCAATTGATATGTTTAAAACATTTTCTTTAGAAAATTAAAATCAAATTAAAAAGAAAATTAAAATATTTCAAAATGATAGAGGAAACGAGCATGACTCAACTAATTTTAAAAATATTTATGCTTCACTTGGTATTATTCATGAAATGACTACTCTATATTCACACGAAATGAATGGAAAGGCCGAAAGGAAAAATAGAACTTTTGCCAAATTAATTGTTGTTACAATATTTAATTTGGGGGCTGCCTCACATTGGTAGGGATAGATTTTATTAATTATTTGTTATGTTCTTAATAGGGTGCCTAAGATTAAATGGAATTTATCCCCATATGAGATTTTGCATAATAAAAGGCCCAATATTTCTTACTTATGTGTTTGGGGCTGCCTCTCTTATGTGCATATTCTTGATTCTAAAAGATCTAAGCTTTCTAGTAGAGCTTTTGAATGTTTATTTATTGAATATGCAATTAATAGCAAGGTCCATTGATTTTATGATTTGAAAAATCATGTTATTATTGAATCGAATGATGTTGATTTTTTCGAAGATAAATTCCTTTTTAAATTGTGGAATAATGGGGGCAGTAGTGGGGGTGGCTTATTACTTTCTAGTTCTTCTACACTTAGTAATGTCGAACATGGTAATTTAATAATTGAACCAATTAAAAGTAAACGAGCTAGAACCACTAAAGACTTTGGGCCCGATTTTCATGCATACACGTTAGAAGAGGATCGCATGACGCTTCAAGAAACTTTATCTTCATTAGATGCCAACTTTTGGGAAGAAGCTATTAATGATGAAATGGATTCTTTAAAATCTAATAGAACTTAGTATCTAGTGGACCTCCCTCCTGGCTGAAAAACCATTGGTTGTAAATGGATTCTTAAAAAGAAATTAAAACCTGATGGCACGGCAGATAAATATAAGGCACGTCTTATAGCCAAGAGTTTTAGACAAAAAGAAAATGTAGATTTCTTTGACACTTATTTTCCTGTTACTAGAATTACTTCCATACGTGTATTGATTGCTTTAACTCCTATTCATGATCTTGTTGCGCACCAAATGGATGTAAAAACTGTTTTTCTTAATAGAGAGTTAGAGGAAGAAATTTACATGGAACAACATGAAGGTTTTGTTATTTCTGGCGAAGAAAATAAAGTATACAAATTAAATAAGTCACTTTATGGTCTAAAACAAGCACCTAAGCAGTGGCACGAGAAATTTGACAAATTGGTTACTTCAAATGGATTTAGAATTAATGAAAGTGACAAGTGTATTTATTACAAGTGTAAGAGTAATGCATGCACCATTATTTGCTTATATGTTGATGAGTTGCTTATATTTATTTCTAATATCTATACTGTGAACAATGTGAAAACACTGCTATGCTAACTTTGATTTGAAAGATCTGGGTGAAGCAAGTGTGATTATTGGTATTAAAATTACTAGGTCAGAAATGGGACTTTCTTTAGAACAATCTCACTACATTGAGAAAATTCTAAAGAAATCTAATTACACTAGGCTTGATATTACTTATGTAGTTGGAGCGCTTTGCAGGTTTACTAGCAAACCTAATATGGAGCATTGGCATGCTATTAAAAGGGTTATGCGGTATCTTAAAAGAAACATGAACCTCGGATTACACTATCAGAAGTTTCCCGATGTTCTTAAAAGATATAGCGACGCTGACTAGAAAACCATGTCATATAACTCGAAGGCCACTAGTGGATACATTTTTTGCATCACTGGAGATGCACTTTCTTGGAAATCCAAGAAACAAACTATTTTGGCCCAGTCGATAATGGAGTCAATGATGATAGCACTAGCTACTACTAGTGAAGAAGCAAGTTGGCTGAGAAGCGTCCTTGCATATACCCCTTTATGGGAGAGACTAATACCAACCGTCTTTATCCACTACTGTAGTATTGCAGTAGTTACAAAAGTTGAGAATAGTTATTATAACGGCAAGAGGTGATAAATTCATTGTAAGCACAGTATAGTTAGAGAGATCCTCTTTAATGGTACTGTAAGAGTGGATTATATACAGTCCGAGGGAACTTTGGCTGATCCTTTGACGAAAGGACTAGCAAGAAAGATGGTTTGGAACACCTCTAAAGGGATGGGGTTAAATCCCTTTGAGAGTTGAATCATAAGTGATAAGAACCAAACCTAAATGACTGGAGATCCTAAAAATTTGTTAAACAACAAGTTGTGTGTGAAATAGTGAATCATGCATTTTATTCAACCCAACCCAAAGGAGCATGATATCTTAAAGTGATAAAAGGCTGAATGATATACTCTTAATGAGTTATATATCTCCATGTGGAGTGGGGTACTTAGCTATAGGAGTACCCTTGATACGCTCAACTACGTGGATATGGAAATAAGGCCGCTTCCTATGAAATTTAGGCCATTCTCTAAAGTCTCCACTATACTGGGATAAAGTACAAGGCTATAGTGCTGGCATACGAACTACTCCTTTATAGACAGCTTGTGTGATGTTGTCATAAATAGAGTTTCAAGCTACATGTTACTATAAAATAATCTGGAGCATCAAACACTATGTAAAGGTTAAAGTTGAAAAACACCTTCATTTTTTAAAATACAAGTGGGGATCGTTAAAGATTTTGTGTATTTGAAAAAAATGAAAGGAAGGATAGAAAAAAAACTCAAAGCAAGCACCAAGTGAGCATTCTTATGTTTTCCTAAGTCCTACATATGAGAGAAATAAAATCTTTCATGGGTTTTTATAGGAAATAATTTGCCTAAGGGCTTGAACCCTTTGGGCATTAGACTTTTGTGCTATTGGGTGAGGAATTGGATGGTATGGTTCACTACAGACGCGCACGCCAACTAACCCGACCCGGGCGGGCTATCGGCTTGGGCTTACTTTGGGTTAAGTATTTTCTTTTTAGACAAAAATCTTTTGAAAATTTTTATTTATTAAAAATAAAATTATTTTATTTTTTTATTTTCGAATCATGAAAGGCTTTGAGTGAGTCTTACATGGTTGGTTTTGGATAGTTCCCATTATCTTAACTGTTGCATTTTTCTATCCCTCAACCCAATGGTGCGATAATATTTTTTCTTTTAAAATATTTTTTTTCTCTATTCTCAAAAAAAAGACACACACAAAATTCGCCCATTGTTAACCTCTTCTGAGACCTTAAGAATTTTCCCTCTAAAAATATTTTGCCTCCAACAAGAATAGTTTACCGATTTTGTCCGAAGTTATAAAGGGGAATAAGATTCCGATTTCCCACCAAGCAAAGGAAATTGAGGCAAAGAAAAATATGGGATTGTTGTATCATGGGGATTGCATGGCCTATCTGAATTGCTAACACAAACACCGAGTAGAGCCGCGAAACATCTTAAAACGAGCGACCTAGTCCGCCACTCAACCCGGTGTCTTCCGATTGCTATTTGGTAACTTCATTCTTGTTTCAATAATAACTCATTATACAAAATAAATATGTCATATACTTTAACTAACAATGTGGTACCACGGCCAAAAACAAATGGCAATTACTTTAATAGGAAAAGATGCCCAGGCAAGTAACCATTACAAAGGCTGCAGAGTTTGGGGTGAATTTGACTAAATTCGAATATAGCCCGTATAAAATTGTTATTGACTTGAATCATGTTGAAGCAGGTTACTTTGAATAACCCAAACAGCCAAACCTCTCTTACGCCACCTTTTCATAATTACATGCATGCACTACAACAAACTGTTCATTTAATAACAAAAAATTTTGTACTGAAAATTACGTTTTTTTTCACAAAATGCATATCTTTAATGACAAAATATTTGTGAAGAAACACATTGTTGTCATGTAATGTACTCATATAATGACAAAAATTTGTATTTTCATCACAAAATAATTTTGTGATGAATATATTTTTTTGTCATGGGAGACTTTTAGTGACACGGTCTTAGTGATCATGTAGTTATGAAATGAATTGTCAATAATGTAATTTATAAATATAACGTAATTTAAGTAACGAAAATAAAGAGTTATTTTGTTATGGTGTACCCGCCCCGTTAAAATCAGGTTCGCAATAACTAAATTGTCGACTATTACTTACAATAGCATTATGTATGGTGATGGGACTAATAACCCTCCAACTGCATTAATCTTTGGGCCCCAATACTTAAGAACAAAAATGTTTAAGCTCAGACCTATTGAGGTAAATCAAGCATAAATTCTAATATTTTATTAGCTTAAAACTCATCGTATATAAAATTATTTTGTAAATTAGTATTGGATATATTTTGTAAATTAATTTGACTATATACAATGAGAACCCTTAAATAGGGTTGAGAATGATACAAGAATATGGAAGGATATGCATAAAATATGGAATGCATAATATACGCTATGCAAACCCCTTCAAATTTAAGGTGGTAAATGAGAAACTAGCTTATGTTTGGAAATAAGATTGTGGAAACGGCCGGTGGAATGAATTTTGGTGAATAGATCGGCAAGTTAATGTTTGAAAGTGATAAATAAGAGGCAAACTGTATTATGAGCTACATGCTGACTAATAAAATGATAATCAATCTCAATGTGCTTTATTCGTTCATGAAAAATATCGTTGTGAGCAATCTGAATGGCAATTTGATTATGTTGGAAGATATTTAAGGATCCCCATGTCTGCGAGTAACCAGCAAAGCCAGATGAGTTCCTAAGTAGTGTCAGCGATAGCACGATATTTAGCTTCTGTACTAGATCGATAGACCAATGATTGTTTCTTACTATGCCAAGACATAAGAGAGTCTCCCAAAAAGATACAGTACTCTATGGTTGAACATCTATCAGTGTGATTGCCTGACCATTAGGAATCATAATAGGCGTGCAGCTCCAAAGAAGATGTGGATGGAAAATGAAGGCCGTGGAATAAGGTCCATTTGATGTAGCAAAGAATGCGAATAACAGCCGAATAATGAGTAAACCGTGGAGCAGACATGAATTGGCTAATGATGTCGACAGGTGAGCAATATCCAGACATGTGATAGTGAAATACCATCAAAAGGAGTAAGTCGTAGATTCATTTCCATTTGTGAAGAAGATATTTTGGAGTCAGTGAGGCCGTCACGAGTGAGAATGTTTGAAGCATATTTAGCATGAGAGAGATAATAATCAGCTTGATCTGAAAGAACTTTAAGACCCAAGAAGTAGTTCAGGGGACCAAGGTCCTTCATCTCAAAATGATAACTGAGAGATTACTTAAGTTTAGAAATTCCAGAACTATCATCCCTAGTAATGATCATGTTATCCACATAAAGAATGAGAAGCGTGACAGCAGCCTATGTTTTTCTAATAAAGAGCCCGCAATCATAAGAACTATAAGTAAAACCAAGTTTGTAAACGATAGAACTAAATTTTTCAAACTATGCACGTGGAGCTTTCTTGGGACCATATAAGGCACGACGATGTCTGCAAACTTGAAATGTGGATTGTGGAACCCTTAGAGGGGGTTTCAAGTAAACTTCTTCAGAAAGGCCGCCATTGAAAAATGCAATTTTCACATCCACCTTAAATAAATTCCATTTTCTAGCAGCTGTAACAGCAATAGGACTTATAACTGAGGTTAACCGAGCAACAAGAGCAAAAGTTTCTTCATAATCGATGTTGTATTCTTAATTAAAATCTTTAGCCACAAATCGGGCTTTATATCGATCAATGGACCCATCTGATTTGGTTTTGATTTTGTAAACCCATTTGCAACCAACTGCTGTCTTTCCCAGGGGAAGTGTGACTATATCCCAAGTTTGAGTGACTACGCTCAGAAAAGCGTAATTTATACACCCAAGTACCGGCGGTCAAGTTATGATATATACTTAGAAGTCCAAGGTCGAACCATAGGGAAGGAAGGTAATTCTATTATTCTAGATAAGCTTTCAACATAGAGAAATAATAAAAGAAAAATAAAATAAAGAAAATATAATAATTTTTCTTTTCTTTTTAGAATGGGAAAGAACATAATGAGAAATTAAATTTTAAACTTAAAAGAAAATAAATAAATAAAAATAAAGCAAGGGTAAAATAGCCAGTAATTAAAACACGTATCTAATAAAATCGGAAAAGAGCATTAGGAGTATCCATAGCTACAACATTACAGATAGTGCGACCGATAAATTCAAGATATGACAGTGGATCTGAGTTTCTACTAACAATGAATATCCTTAGTTTACCAATTATTAAATACTAAAGTTCACGAACATATCATGCGAAGTGCATGACAAGACTCATATAAGACGCATGTAACTTGTTTTCAATAAGGAAACTTATGATATTTTATTTTTTTTACATGAAATGGTTTTCACTTAGCAATGCTAGTGCATGACAAAAAAAAATTTAACCAATTTCAGTTAATATAAAAAATTTAACTCATTCCTAAAGTATTATGACAAAACCATTTTTTTTTTTTAAATGCCAAAAGCTAAATTGGCACTATTTCAGTACCGATTCCGGAATAACACCAAAACTGCTCAATAGGGGATAAGGACCATCCTCTATTCAGTCTCGTTAGAGTTTTAGTACAAAAATCCGTAATTTGAGATTTTTCTGTTTTTTTGTCGAATAATCGAGAAATAATCTTAAAAAATTATGTTTTCAATGCATGAAAGGTTAATATATTCTCCATATTTATTAATTGACCTACAACCCATGAGAAATCCAAGGCATAATCATAATTGAATCGGAATTACCCATTAATCTGTCATACTTTCACTACGAACCCATAACTACAAAATTACACTAGCATGTTGAGAAAAACTAAGAAAAACATGATAAATTCAGACACAAATTTACTAAACATATTTCTAAAATCTAATCGAACAGCAATTAAAACTAAGGAATAATTAATAAATAAATAAAATACGATTTAAACAAATTTCGGTAATGAAATACACTGCCAGAAATGAAATACACCCACTGGTCTTGGAAATTTTGGAATTTGGAACTCCAAAACAATGTGGTTGTGTAAAATTTTTTACGACGATCGTTTTGATAAGTGGATTATAAAAACAGTCAAGAAACGAAAAAGTTATGATAGAAATACGAAAGCACAAATTTTTAGGGTTTTACGCAGGATTCTACCAAATATTTGAATACAAATTATAAATTAAGCATGGATTTCAATCATCAATCACATTCAAACACATAATTAACTAACAATCTAAACATTAATGAACATTAATTGAAAGGAATTTAAAAAACGATTGAAAGAAACTTACGGTTACGTAGATTATCAAAAACTATGATGCCAGTATTATTTAACTCCGTCTCTTCTTCAATACGAGCCTAAAGAAAAAATAAAATATAAAAGAAAATTTCTCTGACTATCCCTTAGACTCTCTCTGATGGTGTGGGGATTCAAAAATTATTGAAGATGTTGACTCTAAAGTGACGATTGTGCTCTTAAAACCTTAAACTTAAAAAAACCATCGACACTTTTCAAAATTCAAAATAAATAATTAATTTAATAAATAAATAAAATAAAAAGAATAATAATCCAAAAGATAAAAATAGCTTTTGTTGTTTACCAAGTCGTTTAATTCTTGGATTAGCTTAAAAATAATAATATAATAATAATCCAAAGATAAAAATAGCTTTTATCATCTATCAAGTTGTTGGCTCGAGAGTCTAAGTCTTCCAGCTTAAATTCTCGAGTCAGCTTAAAAATAATAATTAAAAGAGAGCGTAAACTTGTTAGGACCCCATTACATAAGTATGAGTAGAGATCTGGTTACTTGCCATTTAAGCTAAGGACCCCATTACATAAATATTTGCACCATGAATTTATGTATTCTTTCCCACTCAAACTAGATCCACTAGCGCACTGATCGTATTTCTGCCATAACTTTGTGCTCCAAACTCTGATTCATGCAAAGTTTTCGCTTTCATGTAGCTAAATCAGAGCTCTACAATTTCTATTTCTAGAGTTTTGTTCAAATTCTGCATGGATAAATACCATAATTGGCTAGAACATCAGCATTGTGCAAGGTGAATCTCTTTTTCATTCAAAAATTTCCAGTTTGATTCAAATGACTCTTTTTTGTTTGGAACTGCTCTATTGACTTCTCTTAGTCTCTTCCATCGACTCCCTTCATGCTTGAGTTTGGAATTTTCTTTCGGTTCACCTCTTGAACTCAATTCAAATCCGAATTTGACCGGCAACGACTAATTTTGGGGGAATTTTCTTCTGGATTCGTTGTTGTTCATTTTTAACCTGTAAAAATATTATAATGCATGAGAAAGAAACATGCTATCCTATTTCATGATTAAAACTCAAATCTTAACAATTTAGGATAATTAGAATCAAATTCATGCACATTAAGCCACATAAATATGTATAAAAATGCAATATTTTTGGCTTAATCATTGAGCTTTTTATAAGGCCTGCAGTTCCTTAGACATAGTTAACTGCCATAATGGGTCAGGACTATTTTCTTTACAAGAAGATGGCTCGTGATGTGAGAATATGGTAGAATAACAGTGGTATCACGAAAATGATAAGGCAACTGTCTTACTCGAGTAGATTGATGAGGAGGTGGTGTTTGGTTAACAGGATTGTTAGGAGAGTCAACATCATCAGGATAGTACTTTGTTGATTCTGGAGATAAATCAAGTGATGGAGTAGTGGTGATAGGCGGGCTAGACTCTGTTGATAGTTCACTGAATGAACTGGTCTCAATAATTTGCTTATGGTTTTTTGTTGTGATTGAAGATGGGACATGTATGTCAGGGGGATAAAGATCAATAAATGAGCTAGTGAAGAATGGAAGTGATGTATCGGTAGTGATCTAGAATTTAGAAATATATGATAACATTTTGTGTTCCCAAAAGATGACATGACGGGACACACAAAGTCATTTTGAAATAAGATCCTAACACCTGTAACCTTTATGTTCTATGCCATACCCCATGAAGCAATAGAGACGAGAACGAGTTTTAAGTTTGGACTATTCACGGGGCTGAAGCAAAACAAAGCAGACACACCAAAAAATTTCTAAAAGATTATAGTTAGGTGAGCTACCATATAGCCTTTCATAGGGAGATTGGTTTTGGAAGGAAGGAATAGGATGACGATTAATGGTATAAACATCGATAAGAGTTGTTTTCCCCCAAAAACGTTTTGGATGCCCACTTGATATAAGAAGGGTTCTGATAATGTCTAGAATATGGCGATGTTTGCATTCAGCATGGCCATTTTGTTAAGATGTACCATGATATGAGTATTGAGAAATGGATCCTTATTGACTCAAAAACTTGAGAAAATTAGTTTATTTGTATTTCATGGCATTATTAACCCGAAATATTTTAATTGGGCAAGAAAATTGAGTTTAGATCATTTGAGCAAAGTTATAATAAGTCTGTGGTAGTTCGGAATGAGTTTTCATAAGATACTTCCAGGTAAAATGAGAGTAATCATATATGAAAATAACAAAGTATTTGGATCCCCCCATGCTGGTATAAAGAGACGGTCCCCAAACATCAGAATGTATAAGATCAAAAGGTGCGGATGAAATATAATCAATTTTATTAAAAGATAATGCAGACTATTTTTCAAGTTGACAAGGCAAACAAGAAATACACTTTTAATTTATTGTTCCTAATTTACCAGTAAATATAAGAAACCTAAGCCCATCGACAGATATATGACCTAACCGAAAATGCTAAAGTTCAAGATATGTGGTGGAGATGGCAGAAGAAGCAGAGAGATGTGGGATGGTGAGATCTTGAGGTGTATGAAGGTGAACAAGCTCGAACATGTGACCAACTTTACGGCCTATCCCAATAACCTGCCTCGTCCGTGGATCCTGTACATGATGACCAGAAGAAGAAAAAATAACATTTAGGCCTACATCACATAATTGACTAACATATATAAGATTAATAGTCAACTTGGGTATGTGAAAAGTAGATGTAGCATCATGTATTTAAATTAATGTTAATTATATTTTATTAACTCTTTTATATACATGTGAGTGAACCTTTGGTGATTCAGGTGGTCCGAATCGATTTCGGTTGATAAATAGGAAGTTTTGGTTCCTAACGATTCGTCAATTTGAGCTAACTTTGAGCTATCGTAATTTCTCCATTATTTATCCGATTAAAGTTTCGCTCGCTTGTGTGTGTAGTATTTGTATCATTCTACAACTTTTGTGTTTTGGCCGAAAGCTAATTCGCACTCCCCATGGGTCAAAACAGGGCGCGAAGTAGGCCCATCGCTAAATTCTGGTTGTTTAGGAAGTTTTAGATCTTTGAATTACCTTTTCGTGCATATAAAGAACACCTCAATCGGAGTTCCGAGTCAAAAGTTATTGCCAAAACAAAAATAGTGCTCCAAAGCCAAAATTTCACGTGGACTGGTCTGGCCTTTTTCCAGATAGGTCCGGCCTTTAAAAATCAACAAATTTTCATCCCACGGACTGATTTAAGGGTTTTTGCATACTGGTCAGCACGTCTACTGTAGCAACCGATTTAAAATGGATTAAAGCTCGTTTTAAGCCATTTTCATCCATTTTTCGACCCAGCCTTTTCCACTAAGCTCTAGAGAGTTCTAAAGAGAGAAGATAGGTGTTCTTGAGCGATCCTTACCTATTTTCACTCCCAATCGAAGGATTAAACATCGAAAAATATCCGAAACACCTCCTAGCTACTATTCATCATCTCCTTCCTTGGGGATTCTTTGGGAAGGGCTCAAAGCAATAAGTTTCTTTCTTCTTTCTCACTCATAAATTGAGGTAGGGGTTTTTTTACTTTCAAAACCCGATAAAATGAGTTTATTACTTGACAATTCATGCATTTGACTTATATAAAGTTAGAAAGTTGAATGTATACATATATTTATGATGTTGCATGATATGTGTGGTATTGAATATATGATTAGAGGCACAATATGCCATATATACTTGATATAAAGAGTTGTTTGAACTCAATAAGATACCCTTGGCGAAATATCTACGACATGGTTAATAAAAGTGATTTATTTGTGAACTTTTTATGCCAAGGGATATGTGGTTGAACTTGGTAAAGTATATATGGCATAATTTGCTTCATGTGGATAATTAGCATCATGTTATGCATATTATATGTTACTATGGTGTCAACCGGAACCTCGGCAATTTTCAAAGGCATGGAAGCTCTATTATGGCTTATGGCTCTTGTTTAAGTATCTATTTCTCAGAGGCTTGTATCATTTATCTATGTACTGAAGAGATGGTGGCTCTTGGAAACCGAAAAATGAATTGAATATATAGTGCTTGCTGGGATGGAAAAATAGGCAGGGCCCGGTGCCCTTGGGTTGAAAATCCCTAAACCCCTGGGGGGAAGCAATGTTTGGCCGCCTATAAGCCACCGGTGTGGAGCCCGGGAACCTAGACAAATTGGAAAGGCACTATGGTTTTGCGATTAACTGTATTTATATGGGACCGGGGTGAATGATCCCAGGGCTATTGTTCTCTATACTTATGTGGGATCGGGACAATTAATCCCAGGTTATGATATCTTGGCGGCAATGGAATCTATTCATCACTCATGCTCCTTATTCTAAGGTAATCGGTTGATACGGGAGGTAACATGCATTAGCACGTTCATGCACGATCACTTGATGAATTTGGTTTCTG
This sequence comes from Lonicera japonica, assembly GCA_021464415.1. Taxonomy (NCBI): domain Eukaryota; kingdom Viridiplantae; phylum Streptophyta; class Magnoliopsida; order Dipsacales; family Caprifoliaceae; genus Lonicera; species Lonicera japonica. Next base: position 181,943 of record JAKCWG010000674.1, read on the forward strand.
TTGATATTAGTGATTTCAACATGGTCTAAATGATATGTTTATAAACTTATTTTTGAACATACGCCCTGTATCCCCCTACTGAGCAAATGGCTCACCCCGGTTTTTCTTTAAAACATTTCAGGTACTCACGAGTCCCACGAGGACAAGGATACGATAGGGTCAGGGACGATATAGAGGCTCTGATACTACATGTATATCTTGGTTTTTTTGTGATGTATATATTTTTTCGGGAAGCCATGGCTAGCCCAAGGAGTTTGTATATTTTGGTTATTCGTATGGTTTGGATTATACGTATATGATATATGTTGGAATGTATAATATATTTAATATCCTATGCATTGTGATATTTGCTATATCTATTGTTGTTGACTTATTTCTTCCTACATACCTATCTTAGTCCTACTAAGATAAGTTAGTAACGCTCCAGGTCTTAATTACAGGTGTTAACCTGTACATTAAGGTGGTAGTGTTACAGTAGATGAAGAGATAAATTGGGTATGGATATGGGCTCGATGTGACTTACTTGTAACTGAGACCCATTAGCTGTTCTAATTGGAGATATATGTGGGGTGGATTTTTTAGATAGAAAGATTGTGGAATCCGAGGTCATGTGGTTGCAACAGCTAAAATCAAAATACCAAGAATTACTTGAAGTGGTAGACATTGCATTAGATGGACCAGATACAACCTGTTTGAACATTTATGCAATATCATTATCACTAATAGATGAAGTCATATTAGATGACTGTGGAGTGGTAGCAACAATGGTAGTGACAAGCTTGGTATTAGATTATCTAGCCGGATTATTGTAGCAATCAGAACCATAATGCTTTGGCTCGCTCTTATGACAATACTGATAAACATGTTTAGGACAGTAGAGTAGCATATGGGTAGTCTCATGGCAATATGTGCACTTATTTGATGATTTCTCATATTTATCATTTGATGGATTTTTAAGTTTGGGAAAAGTGACGGCAAGCACTCTATTAGAATTCTTAGAATTTGGACTAAGGTGTGTTTCTTCAAAATGAAGTGCAGTGACAGCATCATCAAGGTCTGGTAGAGGATGGCAATGTAGAAATGAAGCCCAAACAGGCTTAAAGTGATCATGAAGAGCCATGAGAAATGTCATTACTTACTGTTGATTCTTGTATCTATCAAATTTGGCAACATCATTGGGACATGACCAGATAAGTTCGAAAATAGCTAATTGATCCCATAAGGCTTGCATCTCAGATAAAAAATTGTCAATGGATTGATCAAAATTTTGCCTCTTGGAATGTAGAACAGTTAAAAGTTGATATTAATGAGCAAGATCTTTGGTGGTGTACCAAGTTTTTAGAAGGACCCAAACCTCTTTTCCTATAGAAAATCACCCGAATTATTGACTGATGGTGGGAATTGAGGGATTATGGCACCAAATGATGATATCACCAGTCTTTCATATCCATTCGTCTTTTCTATCTGCAAAATACGTGTTAGATTCATCTTTCTTTTGTACCGGTGCCTTAACTTCTCCTGTAACAATTTGCCAAACCCAACGAGCTTGAAGAAAAGGTCATTGCCTGAGCCCAATGAATGTAGTTCAGCCCATTAAAAGTGATTGAGATGGGTCGAAAGATTTCTGGATGATCCATGATTCTCTAGGAATAACTTGGGGTCAAATAGGAAAATCTGGGGTTGATTTGGAAATAACAAAAAATTTTGGGGCTAATTTGAGAATATATGGGGTTTATTTTGAAATAAAATAAGGTTCTGGGGTTGATTTAGGAATATATGAGGTTTATTTTGAAATAACAGAAAGTTCTGGGTCGATTTTGAAATAACAAAAAAATTTGTTGCTAATTTGGAAATAATAGGAAAATTTATATCATGGTTGACTTGGATGGAAGACTAACTTGGAAGCCACGTGGTAGTCAATGATGACGTGGAAATTAACGATGACGTAGCCGCTGATGTGGCGATGGGTGGAAAGTTTTGCGATTGATTTTTTGAGGATTGGAATCGTCTCAGCAAGACAAAGATGATAGTGTTTGTTTTGTGAGGATTAGAGTTTGTTTGGATCTGACGATGGTGGTTTCGTTTGGAACCAGACGGCGGAGAACAATAGAGTATTTAGTAGTTAGGTCTTGTCTGCTATGGTTTTGGGTTGTAGGTGGTTTTGGTGCAATGGTTTAGATCTGGATAGATTTATTTTAAATGGGGATTCGGGTTTTGTGTAACGCCCCGAATCCCACACCCCAGGGTAGCGGGGACGCTACGGTATCCACCTATAGGGTAGATATAAATTTGGATAATGGACGCACATAAGACTAAATGAAGTTCCCTAAATTTAAATCTTAAAATTAAGACGCAGTTATACGATACAAACTATTGACCAAATCACAAACCATTATCAAACTCATTGATAAGCACCCAAAAATGTTATTTATAATTCCCCAAATGCCTAAATTTAAGTGTCAAAAATTTCTTATGTTATCTAATGTTGACATTAAGTTGTTTTGCAGGTTCTTGTCTCAATTGATGTAATTAAATGCTTAACTTTGTTAAATATGTGAGACATGACACCTAAATTGCCTCGAATAGTTTTTAAAGCATAACTTTTTGCTCGAAACTTCGAATAATACTTTTCTTGAGCCTAAAATCAAGAGAATTTCGAAAGCTACAACTTTCCAGTTCAACACTTTTCCAAATTCGGCTATCTTCATATCCAAAATTGCATTACAAAATTCTGGCAGCAAAGAAAAAAAGAGAAAATATTCCAAAAGTGTGTGGTGCGCACTCTCATGTTTTAATCACTCAACCCATAACCCAACACTCCACTTCCTAGACAATTTCTACAAATATTATCCTACACACTCAACACCCCCTTACCCCATTGTCTACTTTCATGATTAATATTCTCTTCTATTTCTCACATATATTGATTCATATTTGGCCAAGAGAGAGACCACCATACGATAGTTTGGAAGAAGAGGGGAGAGCTTGGAGAAATAGAGCTTGTTGTAGAGAGAGAAAATATTTGAGTGCTACATATTTTTCTTCTTCTTGTATTATTGTTTCATTTGTTGAAAAATACAATATTGTAGAGTGTTGAGAGAAATTTTTTTTATTCACATATTTGGAGATATTTAAGGAGCTATTTTATTATTTGTTTTGTTCTTCTATTTTTATGGAAGGCTAATCTCCCTTTCAAGGGGAGAAATGAAGCATCATTTTTATTTGTGATTTAGAATTTTATAATATTGCATAAATATACTCATTTGTGATTTTTCTTAAATAAGATCTTTGGATTACTCTACACACCATAGGTGATCCCATTTTGGTTTTTATACTCGACTTAAGAGATGAGCTACATACCATAAGATTTTCTTAAATTCATTTTATTTTCCAAATTTATCTTCTAGTTCTTGAGTGTTAATGTGAGTGAGTGACAACCTTATATTATTATTATTTCTAAAAGAAGAAAATATAAATCTTGAAAGAAAAAATCTCTTATAAACAAATAAATTGTCAAATACTATTTGATTAGCTTTTGGGTTCACTTTACATACCATAGGTGATTCCATTTAATCAAACTAGTATATAATTTATTTTGGGTATATATGTGCAATAATATATTATTTTAGATCCATTGATAATTTGGTGGTGGATTCTTAACTTTTTAAATCCTTACACTTTATTTTTCCAAAACAACTTTCTCCACTTTTATTACATTTATTAGTATTAAAATTATTCTTAAGAAAAGTAAGCATTTATAAAAGAAAAAAATTTGGTTTTTATTCTAAATCTATTATTTTCTCAATTTTGTTTTCATTGATTCCTAAACAACTCCCGTGGATTTGACCCCTTACTACTACTATCTACGTTACTAATATATTTTGTAGGTACATAAGGGTTTTTGATCAAACTATTTTTAGCGACGAAGATAGCTCCCTATCAAATGGCGCAGTTGTCGGGGAGTTGACGCCAATGAAAATGACATGAAGACTTTTTGAGATTTGTTAGATTTAGTTGTAATTATTCGATTTGGTTGTAAAATTAATTTAATTTTTTTTTGGACATTTTGCACTGTATAAAAACTGTAATATTTATTTATATGGTATTCTGGGATTGCCCAAATTAAGTGTTAAAAAAGAAAAAAAATGCAAAAGGGAAACTGGACAAAATAGAAATTACATTTTTGGAAGGGAAAAAAAAAGAGAACACTTGAAGACTCTCTATTTTGGGTCAGTAGGACTCTTGGGGACGACTGAAATTTAGGAAAAATTCTCCTCTGATCGACTTAACCAAATCATCACCCCGCTTGCAAGAGGTACATTTTTCATCACTCGCGATTCTCCTGTCAACGAGTCAATTCCTATGTGCTCTAATTTCTATGTGTTTAATTTTAGCACATTTATTTTTGAATGGTGAATGATGAATAATTGGACCTAAAGCCTAGCCCGGCTATTGAAACGAGTTGGGATTTCATCACCCACTCAATCGCTTATCCATTTGCTTGTGATCCTAAGCCATCATTAATTAAAATTAACTCACTAGCAAGCCAAATAGGATTTGGTGTTCATAGGACCTCTAAAGAAAAGAAGCGATCGGTAGCCACTCCAGTGAGCTCTTCCAAGCCTATGGTAAATTGACTAGTTGGTATTTAAGTGGTGCCTTTGTGACCCTCCAACGTATTAGTCATTCGGCCCTGATTTGGGAGAATTTAATTGGTAAGCTTCTTGGACAATTTTTATTGTTCATTTCGATCAAATATGGACAAGAGTAGGAGTACAAAATTTTCAATCAGGTGGTGTCAAAGAGCTCGCGCTTTCCCACCCACGAATAATTAAAATTGAATACCCTTTCACTAAATTGAAGATAAGAATTGGTTATATGCTATCTAGGAATTCTTTCCTTTATTAGTGTACGTCAACCAATTAGGATTCTACTCATTTTGTGTCCTATTTTCTTAAACCACCCATCTATTCTTTATGGAAAGTCAAATTTCACAATATTTATCTCATGGGATGTGAAAGTCCAAAAGGCTACTGAACCGATTGTAGACACCCCAATCCGTGACCCCCGCAAGAACCCTAACGACCTACGAGAACTACTGTTTTTGGAGTTCGGGACCCACCCGAGCACCCAAAACTACCCCGAAAGGGTTTGTTGGCCAACAAACCTATTTTTAAGAGGGATTGTCGCGCGACATATCAGTGTGTTGCGTGACAATCACCTCTGTGTCGCGCGACAGACCCCTCTGACCCCGACCAACCACTCTCTAACACATCAGTCTGTCAGAAACGTCACATCAGCCGTTTGTTGCGCGACATTGGACACTGTGTCGAGCGACACTTGCCCTTTCTGGAGAAATGTCGCGCGACAATCTTCCCCGAGCACTATAAATAGGCCAACACCCCCAAGGGTTCAAGACAGCAACTTGGAATTGGAAAGTTATTGGCTTATATCTGATTTTCTAGTCTTTCGTCAAGTATTTTATGTTATAATCTTATTTCTGAGGAATTATCGGATCTATTCACGACACTCGACGTGTCCCGTCTCTGGAATCGAATTCTTGGAAATATCTGAAGAAGTAAAAGATCATTATCGCCGGAGATCTCTCTGCCGTATTATATTTTCTTTCTTATTATTATTCTCGTCGGGAAGGTAAAGAAAATTCCTTCCAGTATTTAAATTATATATCTTTGTACTTGTTTTACTTCTATCATTTCAGTCCACGTTTTATTTGAATAAACTTATTGCCAAGTTACAAAGTAGCCTGCTGTTTTCAAAAAGAAAATACCCTAATAAAATCATTTGCAAAATCAGAAGAATAGGTACATTATCGTCCGGACAAAATCTTGTTTTCAAAACCCGGACTGATAAAACTTATCTAGGAATTAACATCAACATATCCTGTCTTTTTAGACTGCGACTTGTCTGATAAAATTCCCCTTAAGAGTTCTAATTCCATATTAAATTAGTCCCGATACAAGATCCGAACTTTTATAAAAGTAATCACAATCCGAGAAAACTGTCATTATCCGAGGAAATAATACAGGAAACTCTCTCTCTCAAAATAAACAACTTTTATCACTTGTATTTACATCTTTCATAATAATAAAAACGTCGGATCTTGGAACACAAAGGTTTTTATCCCTTTCCCCGCTCTTCCTAGAAATTAGGGTTTTTATCACTTAGAAAGTAGTAGACTGTCAGTAAAAGCATCCAAGTTTTTCAACATAGAATAAACATATAAAAGACCACTAGAGACCGAAAGGGCGGAATGGGTTCTTAACACCTTCCCAAACCGTAATATAGTTTTCGAACCCTATAGAATCCTGGTTTCGTAAACAAACGTGTAAAGAAAGGCTTAACTGTAGCCTTTCCTCTTACACAACCTCTTTTGTCCGTTTTCTCGTAAAACGTATTGGCAACTCTGAACGAACCCTCTTGCATCTAGAAATATAACCTAGGAACACCTGATGTGATCCATCAACCAAGATACTCCTGCAAAAGGAACGACGGAATCCGTTTCGACGTTTCAGACGCCCAACAACGGGGACGAGACCCGAGGGTCGCATTTGCGGATTCTCACAGTGGCGACTCTGCTGGGGACTTTAGAAAACTAGACTCTTATATGTGGACTTTTGTTTATTTGTTAAATTTTTGCTTTTATTGTTTTCCCTACTTATGTTAATTGATTGAGAAGAAACATTTTTCTAAAAATGGGAATTTTTCAAAAATACGTAATAAAGATAATGATATTTGTGAAATCAACCTTTCGAACTTTACACGCACTTTCACAAATCATGTATTGGTTTTACGAGTGTGAAATTACCCCAAACCCTCGGAAGTATTATAAGTGAGTAGGGAGTTGGCTTGCTTGGGCCAACATAAACCGAAAGCATTTACTTCCACTCTCCTTGGCCAAGTACGCCCTCGAGGTATATCGAGTGACGAGAACACTCACGTACCCGGGAAGTATATCAAAAGACTCTTACACGTACCCGCCCCTGGGGTATATCACAAGGTTTTGCCAAATAGGAGGGAGCCTGAAGCCTTAACAGTTCGTACACCTGCACTGCATGTAAGATCGAGTCGGTTAAAACACTTGTCAAACAGCCGTAGGGGATGTACCACCTTACGGCTTACTTTACGCCACCTTTTTAAAACCCGGGTTTTTTCTCGGCAATTTTATTTTAGTGGTTCTTTTGGCAAAACTCGAGTCGCATCGTAGTCTTCCTTCATCTTTGCCATGTGATTTTGTCTACAGCCGCAAAAGTAACGACGGACTGGAAGGTTGGGCCGGTCGAGATCATACCGGAAGATTAGTAAGACCAAGCACACCCGAAATGGCCGATAGACGCGAGAACCAAGAGACATATCAGAGCCTAGCCGAGGCGTCTGCAGCTCAGCCAACTTTAGCAGAGATGCATTGTTTGCTCATGACCGTCAGCCAAAACCTAGCAAACCTCACAACTGAGCAGCAAGATACCCGAGTCCGGAAAGAGGAGTTGTCAGCCGAACGGGTCGCACCACCGAGGTTTGAACGACTACCACCAAATCGAGATCAAGGGCAGTCAATGCAAATACTTCCCCCAGTTCAAGGAACCAATCCACCCCAAGCAGCTCCCGTCGCAGCCAGTCTCGTTCAGACTGATCCCAACAACCAGAATCAATGGGCCCCGGATTCAGGCCCCACTTACCAACAACAGGAGCCACCCATAGTCTAGCCGCAACCTCAGCAAGGCCTTAATCCCCAATACCAGCCATGGCAACAAGTCCCCACAAGACCTATTCCACCACCGGCCCCTATAGCCCCTCCTAATGAGTACCTAGACATCAACCGACTTCAGGCAGTGTATGCAGAATCGGTTATAGCTCGGGAACATCCCGATGAAGTGTTAAGAGAGAGCGAAAAAATGAAGAAACTGAAAGAGCGGATGAAGATTCTGCAAAGAGGGATTTCTTTAATAAAAGGGGCAGACGAGATCACAGATATGAATGCCTTCTTTCTCTATCTAGAAGCGATATTGCCTCAGGGATTCAAGCTCCCCTCTATCACCAAATTCACAGGAACCACACCCCCGAAAACTCACCTCCAATCCTACATTAAATCTATGCAAGTGTCCGGTTGTGGAGAGCCGGAGTTAGCTCAGGCCTTTCATATGACTCTCATGGGGGCCGTCCTGAGATGGTTTTTTGATCTAGAGAGACACCACACGAAGACTTGGGGAGATATCGTCAAAGAATTCATGACCAAGTACGGGTCCAACGAATATTTGAAAATTACCTGCAAACACCTGGAAATGGCCAAGCAAGGCGAGAAAGAGAGCTTCAGCAACTTTGTCACCCGCTGGAGAGAAATGGCCTCCCAAATGTCCAAACGGCCCGATGAAGAAAAGCAGTTGGAGATCATACAGAAGAATTTTACCCCAGTTGTACTGAGTTGCATGGGAAAGCATGTATTCCCACACTTCAGAGCCCTATTGAGTATGGGGTCGCAAGTAGAGGAAGAATTGGCCAAGAAAGCAGAGACAGATACCAAGAAAGCAGCATACACCGGAAGAAAGACGACCACTCCAGCCGTAAACCAACTAAGCTCATACCCCTATCAGCAGAACCCATTCCAACAGTCGCAACAAACACCTCCAATGAGTTGGCCAGCACAAGGGGATTCTTCAAACACCGAGGTTAAGAGAAGAAGGAACTTCTGCACCCTTCCCACTACCCTGGTCAAAGGCTTAGAACTACTCCGAAATGCCGGACTAATCACCCCACTCAATCCACGCCCCCCACCAAACCCTATTCCCAGTACTTGGAGAATGAACGAGAACTGTGCGTACCATCAAGCAGTGGGCCATGACATGGAACGCTGTTTAGCTCTCCGTCACCGCATCCAAGACCTAATCGAAGCTGGAACCATCCCCGCACTCGGCGGGCCCAATGTTACTAATAACCCCCTTCCCAACCATGCTCCACCTATGGGAATTAACGCCTTAACCACGGATGAAGAAGGGTTTGACCCCGTAGGGCTCATTCAAGATGGCCTAGCCTACGAGTCACCCACTGTGCCACCAGAAAAGACTCGAGTTGCCCCAGGCTTCAACCCAATAATTGACCAATGGATGGCCAAGATGAACTTTCTACCTGGACACGGCCTAGGAAAGGCCAACCAGGGGATCCCGCAACCTCTTACAATCAAAACCAATCTTGAAAAATCTGGAATATGATGGACCCAGGATAAGAAGAAACAGCCATGGAAGCCCCGAGGCCTTCCCAAGGAGACAATATGTATGACAGAAACCTCCCCCAAAACTTTCAGCTGGTCGACAGAACCAAGATCATCGAAAACCTCAGAGGGGTCAGACCCAGCATCCCTCTGGATACAACAGATTACCCGTTCAGGAAGGGTATACCAACCACCACTAACGGATACCGAGAAATCACCGCCTCCTAAAAAACTAGGAGGGGATCGAGTACTGGAACAATTGAAGAAAACCCAAGCACACATCACCATTTGGGGCCTCTTGGTCGCATCCAAGCCCCACAGGACCGCCTTCATTAAACTCTTGGATGAGGCTATCATATCACAAGATTCCACGCCAGAACAACTGTCAAACATGATTGGGTCGCTTACAGTCCAAAGAAGTTTGTCATTCTCAGATAAAGACTTATCTCCCCTGGGAAAGAAACATAGCCCGGCCCTCCATATTACCGTCCGGACTCGAGGAAAAATCCTGCCACAGGTCCTCATTGACAATGGGTCAACCATAAATGTCTGCCCTTTGAAGACCGCCAAATGTCTGGGTATCTTAGACTCAGAACTTTATCCGTTAGCTGTGACCGTCAGAGCCTATGACAACACCAAAAGGGCCGTTCTGGATTCCCTAAAGCTTGATCTCATGGTCGATCCCGGAAGCTTTCCATCCGATTTTCAAATCATAGACATCCCTTCCAGTTTTAACCTCCTGTTGGGAAGGGCATGGCTACATGACATAGGAGCACTCCCCTCCTCCTTACATCAGAAGATCAAGATACCGTTTGAAGGGAATATAATCACCATCCAAGGAGATCCTGAGAGGACCTTGGCAGATATGGAGTTACCAGTCTTGGGCATCGGGAGTCAAAGTATACAGTTGGGAGGCTTTTCTTACGAGCCTCAAGTACAAGCTCTTAACACCCAGAGAATCGAGTACCTTCCCCTGATAATATCCCTGGTCTTAGCACCAAGGTCACTAACATGTTGAGAATGATGAAATACTTACCCGGAGCCAGTTTGGGAATGGGACAGCCAGGATTACTTCAAGCCTTGGAACCAGTAGTAAGGCAGGAAAGAGAAGGGTTGGGGTAGCAACACGCCGAAGTAGACAATTAAGAGGAAAGGAGCCGAGGGCATCAGTATCCGAGTTTTAGCTCTCTGAATGGGTTTTTCGTCAAAAAATGAGAAGTCTTCCCCTTTTGTGGCTTTCAGGAGCCTTGGAGAAACAGCGACAGAGAGAACCTTTCAGGATGGGAAATCTTCTATGAAGAGGACCTTTACCTCAAGGAAAATATTATACACAATTTCTCTACCAAGCTAACGATCGAGCTGAGAGAAGAAAATGAAGACAAGGAAGATGAAAAGGAAAAAATGATCAGAGATCTCTTCGACATCATGGCTCTAGGGGATGACGAGCCAAGAGACAACCCTGTACACTTGATACACGTTGACCCAGATTACCAAAAAAAGGGGGGAAAAGTGAAAATGTAAGGGTGAGAGATAAGAGTGATGGTAAGGCTAGGGAGGAGTCACTCCTAGATTTACTTTTTAAACTTGTACCTGTAAGCACTATTATCAATGAAGAAAACTCTGTTTTGCGTTATCCTGTTGATTTTGATTCTGTAATTGCTTATATAGAGTTGGAAATACTAAACTAACACCCTGAATGGGACAAGAAGCGTATACAGAGCGAGGAAGATGACACTCTTGTAATTAATCTCGGTAAAGAAGAAGAAAGGAAAGAGGTCTATATTGGGGCAAGTCTAAGTGAGACAGAAAGAGAAGAATTCACACAAACTCTGAAAGAGTACGTGGATGTCTTCGCCTGGTCTTATGCAGATATGCCAGGTTTGAACAGCCAGATAGTCATGCACGAGATACACACTAAGCCGAAATTTAGGCCTGTCAAACAGAAGTTGAGAAAACTTACGCCAGAATGGTCCCTGAAAGTGAAAGAAGACGTGATGAAGCAACTAAGTGTGGGTTTCTTACGGGTAATCGAGTACCTTTCATGGTTAGCCAACATTGTGCCCGTTCCAAAGGCAAATGGGAAAGTCCGCATGTGCGTAGATTACCGAGATCTTAATAAAGCTTGCCCGAAAGACGATTTTCCATTACCCAACATTGATTTGATAGTGGATAATACCGCCAACCATGCCTTGAAGTCATTTGTAGATGGTTTTGTCGGGTATAATCAGATCAAGATGCATCCGGATCACCAAGAGAAAACAACATTTATCACACCGTGGGGAACATACTACTACACCGTTATGCCATTCGGGCTGAAGTACGCTGGGGCAACGTATCAGAGGGAAGCTACCGCCATCTTCCACGACATGATCCACAAAGAGGTAGAAGTGTATGTGGATGATATGATAATCAAGTCAAAGGAAAGAGAAGGCCATGTACTAGCCTTGCAAGCCTTTTTTGACCGCCTTTGCCAGTACCAGATGAGGCTCAATCCGCAGAAATGTGTGTTCGGAGTAACCAAGGGAAAACTCCTGGGCTATTTTGTCAGTAAAAAGGGAATCGAGGTAGACCCTGCCAAGGTTCGAGCTATCCGAGATATGCCTAAACCTCGTACCGAGAAAGAAGTTCGAAGATTTTTGGGTAATTTACAGTACATCAGCAGGTTCATCTCTCAACTGACTCAGACTTGCGAGCCTATCTTTAAACTCCTGAGGAATTAGTATTAGCCCCACCACAGACCGGACTGCCACTAATTCTATACTTGACCGTCATTGATTCGGCTGCAGGAGCCATGCTAGCCCAACATCTGACCGATACACGGAAAGAACAGGCCATCTACTACATCAGCAAGAAATTGTCCCCATTTGAGGTAAACTACACACCATTGGAGAAATCATGCACCGCTCTCGTCTGGGTAACACAGAAACTACGGCATTACATGCTAGTCTTCCCGGTCATCCTGGCATCACGAATTGACCCGCTAAAATACCTCTTCAAAAAATCGGCTCTCTCGAACCGTATGGAAAAATGGTTATTCTTGTTCTCCGAATTTGACATCACCTACATGACCCAGAAGGCAGTCAAAGGCAAGATCATAGCTGATTACCTGGCCCACAATCCAATATTGGGGGACATGCTAGAAGAAGACGAGTTCCCAGATGAAACTATCATGAATGTCGAGATCGATGAAGACTGGAAATTATGCTTCGACGGGGCCGCCAACAGAAATGGAAACGGGATAGGCATCCTGTTAGTCTCTCCAGACCAAACTCATTCTCCGGTATCGTATCGTCTAGACTTCTTTTGCACCAACAACATGGCCGAGTATGAAGCCTGTATAATCAGACCAGAGATCGCACTCCAGAGAGGTATAAGGAGAATACAAGTGTACGGAGACTCGGCACTGGTAGTCCACCAAGTGCTAAAAGAATGGAAGATCAGAGATGAGAAGTTAGTACCATACCTCGCCCGACTGGAGGATGTCGCAGGAAGATTTGAGCATTCGGAGTTTTACTATGTCCCCAGGTCACAAAACAGTTTTGCTGACGCACTAGCAACCCTGGCATATATGATCGATATCCTGGAGGGGATGAAAGAGATAACCCTTACCGTACAAAAAAGATCAGGACCAGCACACTGCATGGCCCTAGAGGTAGAGAATGAGAAGAATGGAGATTCGACCACGTGGTTTTATGACATCTGGAACTTACTGAAGAATTATCGGTATCCTGAGCAAACGGACAAGAAAACGCGGGTCGCACTCAGGAGATTAGCATCAGGGTTCATACTTTGTGCCGGAAGGCTGTATAAAAGAAATTACGACAGGACCCATCTCCAATGTCTCACTGAAGAAGAATCTGTCAAGATGATGGATCAGATACATGGGGGTGATTGCGGACCTCATATGAGCGGTCACACACTTGCCCGCAAAATCATCAGGCAAGGGTATTATTGGTCTACAGATCCAAGTTTTTCAACATAGAATAAACATATAAAAGACCACTAGAGACCTAAAGGGCAGAATGGGTGCTTAACACCTTCCCAAACCGTAATATAGTTTCGGAACCCTATAGAATCCTGGTTTCGTAGACAAACGTGTAAAGAAAGGCTTAACTGTAGCCTTTCCTCTTACACAACCTCTTTTGTTCGTTTTCTCGTAAAACGTACTGGCGACTCTGAACGAACCCTCTTGCATCTAAAAATAGAACCTAGGAACACCCGATGTGATCCATCAACCAAGATACTCCTACAAAAGGAACGACAAAATCCGTTCTGACTTTCAGACACCCAACAACGGGGAAGAGACCCGGGGGTCGCATTTGCAGATTCTCACACCGATCACGTAGAAATTCAACTCTTGACTCACGAGATACGGATCCAAGTTCACCCACATCTCCCATCGTTCAAATTCTCCATCCGGAAATGGCAGAAGAACATCCATTGAAGGACTACTTTGCTCCTATCACTGTAAATCCTCCATCTTGTATTGTCCTCCCGGCTACTACCGCAACTCATTTTGAAATTCGTCCGGCGACGATTTCATTGTTACCCAATTTTCATGGCTTAGACCGAGAGAGTCCATACCCTCACTTAGGAAATTTTCTCAATGTCTGTGCAACCTTTAAGAACCAAAATCTAAATGATGAGAATGTTCGGTTAAGGTTGTTCCCTTTCTCCCTTCATGACAAGCTTCTTTTTACTCAATGAATCGAACAAATGAAATGGGTCAGTCCATCCAAGATTTTCGTCAAAAAGACAATGAACAATTTTATGAAGCATGGGATAGATTTCAGGATTTCATTATCAAATGCCCTCATCACGGCATTGATAAAAGTCGTCTAGTCCAATATTTTTATAATGGTCTCAGTCCCACTTTTTGTAACATGACAGAGTCCATGCATAAGGGAAAGTTCACGCACCTTACTCCCACTGAAGCCTACATATTTTTAACTGAATTAAGAGAAGATTCACAATAGTATGATGCTTCTAATGAATTTTCTAGGTCTGACCCAAGTCTTAGAACTGGTGGTAAGTATGAAATCAAGAGTGACCCAGAGTTAAAGAACTTAATGTAAGGTTTTAACCAAGGTTTAACAGTTTTGACCAAAACAGTTGAGGCTTTAGCCTGTTCAATGCAAAAGCAAGCTATTGAGCCTACTCCAGTCATGAGTGTCTACAATGAGCCCAACACATTTCCATGCACTGTCTGTTCTAGTGTACACCATACCGCTCACTCATGCCCAACCTTCTTTCTTGAACCTGAGCCAATTATGGAACAAGCTTTTGAGTACAATAACTTTAGGAAACCTAATCCGGCTAGTTTAAGCCAGACATTCAATTTTGAGTGGAGGAACCATCCTAATTTCTCTTGGAAGCAAGATCAGTCTTTGAATCCGCAACATTCGCAACCTCAAGTTAGGGGTCATCTAGGTTTCCAAGCCCAAGCTAGGCAGAACCCAAACTTGTTTTCAAATGATCACCATCATTTTTCACATCAAAGTGGAAACCATTCGGGAAATCAACAGATTGTCTAATCGTCTAGTCATTCTTATGGGTCTGCGCCTCAGTTAAGTGCTAGTAGAGAGTTGGTTTCTCAACTTTCATATGTTGCCCCTCAACAGCAATCGAAATCAGCTCTCAAAGACCTTACGTTGTAAATTCTCACTCAGCAACAACAAACTCTTAATGCCCATACATAAAGCACCTCTCATGCAATCCAACAAATGCAACAATAATTGAGTCAATTGACTGCTGAGAGAGACAAGGGTAAATTCCCTAGTCAACCAATTGCTAATCCAAAAGGTAATAGCAAAGAGCCTGTGTATGAGGTTGGTTCCTTTTTTGGTCAAGACCAATTTCAAGGTGAGTTGAAGTCTGGCACCACCTTAAGATTAGGACGAAAAATTGACAATCATGTTGAAACGCCTAATGATTCCATTGAGAATGATACATCTATCATTCCTAAATTCCCTCCTAGTGAACCAGAAGTTGTGGTTCAAGATACAAATCTGTCGAAGGAGGATTCCAAAGTTTCACTTAGGAAAAAAGAAGGGACTCAACCTAAGGAAATAATTTATGTGCCTCGAGCACCCTTTCCTGATAGGTTATCATTGACCACCAAAGTAAAGCACTTTTATGAGATCAAGGAAGTGTTTTAAAATTTTCATATCAACAGTCCATTCCTTACTACCATCAAGCAAATCCCTTCATATGCTAAGTTCTAAAAGACTTTTGTACTGTCAAGCGGACGACAAATGTCCCACATGACGCTTTCATAGTCGAACAGGCTACATCTGTCATTCAGCAAAAGATTGTTGTCAAATACAAAGATCCTGGTCATCCTACGATCCCATGCAAGTTAGGTAACAAGTATTCAACTCACGCGTTACTTGATTTAGGAGCTAGTGTCAATTTGTTACCATATTTTCTCTACCAAGAGTTGGGCTAGCAAGATATGAGCCCACTCGAGTCACTTTGCAATTGGCAGATTGTTCTGTCAAAGTCTCCCAAGGAATTGTCGAGGATGTTTTGGTTATGGTGTCTGACTTTTATTACCCAGTTGATTTTATAGTTCTAGACACCCAGCCCTCTGATGAAAACTCCATCCCAATCATTTTGGGACGTCCTTTTCTTGCCACTACAAATGCACTCATTAAATGTAGGAATAGGTCTATGACTCTTACCTTTTGTAATTTGACAGTTGAAGTCAATATTTTTTAATTCATGAAACAACCATCTGATGTTAAAATGGTAAAATAAGTGTGTGTTATCGATAGTCTTGTTCAAGAAATGGTGGACCATTCTTATCCTGATGACCCTATCCAACAATGTCTGAATTTTCTTGAATTAGATTTTGATTTAGATGATGCCATGGATATTGTCAATTCTTTGTTAGACTCCACCACTTTAATAGACAAAGATAAATGGATCACTGAGAATGAAACTTGGACAGATTGCGTTGAATCTCTTCATCTCGAACCAATTCTTGGTATATATACTGGCCCTAATACTGTGGCTAAGTCTGATTATGAGTCCATGCTTGCAACTGTACCTGAAACTAAGTTCACTAATGTTCAGGATTCATAAAAAAGTTTGGACCTAAAGCCATTGCCTTCTGAGTTGAAATATGTCCATTTTGGTTCAAATCAAACTCATCCGGTCATCGTTGCCTCCCACTTGACTTCCGAGCAAGATGTAAATCTAGTCGATGTTCTAAGAAAGCACAAATCTGCCTTGGGTTAGAACATATCTGACCTTAGAGGTATGAGTCCAACTATTTGTAGTCATCGCATCTATCTAGAAGATGTTGCAAAAACTTCTTGTGAGCCACAACGTCGATTGAACCCAGCCATGAAAGAGGTTGTTCGATCAAAAATCCTTAAGTTGCTTGATGTAGGAATCATATTGATGCGCCAAAGAATTAGTATAATATATTATGTTAATTTGTAATTTGAGGAGCATATATTATTACAAATATTTGTATTTTTAATGGTTTTTCAGGTGTTATAAAAGATTTGAAGAAGATAGAAAAAATAAAGAAATTAAAGCTTATGAAGACACCTAAAAGTGATAAATACTTCTGGATGCATAAATGTTTACTCGGAACTTCAAGTAATGCGATTCTTGAGCTTAAATTGAAGAGAATTTCGAGAGCTACAACTTTTCAGTTCAGCAATTTTTCAAATTCAGCCATATTGAGGTCCGAAATTGCGACGCAAGATGAAGCAACGTAAAAGGTCGAAAATTTAATTATATTTAAATAAATGGGCCAAGCCCATTAACCAAACCTAGCAATTATAAATAGAGCAGCAACAACAGCCGGCAGCAGCAGTGCCTGTCGATCACTATTCCTCTCTTCTTTTCTTTTTCTTTCTTTTCCTTTTATTTTATTTTGCTTTGAAGACTAGAAGATTGAAGATTTAATTTTATATTTGAATGTCAAGTAAGTTTTTTTTCAATCTTATTTATTATTTTATTTTTATTATGCTAGCGTAAATTTGTGCTAGGGTTAGGATGAGTATATTTAATTGATTCCATTGCACGTATTCATGCCAGTTGACTCTACCAATTTAATGCTTTAATGTTAAATAAAATTTTTCCTATTGGATGCCCGTTTTAATTGATAAAAATCAAGTTGGATTCTCATTATTTTTTGTTGGATTCACCTTATGATTTATTAAGAGCGGATATATGGTGTGTTTTGATGGATATAGTGAGTGTTTTGATTTTATACATTAGTTTGGCTGTGGAAGAATTACAATTGAATTTTATAAATTAATTATACTTTCATGATTTTATTTTCTGCATCTAATAGAGTCAAGAGACCAAATTAGTGCGAGATAAGAGTAGAGTTTATGTGCATGAATACTAAGGAAGATGATATTGAATATATGACTCTAAAACCCTAGTCAATTAATTCATTAATTTTATTATCTTGCTTCGTATTAATTAATTTAGTTTACTTGCTTACTTTATTTTATTTTATTTATTTTATTTGCATCAATTATTCTTAGCTAGACTAGGGAGTATTGAAAGATTAACAAGATAAAATTTAAAACATACTATTTGAGTCTCTATGGGATCGACCTCGCTTATACGCTATATTATAAATTGATTCGTGCACTTGCGAGTATTAAAATTTAACACAACAAGTTTTTGGCGATACCCTATCTCTGACAGCCAATGGGTCAGCCCCATTCATGTTGTTCCAAAGAAATTTGGTGTCAATGTTGTAAAAAATAGTGATAATGAGCTAGTCCCAACCAGAATCGCGACTGGATGGCGTGTCTATATTGATTATTGAAAGCTAAATAGTGTCACAGGGAAAGATCATTTTCCTCTTCCTTTCATAGACCAAATGCTTGAGCGACTTGCTGGACATTCTTTTTATTGTTTCCTAGATGGATATTCTGGGTACAATCAAATTCCCATCGATCCTCAAGACCAAGAAAAAACTACTTTCACATGTCCATTTGGCACATTTACCTATTCATGCATGCCATTCGGCTTGTGCAATGCACCTACGACTTTTTAAAGGTGTATGATGAGCATTTTCAGTGACATGGTGGAACGATTCTTAGAGGTCTTTATGGATGATTTCTCCGTGTATGGCTCATCCTTTAATCAATGCCTATCTCATCTGACCATGGTGCTAGAACAATATCAAGAAAAGAATTTAGTTCTTAACTAGGAAGAATGTCATTTCCTGGTACAAAAGGGTATTGTTTTAGGACATGTAATATCTTGCAAAGGTATTGAGGTCGATAAGGCAAAGGTTGATTTAATCTCCTCTTTACCAGCTCCTAGGTCACTTAAGGACATCTGTTCCTTTTTAAGGCATGCCAATTTTTATCGGCAATTTATCAAGGATTTTTCTAAGATAGCTTGACCTTTGACTAAACTTCTTTCGAAAGACGTGCCTTTTGTCTTCAATGAAGCTTTTGTCACTACTTTTGAGCGTCTTAAATCCGAGTTGATCTCATCTCCGATTATTTGACCCCTGATTGGGATCTCCCGTTTGAAATCATGTACGATGCATCTGATTATGCCATTGGGGCTGTTTTGGGGTAGAGAGTTAATAAATGTTCTCATGTGATTCATTATGCTAGCAAAACTCTCAATTCAGCCCAACTCAATTACACAACGACTGAGAAAGAATTGTTGGCGGTCGTCTTTGCGCTTGACAAATTTCGTGCATACCTTCTTGGATCTTCGGTCACTATGTACTCTGATCATTCAGCATTAAGGTACTTTCTAAGCAAAAAAGATGCCAAATCTTACCTCATCCTTTGGATCCTCTTGCTCCAAGAATTTAACTTGGCAATCAAAGATAAAAAGGGTACTGAGAATGTGGTCGCTAACCACTTGTGTAGACTCACTGCTATGTCTGAAAATGACCATTTGCCTATATCCGAGTCATTCCTTGATGAACAACTTTTTACTATTTCTCAGTCACTATGGTTTGCTGATATTATCAACTTTCTTGTCACAAACCAAATTCCCATTCATTGGACAAAGCAAGACAAGTCCAAATTTATGTCCATGGTTAAATACTACTCATGGGATGATCATTTTCTCTTTAAGTATTGTGCCAATCAAATCATTCATAGATGCGTCCCCGAGTTTGAGCAAAATAAGATCCTTTCGTTTTGCCATAACCATGCATGTGGCGGCCATTTTAGCTCGAAGAAAACCACTACAAAAATTTTGCAAAGCGGGTTTTCCTGGCCCACCATTTTTTGTAATGCTCATGAATTTTGCAAAGCCTGTCCAAATTGTCAGCAATTAGGACGACTTTCTCGAATGCATATGATGCCTCTCACTCCATCTTAATCGTGGAGATCTTCGATGTTTGGGGTATCGACTTTATGGGCCCATTTCTCCCATCTCATGGTTTTAAATATATCCTTATGGCAGTCGACTATGTCTCCAAGTGGATAGAAGCGATACCCTATTACACAAATGATCATCAAGTTGTGAAATTCCTAAAAGAATACGTCTTTGCTCGGTTTAGTACTCCAAAAGCCATCATCAGTGATAACGGTACACATTTTTGTAATCGTATCTGTGAGAATCTCGTTAAGAAGTATGGCATAACCCATAAACTTGCTTTAGTGTACCATCCACAAAACAGTGGTCAGGTAGAAGTTTCAAATCATCAGATTAAGCAAATTCTTGAAAAGACAGTCAATCAAAGTAGGAAAGATTGGTCTTTACGACTCGCAGATGCTCTTTGGGCATACTGCACTACCTTCAAGACTCCTATAGGCATGTCCCCTTATCGCTTACTCTTTGGTAAACCCTGTCACCTTCCAGTTGAACTTGAGCACAATGCATACTGGGTTATCAAGACCCTTAACTTTGATCTTGATAAAGCTGGTGAGCAAAGAAAGTTGTAACTCAATGAACTTGAGGAATTACGAAATGATTTTTATGATATGTCTAAGAAATACAAGGACAAAATAAAATGGATTCATGATCATAGCATATTTCAAAAATAGTTTCATCCTGGACAGAAAGTATTATTGTATAATTCTCACCTGCACCTCTTTCCTGGTAAATTGAAAACCAGGTGGGAAGGACCTCTCACTGTCCAATCCATCACACCTTATGGTTCCATCACTGTTGAAAATCCGAAAGATGGTACTACTTTTCAGGTCAATGGTCAAAGATTGAAACCATTCTTAAAGCTTGATTCATCTCTAGTAGAGCAAATTGACCTTGTTAATCCCATGTACCCTGAGTAAACATCTTATTAAGGAGTTGTTGTTATATTTTCGCCCTCTATGTAATCTTATTTTAGCTCTATCATTTTTTAGGGTGAGTCCGCTTGGTCTGGTTGAAGACATTAAACTTAGCACTTATGGGAGGCACCCATTGAGTGTGTTTCTGAGTACTAGTTTTATCCTGTTTGGGGGTGGTTTTTACTAATCCACCCATGATTTATATATGATATACTTGTGCAATCGTTTTCGTGTCTTTTGCTTATCCAGATTCCGATGGATACTTTTCACGATTCAACTTTCGAATTAAGTAAATTATGGTAAATTTTCCAACCTTATGCTTATATTTATATATTTCATCTTTAGCATCGAGGACGATGTTCTCTTTGTTTGGGGGTGGGGTTTTACCAAATTAGTTCCCTTTTTGAAAACTGATTCAGAAGCAACACATTTTATTTTTATTTTATTAAAAAAAAGATTTTTCTTTCTTTCTTTCTTTTAAAAGTTTTTGTCAATTCAGTATCTTATCCATGATGAGATTGAATGATGATGGTCCACTTTTTAGAAGTCAAGGAATCATAATGTTAAATGTTAGTCTTATTAGCTTTAACGATACCTTTATAGGCATATAAACACTATCAATTCTTAGAGTTCACACGTCTTTGCACAACGGTTATACCTGTAGTATATGATTCTCTAATGAGCTAAAAAGAATACTTATGGAGACTTAAACCCGTGAGTTTAGAGCCTTTCACCTTATAGAGAGTTATACGTAAACTCTGAGTCACAAGATGACTTAACTTCATTTGGATATCGTCATTAATATTGTTGCATGATCTCATTATTCTTTCATATTGGCTGACCATTGAGAATAACATCCTTTTTGAGTTGTAATAACTTTTATCTAGTAAAAACAAAAATTGCCGCATTAAACCTTAGAGATGACATTAGGCCATCATTGCCAAAAAAATCCTACCATTTATTTCATCACCAATCCTTGTGTTTGAGAAAAGTATGGTTGATCTGACAAAAGAAATTATTGTCTTCACCGTGCAATCGTTTCAAATCGCATAAAAAAAAAGAAGAAGAGAAAGAAAAAAAAATGCAATCAACAATAGAGCATGAAAACAAGTGATATTAGAAAACTCCAAACTCCTTAGAAGTCTTCAACCTTCTTATACACACACCAACACTCCATTTTCCCTCATTCCACCCTATATAAAAGACCTAGTTGATCTTTGGTGCGGTAGTATTTGTTAAGGTAATGTGTTTAAACAACTTGACATTCTCACATGGTGGTTGGCATTCCTTTCATAAGATCAAATTCTTTCCAATATTTGTCTTTCTTATTTATGCATGTGAGTTATTTGCTTTGTGTGCATCTACTTTTATCACTCACCTGAAAAAAGAGAAACAATTAACCATATCTTGGAGTGATTCAATTTGAGAGAATATATCTAGTGAGATTTAAAGTCGAAGCGTAAATTCTATAAGGCAATATAGGGAATTACATCAAAATTATTTAAATGCCGGTTGCAAACATTGAATCTTAAGAAGGATTGTGCCATTTTGGTATTGTATAGCATACAAGCTTTTATTAACTTCTATATATGGATGATTCATTGTCTTCTCTACAAATAGATACTTAATATTTCCCTGAGGCAAAATAAAAGAAAGTATCGCCAAAAATAATTTTTTTGTAAATACGTTTTGGAAGTTTATAGGTGTCTTCACTGCAAACCCTTACGAGACTTCACTCGTCCACTTTGGGTGACTTAGAGGTTTAAAAGGCTTGTAGCACATGCTAAGTGCAATCGAGAATCACCAAGAAAAGTAGTTCATTTAGGCTCCTTATCTATTATCTCTCTTTTTTGCTTGCGGACTAGCAAAATGCTGTTTGGGGGTGGTGTGATAATCACCCAAACAGCTATCTAATGTTGACATTTAGTTGTTTTGTAGGTTCTTGTCTCAATTGATGTAATTAAATGCTAAACTTTGTTAAATATGTGAGACAAGACACTAAAAGTGCCTCGTATAGTTTTTAAAGCATAAAGTTTTTCTCGAAACTCCAAATCATACGTTTCTTGAGCCTAAAATCAAGAGAATTTCGAAAGCTACAACTTTCCAGTTCAACACTTTTCCAAATTCGGCTATCTTCAGATCCGAAATTGCATTACAAAATTCTGGCAACAAAAGAAAAAAAGAGAAAATATTCCAAAAGTGTGTGGTGCCCACTCTCTTGTTTTAATCACTCAACCCATAACCCAACACTCCACTTCCTAGACAATTTCTACAAATATTCTCCTACACACTCAACACCCCCTCACCCTATTGTCTACTTTCATGATTAATATTCTCTTCCATTTCTCACATATATTGATTCATATTTGGTCAAGAAAGAGACCACCATACAATAGTTTGGAAGAAGAGAGGAGATCTTGGAGAAATAGAGCTTGTTGTAGAGAGAAAATATTTGAGTGCTACATATTTTTCTTCTTCTTGTATTATTGTTTCATTTGTTGAAGAAGACAATATTGTAAAGTGTTGAGAGAAATTCTTTTACTTATATATTTGGAGATATTTAAGGAGCTATTTTATTATTTGTTTTGTTCTTCTATTTTTATGGAAGGCTAATCTCCTTTTCAAGGGGAGAGATGAAGCATCACTTTTATTGGGTGATGTTATATACACCCCTATTTTGTAGCCAAAACACCACATAATTAGGGTGATTGAAGGTGTTGTGGCTAAATAATTAGAGGATATTTGATTCGGTGGCAAGTTGCTGACTTTTAGGTTCATATTCGGTGATAGTTTACTGAAGCAAATGTTCAATTTCGGTGGCAAGTTGCCGTTTAGGTCAAGTCGGTGAAACGTTACCGAATCAAATGTTCAATTTCGGTGGTGTGCCACCGACTGAGCGTGTAAATTTTGTGGTATCTTGGCTATAAAAGAGGGGTGCATATAACATTACCCCTTTTATTTGTGATTTAGAATTTTATAATATTGCATAAATATACTCATTTGTGATTTTTCTTAAATAAGATATTTGGATTACTCTACACACCATAGGTGATCCCATTTTGGTTTTTATACTTGACTTAAGAGATGAGCTACATACCATATAGGATTCTCTTAAGTTCATTTTATTTTTTAAAATTTTTCTTCTAGTTCTTGAGTGTTAATGTGAGTGAGTGACAACCTTATATTATTATTATTTCTAAAAGAAGAAAATACAGATCTTGAAAGGAAAAATCTCTTATAAACAAATAAATTGTCAAATACTATTTGGTTCGCTTTTGGGTTCACTCTACATACCATAGGTGATTCCATTTAATCAAACTAGTATATAATTTATTTTGGGTATATATGTGCAATAATATATTATTCTAGATCCATTGAAAATTTGGTGGTGGATTCTTAACTCTTAAAATCCCTACAGTTTATTTCTCCAAAACAACTTTCTCCACTTTTATTACATTATATTAGTATTAAAATTATTCTTTAGAAAAGTAAGCATTTCTAAAAGATAAAAAAATGGTTTTTATTCTAAATCTATTATTTTCTCAATTTTGTTTTCATTGATTCCTAAACAACTCCCGTGGATTTGACCCCTTACTACTACTATCTATGTTACTAATATATTTTGTAGGTACATAGGGGTTTTTGATCAAGCTATTTTTAGCGACGAAGATAGCTCCCTATCAAATGGCGCCGTTGCCGGGGACTTGACGCCAATGAAAATGATGTGAAGACTTTTTGAGATTTGTTAGATTTAGTTGTAATTATTTGATTTGGTTGTAAAATTAATTTTTTTTTGGGACATTTTGGACTGTTTAAAAACTGCAATATTTATTTATATGGTGTTCAGGGACTGCCCAGATTTAGTGTTAAAAAAACAAAAAAAATGCAAAAAGGAAACTGGACAAAATAGAAATTGCATTTTTGGAATGAAAAAAAAGAAGAAGAGAACACTTTAAGACTCTGTATTTTGGGTAACTAGAACTCTCGGGGACGACTGAAATTTAAGAGAAATTTTCCCCTAATCAAGCTATTTTTAGCAACGAAGATAGCTCCCTATCACTCATTAAATATAGAAGTCATGTATACATAAAACCATAAGTTCTCCACAAAATATTCTTCACTAATATTACATAACCACAACATATTATTAATAAAACCCAAAAGAAACAAACCAAAGTCTTATACATGAAGACTACACAAGGTCTAGTTAGTATCAAGGATCTATTCTATCACATGCAACCACATCCTTTCCCCTTTTTCTTGTCATCTACTAGATGATCAGATTGTGTACCTGTGGAGGGAAGACATGAGCTAAAAATCCCAATCGAAACACGAGTGCAAAATGAAACTAATAATTGAACTATAACAATTGTAAACAAGCCTAATAAATGAGGCTCCAAAGTATAAGGGAATTCAACAAAGAAAATAATCATTAAACTCATATAAGAATCATAAACAATGTTGGCACTTTGTTAAGAAATATATAATTTATAAAATCAACACATTTAATTTTATTGTGTAGAGGATAAGTAACCGAATATAAATTTCAGATAAACTAGTAACACATACATAATGAATGGTTACTCCGTAAATGCTAATATGGTGGTCCCCATTTCGGGGGCTCCTCACCCCATGGCGATGGCACCTTTTCCTTGCTTCCGTGCACGATTTTCAGTCTTTGCATTTAAGGGGCTCTCCATCCCAACTTACAAACCAACTACAAATACAAGCACAAGTACAATATCCATACAATACACAATTTACATTAAATGTGTCTTTAAACCAAGTTTAGGTACCAACACTAAAGTAAATTCCATAAATAATTTTTAAAGTAAACTTATTCAATTAAACCAATAAATTTGTGGGCAAGGTGTACTAGGACGAATTCACTATTCATCATCAAAACTTGACTTTAAAACCCATATAACAATCAAACTTGCAAATTCATATATCAAATACCATCATTAAGCTAAATACTTGTATTTACCCACAACTTCATAGTTCAATTAATAGAAATTTAGAAAATCGTCTCTTATCTAAAATAGCAAATCTAAGGTTCATATGGTGTGAACACCCCAATCCGCGACTCTCGTGTGAACCTAACAAGCATTCCGCATCAAGTCTTGAGTCATCATGCATATAGGAGATCGTTAGGAAAAATCCTGATTTTCGAGCGCGTTAGGAATCTACCACTTCGCCCTGTTAGAAAAATTGCATTTTTTTGACAGCCAGCCGCACGCCCCCCAACCGCATGGTTGGCTCCTAACCGTACGGTTGGCACATACCCTAGCCATACGGTTGGCACCTAGCCGCATGCCCTAGCCGCACGACCTAACCGCACGCCCCAGCCGCACGTCCTGCGGCTACCCCTTGCGGTTGGCCTCTTTTGGAGCGTTTTTGGCGAGATTTTTGCTATAAATAGGACCCTTGGGCTCTCATTTGAGAGGATCAACACTGAATAGTGTTTTTAGTAAGTAGAAACTCTGTCAAAATTATTAGAGAGTCATTTTAGATAAATTCTGAGAGAGAAAGTTTTAGAGAGAGTTTCTAGAGAGAGACAGCTTTAGAGAGAGAAAGTTCTAGAGGGAAAAGGAGGCAAGCAAGGCAATCAAGGCAAGGCTCTCATTTCTTCTTCAGGCACATCAGGTACGTCTTTTTACAACCTTTCTGAATTTCAATACTGCATTTAAATTCCTTTTTAATACAAAAAATTAGATAACTTACAAAGAAGTTCACTGCTTTCAAAAATAAATCCTTTCTAAGTTTTACAAGAAATTTAAAATCCGTTTTGACACGTTTTCAAAACAAACAAAAATACAAAAATAGTTTTCAAAAGAAAGGAACTACGAGACTCTGATTTCATTCTACGAATGAATACGTAGGCGCTCGCAAAGCTCGAGTCTGATTTCAAAAATATTGTTTTAAACTAAATTTATCCGGAAAGGACTATTCTGAAACAATTCGAACTACTTGCAAGATATCTAAAATGGGAATTAGATACATGATCCATTAAGAGACCGAAAGGGCGAATTGGGTGCCTAACACCTTCCCAATTCGTAATGTAGTTCCCAAACCCTAGTAAAGTAAAATTTTAAAATAAATCTCTGGTTTCAAACGTATGAAAGATAATTTGTTTTCGAATTGTCCTTCGTACGATCCTTTGTTTGTTTTCTTGTAAAACAAACTGGCGACTCTACAAAACACATTTTCGAATAAAAACCGAGAACGAGGACTCTTCTCTCTACAGGTCGCGGGTCCAGATTCTCACAGTGGCGACTCTGCTGGGGATGTCGAGAACTAAGCTCTTGTATAATGGATCATATATTTAATTCCTGTTATTTATTAGATATAGGTCTTGTAAGCCTTAGTCATAGGATAACATAGAAGCGATCTAAGTGGATACCCTGATACCTTTATTTGTTAATTATGTGAGGAAAATCTTTTTTATAATTAAAATTCTGTAAAATACTGCAACAAACCCTAAAGCATTGATCAATAATGAACCACCATATTGTTATTTCGCACGCACTCACGTCCTATCATGCACTGTCGCGAATGTGAATTTACCCTATTAACCTCGGGACCAGAGTCGTGACTAGGCCGTGGACTTGCGGGTCTGCACTAGCCAAAAGTGCCTGGGACCACTCTCCTTGGCCAAGTACTTACCAAGGTATATAGAGTGATGAGAACACTCACGTACCCGGGATGTATATCAAAAGGTCCTTACACGTACCTGCACTCTTGAGGTATATCGTAAGACCTGCCAAATAGGAGGGAGCCTTAAACCCTACCCTATTAAACCACGCTTGCATATAGGAGAGTCAGCTTAGAACACAAGATTTTATGCATTATTTTAATGGCCAACAGTCATGAGAATCTAGTGAGCGAAAGCCCTGATTCCATGAACAAAGCAACTCATGAAGAGAGAACTTCCCGTGTTTTCAAATGATTTTTCAGAAAACTCTTTTCAAAATGATTTTCCAAAACTATAGACGGCCAGGGAACCCATGGAATTCCATTCCTACCCTATCGCTATATGGAGCTCTCAAGTTGTTGCCGTTGGTCTGTTTTCAATCTCACCTAAAGAAAACTTTTTGTGAGTTTAGTGTCGTCTCGATCAATGTATTTCTGAGAATCTGGCAAGTATTAAAAGTTCATATTTTCTTTTGTTTTCGGGAAATATTCTATATGCGCATCGGGATTTGTCCTTTTCTCCTTCGGAAGACTTATATTCGATCTGGATTCTATTTGGGCCGGAAGAGATAGCACGGGTAGATTGGTTGGACCTAATGTACATCAGTTGATATGGAACACCAACAAAGAGAAACTTCGAATAAGGTCACTGGAAACTCTTTCACTGCAGCGGATCCGCCGCCAGGTCCTTCCTACCAAAATCAAGGGATATCTCGGCAGAATATTAACCAGGGAATGCTACCAGGACATACTTTTGTTGATCCAACAAACACTATTTCAGGATCGGATACCATAGCCACTCTAACCCTGGAAGATATGTACCAAATGCTTGGGGATATTAACAAGAACCTAGCGTTGCTAGTGGATGACCATCGAAACATCAAGGCTCGGTTAGATGAGATCGACATAGATCGACGGGTTATGAATGAGCTAACAAAAGAGATACCACCCGCACCACTTGTGTCACCATCTGTTCGTGGTCAACCACTTGTTAATGAGTTGATAAGAGAGGACCCACCTGTGTTACCCACGCCACTATCTGTTCACTTTGATATTCCATTTCCTATGGGACCACACAAGTAATCTAGTCCAATCGAGAATTGGCAACACCAAGAAGTCCAACCAGAAGCAGCCCAACATGCTCAACAATGGCAACTACCACATCATCTTTATCATGATCCATACTATGAGCCTATTTCGCATCCAGTGATTATACAGGGTGATGCCATTCTTCCCCAAGAGGTGATTCCAAAAAAGAATAAGGTCGTAGACAAACTCAAAGAACAATTGAAGGCCGTAACCCAGAAAATAGTTAAGAGATCAAATCTTCTGACACAGCTCCAGAACTATAATCTATACCCAGAGGCTCATTATCCGGTTGGGTTCAAGATGCCCGGAATAGAGAAATTAACTGGAACAACAACGCCGGAATTGCACTTGAAGTCTTATGTACGGGCGATGAAGATCTACGATGTAGGTGAGATTGAGTTAGCTAACGCCTTTCATTTAACTCTAGTCGGTCCAGCCCAAAGTTGGTTCCTGGGATTGGAGAAACATAGAGTGCAGTCATGGAGCGATATTGTAAACGAGTTTAATGCCCAATACAAGATGAACGAGGAATTAAAGATTACTCGCAAACATCTAGAAATGGCAAAGTAGATAGAGGATGAAAGTGTGAGTGAATTTGTCACAAGGTGGAAGGCACTCGCTGCATAAATGGTGGAACGAATGGATGAAGAGGAACAGTTGGGAATGATTGTTAAGAACCTGAAAACAGAAATTCGAAATAAGATGGGTCACCAATTCTTTGACCGCTTCAAAGCCTTGTTGCATGTGGGAAATGAGATAGAAGAAGAATTGGCTAAGCAAGCTGAAGCAAATGAATCAATTGCGCAATACAAAAAGGCTTCAACCACAGCTGCAAACCAGATTTCAACATATAACCACTTTGCTCAAAGCAACATTGACTATTCTGCTAATTCTTTCACCACCTTCACCAACATTTCTTCTTTAGGATACCAGAATCACAGCAACAATAGGGGGGCTAACCGAGTCAGACTCAGGAAAAGGAAGTGCTTGCAACTGCCGGGGAATTTAAGTATGATATATAAGCAGCTGAAGGATGTAGGGATGATCTATCCACTAAACCAGCGACCAATGCCAAATCCGGTCCCCACTAATTGGAACCTCAACGAAACATGCGAACATCACCAGAATGTGGGACACACGACAGATGATTGCATAGCTCTTCGGAATACTATTCGAGACCTTATTGAAGCAGGAAAGATACCAGATCCATCTCTTTTAAATCATCAGGGATTGAACATTGGTAATCAGAGATTGAAGATTTGTAATCAATGATTTGATTAAGAATTTAAAAAACAGTGATAAAGGATTTGTCGCTTGTAAGCCATGAACTACGATGACCTGAGCCCCATATTGGATTTTTTGGAATGTTAGGACATTGGGGAACATAGGCAACCTGAGAACTGACGTCAGGCCCGGTCTATTCTAATAAAACAATCTCTTTCACCCACAATAAGATGATGAGGAATTAGAAGAATAGTTCATTTAAAAGCACCAGTCAATTCGAGGAACGATGAAGGATTTGTAAAGAGAAGTTTCTGTGGTAAGATGTGGAGAAAAGGACAAATCTTGATAAAGGTCTCGAGCAAATTTGTTTTAGAATTTCTGGTGAATGTAACAAAACAAAATATGAATTACCCTTTTTAAATTGTCAGATTCTCGGAAAGAACGATCTTTGCATTTGCATTTGCATGGGTCTGGGGATGAATTGTGCATAAAGCATGTTATATAATAACCAATACTTTCATGAATAAACTACACATTACAAAGCGTTAACATTTTCATGAAATAATATATAAAAATGAGCTTCAAAACACCCATACTACATAAATATAATGATTCCAAAGAACTTTTTTCAAAGAAAAACCTGGCACATAAAGGGTACGGGGGGCAGTATGAATTACTCTTGAGGTAGAAGGTGCCAGTGAAGATACTTGAGCTTTAAGGTTTTGAGTAAGATTGAAACTCCGAAGGAGATTGCAAAAAAGGGAGCGGATCACCTTAAATATGCATTAGAAAAGAAGGTTTCAAATGAGATTAAAGCTCTGAGTGAAGTTACAACAGGGGATAAAGATCGCTCTAAGGTTTATAGTGGAAGATTCCGAGGGTAACACTTTGATAGATCAATATCAAAATTCTGAATGCAACTGAAAAATGGGGTAAGGATAATTCTAAATATGGAGTGGAAGATCTAATGCGGATATTTTGACGGAATGGCATCTTCAAAAACTCATCTCACATTCGCATCCAAATGCGAACGCTTTGATGAAGAAGCATCTCCAAAGACATATCTCACATCTCATGCGACTGATGTCACCAAAGATGCATTGAATAAAACTAGACCACATGGAGAAGTTCGTGTTAAAGTGGAACGAAGATCGGTCATGCAAAGATATCCTTGGCCATCATTTTCTCTCATTAGCCTTGCACAGTGCAACAAATCATAGTCATCAAGACGTGGAGTAACCCAAACGAACCAGAACGTGTTGAACGAATGAAGCTTTTCACCAAGGGTAGATGTACAACCCAACTGATGCATCGGAAGCCTTACAAAGTAAATGAGTTTTAATCATCAAGATCTGAAAATCACACCAGAATGAGTTGCACGGATGAAGCCTTTCATCAAGAAGGAACTACAATCCATAATTCAGTGGTAATTTGGAAATCCAGCATCGGTTGAATTCTAAGATGGGGGCGCATGTGTTATTTTAAACTGGGGGTGATATTAAAATCTGAAAAACTTTACAAAAATATTTTCATAAATCAAAATTGCGCAAAAGGCCACCAGACCCACCACATTGCATGCATGTCTCATGTCTTCTGGCATAAATGACATATTCACATAATTTTCTCTAAACGAGAAATTTGAACTGAAATGTACCCGTACGCGTCGGCGAATCTTGTGTGCCAAAGGCTCCATTGTACACCACGAATGACCTTCCAATAAAGGCCAAAGTACTATCTGATGATACATCAATCTCTATATCAGTTCACCCTAGGGGGGTCCCTCAAAATCCACACATACTCATTTGTCATCAAGAAAGGCGCATCATACAGAATCGGTCGTGGCTGATGATCATCACGAAATATATGACCAACTGAGTTGCTAGAAGGTAAGTGTGTGAGCAAGAAAATGATATGCTAGAAGGAGAATGAAAAGTTTGAAAGTTTAGATGGAAAAAAGTGATATTTTTGTTGCCCAGCTCACACTGTCATTTGGGCACTTGTTGTATGACAAGTTCCTTGTCACACAACAAGTGGGGGGTAATCCCAAACGACAAAACCAACAAAGTTTTGACAAAATTTTTTGCAAAATTGACTCCTTGGACGTCTGAAAGACTTTCTGGTTAGTTTTCTAAGATGAACAGACTGAGAATCACTAACAAATGCACGACGAAGTAAGATACAAAGCCCAAAAGCTAAATTTTGAGATTTGTGGTGGAGTCGAGCTTTGAGGAATGATCAGTCCTGGACTTAGTTCAAATCTGCAAAAGAGGAAAGTGTAAAAGAAGAATCGGGTACAAGAAAAAACTGAAAGAGTAGAAAAGGGGAAAATCCCGTTGGTCCAAGTGAGGAAAGTGAGAAAAACAGAAAGAAGGAAAGATCGACAGGGAGAGCCACACTAAGAGTGACAGCTGTGCCAAAAGGCGGAGGGTTACATCTTAGGTGAGTAAGGCTCCTGTTTTGGAAAAAAAAAAGAAGAAAAAAAAATAATAAAAAATAAATAAAAAATCCGAAAGCCAAAATGAAAGGCCGGATAATCAAAAAGAAGGAGCAATAAGGGCATCGAAAAACAGAAAATGATGCGGACCAGCACCTTCCTTTGATAAATCAAGAGGGTAACTGGAAAAGGAACTGAGATTTCCGGAAAAGCTTTATTCCCATGGTCAAAGAAGCAAAGCCGGAGGGTGAAGTTGAAAACTAAGTCCACCACTACACACAAAGGTTTGGAATTCAAGGAGAACTAACTCAATTTTTTGATGACAAAAGAAGAGTCAAACTGAGGGTTAAAAAAAAAGGGAAGGAGAAGCAACATTCGAACTTTGCACATTCTCTCTAGAACATCATTTTTTGAGAGATACCCCGCAGAATAATGCAAGAAGAATGCCAATACTTCGACATACAAGACGAAATTCTATCAAGAGAATTTCTTATTCTCGGCACCGCGTGTTCCCCATGAAGGGAATTTTTCCCGGATTCCTCAAGGTAGAAATTCTTCGTGATGGGAATTTTTTCCAATCCCCTTTCCCCATGATGGGAAATAACCTTTACCGCACATTCCCCAAGAAGGGAATTTTCTCCGGATTCCTCAAGGTAGGAATTCTTCGCATTCCCCACGATGGGAATTTTTTCCAATCCCCTTTCCCCACGATGGGAAATAACCTTTACCGCACATTCCCCAAGAAGGGAATTTTCTCCGAATTCCTCAAAGATAGGAATTCTTCGCATTCCCCACGATGGGAATTTTTTCCGATCCCCTTTTCCCATGATGGGAAATAACCTTTACCGCGCATTCCCCAAGAAGGGAATTTTCTCTGAATTCCTCAAAGATAGGAATTCTTCGCATTCTCCACGATGGGAATTTTTTCCAATCCCCTTTCCCCACGATGGGAAATAACCTTTACCGCACACTCCCCAAGAAGGGAATTTTCTCCGAATTCCTCAAAGATAGGAATTCTTCGCATTCCCCACGATGGGAATTTTTTCCGATCCCCTTTCCCCACAATGAAAAATAACCTTTACCGCGCATTCCCCATGATGGGAATTTACCACTTAGGCTGTGCCAACAAGATGGTGCGACATGTGCATACCCCCCATTCTTGGCAGTCTCCTCAAGAAAGGAATTCTTTACATTTCCTATGGTAGGAATTTTTCCGCAATCACATTCCCCAAGATGGGAATTACCTTTTCTAAGTATTCCCACAATGGGAATTTACCACTTCGGTGATGCTAACTAGATAGTTTGACAGGTGCATACCCCCCACTGTTGGTAGTCGTTAACATGTCATATTTTCTGAGGGTAGCCAAGAGTGCTGTTTCTTAGAAATTGTCATATCTCCTGATATTCCATCGTAGACTATGTCAGCAAGACGGTGCAACAGGTGCAACCCTCCCGCTCTTGGTAGTCTTTAAAACAAACCTCTTTGGTTATGCCAACAAGACGGTGCGACAGGAGCCAACCCCGCCGCTCTTGGTAACCTTTAACATTTTTCTCATGGTTGCAACAACAAGATAGTGCGACAGGTGCCAACCCAGCTATTCTTGGTAACCTTTTTCCCCACGAAGGGAAATAACACTTTCCACACATTCTCCACGAAGGGAATTTTTCTCGGATTCCTCAAGGTAGGAATTCTTCGCATTCCCCACGATGGAAATTTTTCCGAAATCACTTTCCCCACGAAGGGAAATAACCTTTTCCACAAGTCCCCACAAAAGGAATCACTTTCTCACAAATCTCCACGAAGAGAATTATATACGCTTATACTAAAAGATAAGAATCATTTATGTTTTGAGAACCTTTCCTTAAATACACTTCTCGGAGGAAATCACTGAGAGATTGTTTTAGAAATTCGAATTCCACCAGAAATCCTATCAAAGGAGATGCGCCGAGGGTAAAAGGGCACCCCGAGGGTAGAGGAAAGAAAAGATCGATGTATCAGAGATAGCTTGGCCAAGAGGAAGGTCAACCGTGGATCATATTGCCCAAAACACCATAACATTCCCCTACCATGAGGGTACATTTCGATTCACAGATTTTGATGAATAAAGCGACTAGTTGAGATTCACGTGAGAGTCGTGAATTGTTGTCTTCTTATTATCGTCCCAGACTTCTTGCAAGCAAGAATCCCGGGACGAGAGGGTCTGTGAACACCCCAATCCGCGACTCTCGTGTGAACCTAACAAGCATTCCGCATCAAGTCTTGAGTCATCATGCATATAGGAGATCGTTAGGAAAATCCTGATTTTCGAGCTCGTTAGGAATCTACCACAACTTTGTCGCCACTTCGCTTACTAGGACGGGGATCGACCTGCCCGGTCAGGTCGCGGGGTGCGGGGCAGCGCCTCGTTAGAAACAAACTGGTGACTCTACAAAACACATTTTCGAAAAAAAACCAAGAACGAGGACTCTTCTCTCTGCGGGTCGCGGGTCCGGATTCTCATATATGGGTGGAATTCAAAATTAACAATCTAGAGTATAAAACATGTAAATTAGAGTAGAAAAGAGAAGTTTACTCATGTTCCCACGTCAAATAAAGGATTGATGAAGAATTGAAGTAGTTGAGTATGAAGAGCTTGAAGGATCATTGGATGAATTGAATGATTCAAAGGAAGAGGATGATGAAATCTTGTTGATGATGTTGCTAGCATGTGATTTTTAGTAGTAGAATGGATTTAGTGGTTTAATTTGTGATGAATTAAGGTTTTAAGATGAGGAAAATAGAGAGAAGAGCTCTAATTTTCGTGGGTTTAGAGCAGAGGAAAATAAGAAGTGTGTAGAAGAAAAGAGCTTAAGTGGAATAAAAGGGAAATCACCAAAATGCCACTGTTTTCGCGTCACTGTACGTTACCAGCCGCTTCGGAGATAATTTTAGGCTGGTAAATATTCGAACTGGAAAATTTTTCAGTGGGAAGAATTTTAGCTCTTCGAGTCTTCTTTCTAATGATATAAAGAACGTCAAAATCGGAGTTCTGAGCGAAAAGATATGAACGAAATGGTAACACTGCACAATTGTCTAAAATATTTTTATTTCTCTATAATTTGTAGCTTAAACATGTAGGAATATAGAATTGGTTAAATGTATGCAAACAAGGACCAAGATGAATAAAACAAAGCGAATTATGATAAAGAGTGTAAAAAGTGGGAACACAGTAACCAAAACCGAACATAGTTATCAATAAAAATAATCTCAAATCATATCCAACTTATGAAATTTGTATGACAAATATCAAAATAAAAATTAAACTCATATAAAGGTATAAAACAAGGATGCTCATGCTCAAATGCAAATGCAAATGCCACATGTATTACAGTCTCCCCTCCTAAAAAGAATTTCGACCTGAAATTCGAAAGGAATCCAATTTAAATGAGGATGAGTAATGTCCAACGTACCAAATGAGGATATAAATGAAGAATTTTCGATTCTAAATCCCATGTTGCTTCTTCCATATCATGATGGAGCCAAAGGATCTTTACTAACGAAATAACTTTGTTACGAAGAATCTTCGCCTTGCGATCTAGAATTTTTACTGGTTGAGTTTTATAAGAAACACTCTCATCAATTTCCAACTCTTCCACTGGTAGAACATGTGAAGAATCAGGGATATACTTTTTAAGCATGGAGACATGAAAAACATCATGTACTCGCTCAGGAGAAGACGGTAGCGCTGATTGATACGATACATTACCAACACGTCGTATGATCTCGAAAGGACCTATGTAGCGCGGTGCTAGATTGCCTTTGCTACCAAAACAAATGATTCCTCTATTAGCTTTCACCTTCAAAAACACAAAATCACCCACTTCAAATTGTAATTAGCATTTTCGTTTATCAGCGTAGCTCTTTTGACGACTTTGGGTTGTGGTCAACCGTTGCTTGATGACTCGAATCTTTTCAGTCATCTCTTCCAAAAATTATGGCCCGATAAATGCTGTTTCTCCAGATTCAGTCCAACACATAGGTGAGCGACAAGGTCTTCCATATAAGGCTTCATACGGTGCCATTCCGATACTTGCTTGAAAACTATTGTTGTAAGCGAATTTCGCTAACGATAAATGGTCGTCCCAACTACCTTGAAAATCTAAAACACACACTCGTAACATATCTTCAAGAAGTTTTACGGTTCGCTCCGATTGGCCATCAGTTTACGGATGGATCGTGGTACTCATCTCAAGTCGGGTGCCAAGTGCACTTTGAAATGCTTTCCAGAATCGTGATGTAAAGCGTGCATCTCTATCAGATACAATGGAAACGAGGACTCTGTAAAGGCGTACAATCTCTTGTACGTATAGTTTAGCAAGTGTCTCAGGTGATTCGGTATCCTTCATTGGTAAGAAATGGGCTAATTTGGTGAGACGGTCGATAATTACCCAAATAGCATTATGCTTCTGTTGCATCCTTGGTAACCCTATAAGGAAATCCATCGTAATATTTTTCCACTTCCATACGGGAATAGGGAGGGGTTGAAGTTCACCGGCAGGTCTTTGTTGCTCGATCTTGATTTTTTGACAAGTGAGGCATTTTGATACATAAGTGGCAATTTCTCGTTTCATTCCCATCCATCGATAAGTGTGTCGGATATCTTTGTACATCTTTGAGCTTTCAGGATGGATGGTGAATTTGGACTTGTGGGCATCATCTAGGATTTCTCGCTTAATGTCTTCATTGTCCTTCGGTATAAGGATTCTTCTTTTATAACGTACACCACCATCAGCACCAATAGTGTGATGTTCAACTAATTCTCCACTTTCTAACTTCTTTTTAATTTAGCAATTTGTTTGTCTTCAGACTGACTTTGAATTAATCGGTCTTAAATGAGTGATCGAATAATGATGTTGGCAAGGAAAGCAACATTATCTCGATGATCAACAACTAAATTAAAGTCTTATAACGCTTGACAAAGCTTCCACTCCCGACACCGTAGAGAGGATAAGGACCCTTGGTTCTTTCGGCTAAGCGCATCGGCAAGAACATTCTCCTTCCTGGGGTGATATTGCAGAGTGAAGTCATAATCCTTAAGAAATTCCATCCATCAATGTTGTCGGAGATTGAGGTCACGTTGGGTGAAGATGTACTTCAAGCTCTTATGATCCGTATAAACTTCAAATCGCTCTCCG
Source organism: Lonicera japonica (assembly GCA_021464415.1). Lineage (NCBI taxonomy): Eukaryota > Viridiplantae > Streptophyta > Magnoliopsida > Dipsacales > Caprifoliaceae > Lonicera > Lonicera japonica. The sequence goes on from JAKCWG010000674.1 coordinate 219,021, forward strand.
TATAGGTAGTGTCGCCACAACTTCAAAGCAAAAACTATAGCAGCAAGTTCAAGGTCATGGACTGGGTAATTTCTCTCGTGGATCTTCAATTGGCGCGAACCGTAGGCAATAAATTGTCCATCTTGCATAAGAACACAACCTAATCCAGTACGAGAAGCGTCACAACATAGCACATAACCACGGCCTTTTCCGGTAAAACAAGTACGGGCACGGACGTTAGTCGACGTTTAAGTTCGTTAAAAGATTCTTCACACTTATAAGTCCAAATGTAAGGAACACCTTTTTGGGTAAGCCTTATGAGTGGTGCAGAAATCTTAGAGATGTCTTGAACAAAACGTTGATAGTAACCGGCAAGACCAAGAAAACTTTGAATTTCAGTAACATTCTTCGGACGTTGCTAAGAGGATATGGACTGAACTTTAACGGGATACCACCACGAGATATCACATGGCCAAGGAATTTGACCTCATATTTCCAAAAGTCACAGTTGCTAAATTTAGCATAAAAACGATGTTCTCGAAGAAGTTGAAGGGCTATAAGAAGATGTCGATCATGTTCTTCATCGGTACGGGAAAAAATAAGAATATCGTCTATAAACACCACGACGAAGGAATCAAGATAAGGTCGGAAGACGCGGTGCATAAAATCCATAAATGCCGCAGGTGCATTGGTTAAACCAAAAGGCATCACAAGAAAATCGATCGAAGATCAATTTTTGAGAAGCGATGAGAACCACATAGTTGGTCAAAGAGATCATCAATGCGAGGTAAAGGGTATTTATTCTTGATGGTGACTTGGTTAAGCTTGCGGTAATCAACACATAGACGAAGTGAACCATCAACTTTCTTAGCAAAAAGAACCGGTGCTCATCATGGAGAGGTACTATAACGGATAAAACCTTTGGCAAGAAGGTCATCAAGTTAGGTTTTCAACTCCTAAAGCTCGGCGAGCGCAAGTCGGTAAGGGGACAAAGATATAGGTGGGGTATTGGTTTGTAATTCAATGATGAATTCTATCTCACGGTGAAGGGGTAAACCTAGTAAATCGTCGGGAAAAACATCAAGAAAATCACATACGGTGGGTACATCGCCCAGTGACAACTTAGGTGCATTGACACTAGTGAGACTAGCTAACCAACTAATATAATCTCGTTGTTTTGTACGTGTAGCAAATGAATAAGGGTGGAATTCAGAATTTCTACCCATAAAGGCAACACGAACACCCCAAGGCAAAGTAATAATAAACCTTCTATTATAACAATCGATGACCGCTTGGTATTTCGACAACCAATTCATACACAAAATAACATCAAACAAATCCATATCTAAGATGATAAAGGAATCCTCTATGAAACGCTCACGATCAACAGAAATTACAACAGAGCAACTACAGCTCAATCTAACGGTGCCACTAGCGGGTGTACCGACAGTTAAAGGAAAGTCTAACTCAAAAGTAGGCAAACCCAAACATGTAATGAACGACACTGAAATGAAAGAAGGAGATGCACCCATATCAAATAATACCCTCGCTCCGGTGTTAAAGACAATAAAGTTACCTTCCATGATAGTCAACTCGGTCGAATTAGAAGATTGTGTAATTGAGTAGACACGGTCTAATTGGGTGGTTCCATGGGCAAAGGAGAGAGATTGAGATGGTTCATTAGTGGTGCTAGAATTTTGATAAGCTTGATACGGCGTTGGATTGGAATGAAAATGAGTGAAACTTGGAGAGGATCCTCAGAAGTTTCCTTGAAAATTTCGACCACCACCACGACCAGCAAATCCACGTCAAACTCGGTCACCACCTTCACCTTGATCATTACCACCACCCTGGTTGGATACATGGCTATATGATTCAACCGTCTTTGAGTTTTTAGGACATTCAGCCCATCTGTGGCCTAATTCACCGTAAGAGTAGCATAAAATCGGTCTTGGGTTCGGGTTTCCATCGGTAATCCGTAAGGAGGTATTCAAAGTTTAAGAATTGCTTCTATTTTTCTTGCTTGATTTGGGCATAAAGGTTGAACTTTTGGCTTTTCTTTTGTTGCCCCTCCTCAAAGGTTCGGTTTCACGGTACTCGGCATCCATTTTTAAAGCAGCTTCAACAAGTTTCCTATAACTATTAAACTTTTGAGACCCAAGATTGATACAATACATTGGCCGTAACCCATTCTTGAATCTCCTCATCTTCTCTTGTGGGTGGGTATATAAAGTCTCTTCATAAATGCTTAATTCTTCAAACTTCATTCGGTAGTCTTCAACGGTTCCGGTGCCTTGAATTAGTTGATCTAATTGAGAAAGCTTTTCATTCTTATGGGCCTCAAATACATACTCTTAGAGAAAAGCATTGGTAAATTTTCCCCACGTATGAACATCAAGAGTTTCTTTAGTGTGTCTCCACCATAAAGCGGCTCGGTTGGTAAGTCGGTTCGTGGCTACTTGCACTCGGTATCTATCGGGCACTTCAAGATCAATAAGACGCTCGATAATTTGGTACAACCAACTATCAGCATTTACAGCCCCGATTTTTCCATCAAAAGTTGGAGGGTGAATTTGCTCAAAAATCTTAATGTATTCAGCGGGGGTAAGCTCTTATCGATTTGCTTGGTCAATAGCATCTTGGAAAATAGGTTCATTTTGAGGGATTACCGGTTGATTTTTAGTGTGTTGGAGCCCTTGGTTTTGGTTTTGGTTTCGTGATGCGTTTTGGTTACCCGGCGGGATTACGGTGTGGGCGTTAGTGTTTTCATTGTGGTTTTGGCCTTGTGAGTTGGTTACATTTGGGTTAGAAGAAAGCAAAGTTGTAAGACTTGTCATTGCTCTCACCATATTATCCATTTGGTTTATAAAAGCATTTGGGTCAAAAGTTTGTAGGAGTGGGTTTTGTTGCACGGGGGCTTGAACGGGCTGACTTTGTGGAGGTTGTACAGTTGGTACCGAAGGTGTAACGACTAGTGGTGGCACTTCAGAGAGAGTACTATTCACAAATCGTTTAGGTCTACCTCTACCTTGGGCAACAAAGGTAGGCTTGGCTTTACCAGGAGATTTTCTTCCTCTCCATCGGTTACCTTTCGGAGGCATACTTTCTACACGAAGAAAACAAAGAAAACCTCGCAACAATAATGTGATTACGGAGAATCGAAATAAATAATTGAGCATAAATAGAAACGAAAAGAAGACGAAACACAATCCCATATCAACCCATATTGCGTCCTAATGATGACTTAAACCTTAGCCTCTCATACCAATTTCGTAACGCCCCGAATCCCACACCCCGGGGTAGCAAGGACGCTACGGTATCCCTCTATAGGGCGGATATAAATTTGGATAATGGACGCACATAAGACCAAATGAAGTTCCCTAAATATAAATCTTAAAATTATGACGCACTTATATGACACAAACTATTGACCAAATCACAAACCATTATCAAACTCATTAAATATAAAAGTCATGTATACATAAAACCATAAGTTCTCCACAAAATATTCTTCACTAATATTACATAACCACAACATATTATTAATAAAACCCAAAAGAAACAAACTAAAGTCTTCTACATGAAGACTACACAAGGTCCAGTTGGTATCAATGATCTACTCTATCACATGCAACCTCATCATTTCCCCTTTCTCTTGTCATCTACTACACGATCAGATTGTGTACCTGAGAAGGGAAGACATGAATTAAAAAGCCCAATGGAAACACGAGTGCAAAATGAAACTAATAATTAAACTATTAAAATTGTAATCAAGCCTAATAAATGAAGCTCCAAAGTATAAGGGAATTCAACAAAGAAAATAATTATACCTCATTAAACTCATATAAGAATCATAAACAATGTTGGACCTTTGTTAAGAAATATATAATTTATAAAATCGACACATTTAATTTTATTGTGTAGAGGATAAGTAACCGAATATAAATTTCGAATAAACTAGTAACACATACATAATGAATGGTTACTCCGTAAATGCTAATGTGGTGGTCCACATTCCAGGGGCTCCTCACCTCGTAGCGGTGGCACCTCTTCCTTGCTTCTGTGCAAGGTTTTCGGTCTTTGCATCGAGGGGCTCTCCGTCCCAACTTACAAACCAATCACAAATACAAGTACAAGTACAATATCCATACAATACACAATTTAAATTTAATGTGTCTTTAAACCAAGTTTAGGTAGCAACACTAAAGTAAATTCCATAAATAATTTTTAAAATAAACTTATTCAATTATACCAATAAATTTATGGGCAAGGTGTACTAGGACGAATTCATTGTTCATCATCAAAACTTGACTTTGAAACCCATAAATTCACTGTGCGTTACCATCAGCTTCGGAGCTAATTTTAGGCTAATAAATGTCCGAACTGGAAAATTTTCAATGGGAAGAATTTTAGCTCTTCGAGTCTTCTTTCTAACTATATAAAGAACGTCAAAATCGGAGTTCTGAGCAAAAAGATATGATCAAAATAGTAACACTGCACAATTGTCTAAAATATTTTTATTTCTCTATAATTTATAGGCTAAACATGTAGGAATCTAGAATAGGTTAAATGTATCCGAACAAGGACCAAGATGAATAAAACAAAGTGAATTACGATAAAGAGTGTAAAAAGTGGGAACACAGTAAACAAAACCGAACATAGTTATCAATAAAAATAATCTCAAATCATATCCAACTTATGAAATTTGTATGACAAATATCAAAATAAAAATTAAACTCATATAAAGGTATAAAACAAGGATGCTCATGCTCAAATGCAAATGCAAATGCCACGGGTATTACATTTTAGGTATATGATTATGATGGTTTGGAATTATTTTTGGATTAAAGGTGAAAGTAGGGATTGATGAGGTTGATATTACGCGGCTAAAGGTCGTAGGATTTGATGATAAGAGGATCAATATTCCTCTGATGCCATGTTAAAGACAAAAGGGAAAAGAGATATACAAAAGTATTGGATAGATTTTGTTAATTGATTTAACTATCTACAATGAGGACCCTTAAATAGGGTTGAGAAGGATACAAGAATAAGGAATGATAATAATACACAATAAATGTAATGTACAAAATTGGAATGCATAATATATGCTATATGCTAACAATGTTGACTAAATAAATAGAATAAGTCTCCATATTTGTAATACTTTTAACATCCACTTCTCTCTCTCTCTCTCTATATATATATATATATATTAAAAATAAGATTAATTATGAAAAAAAGGTGTGTTATGTGAGCACAAATCCAAAAACTAATTAGTTAAATATGTACTAATTAACTGCTTGCATAGAAATTAATTTGCTACTTGAAAAACAAAAACAAAATGCATTTTATTGCATGGCACCCCTAACACTTCATCATTGAAGTTAAATCAGAATGTTAATAAAACCTTATACCGATTTATTTACATTGTAATTACGCCTTTATGAAAAAATATTGTACAGTTATTATATTGTAAAAGTTGTATAGCGTAATTTTACATATTTCAATACTTTGACAGGCCAGTAATATATTTAATTTGTTTGACAATAAAACCACCTAATCGGTATCTTGACAATAATTTCCAAAAAATGTGAATATGCGATCAAAAGAATACTAAATTAAGTTTATAGTTACACATATGTTCTTTATGTGATTAAAAATCCCATGATAATAAATTGGTTTGGTTGGTATTCAATTTTTGCTAAAATTAAAAGTTTGAGTAAGTTGTAAGAGGGTAACGATTCGAATACTTCAAGCTACAATCTCTCTGACGTCCCCTATCGAACACCCGATTCTCGCTTATTAAAAAAAATACATGATATTTAAAATTTTCAAATTTTGGTACATTAAATTCTCAATTTTTAAAACACAAAACCAAGATGAAACCATACAATGTTTTTCAGTTTTTTTAGTATGTTTATTTTATGTATTTATTCAGAATAAGTTGGTATTTACATATTTTTATTTTCGATATCTATACTACTAATAAAGTGTGAGTAATATTTTTGGTCTGCTAGTTTAATTACTAAAATACCCCTATATACTAAGAAATAAGTAAAATACAACACAAGGAGTTGAACCCATGACTTTACATATAAAACAACTGCATGTTACCACTTAGTCAAATACAATATTTGGTTATAAAAGTGTTTACCACTTGACCAAACCCTTTCAATGGTGTCTTTGTACAATTGTTAAAATGTCCTACCCATTCTCTTTCCTTCTTTACAATTTAGTAAATTTCCTTAAGTGTTGTTTGTTGCATTCTCGAGTTTTCCCACATTATTCTCACGAATTTCACCCTTTATCTCTCTGCACAATTTATCAAGTACTTTTGCTAAAAGAAAAAAACTATTTTTGCCCTACTTCTAAAAGCATGTGTCATCTAATAGTATCATATAATTTTTTTTTCCTTTTTAAGTACATAGTCTTACAATCTATACTATTAATTAATAAAGCGTGAGGAAAGTTTTTGGTGTGTCAATTGAATTACCAAAATATCCCTATATACTAAAAAAAATATATATTTTATTATGGGATTTAAACTTATGACCTCATACACAAAAAGAACATCAATTTACTACTTAAACTTATGACCTCGGCTTATGGCGGATGGCACTATAGCCTAATTAAGCCAATTTTCAAAAAACAGGTGACTGCGATCTTCAATTCTCAATCAACAAAACAAAAGATAAGAGATTGATTATACACACCATTGGTGCTTCGAATGATCAAACCTCTTGGGCGCCTTTGGAAATTTATCTTAAGATGATATATTCCCGCAATATGAGGAGTCCATTACTTAGAAAGAAGGGCGCCCTTCAGAGACACCCCATTTATATATATATGCACACATATATGTATGTGATTAATGGACTGTAAAGGATAAAAATGGATTTCTTGTATGCATGTACAAAATCGTAAATCATATACTCAACTAGGGACGTTCTTGGATTAATTGATTTCCAAAGGCGTCTATTTCAGTACTATATGTTTTTTTGTTAAAATAAAGAAAAAACTACAGGGAACATTTTTAGTTTTAAATGTAATTTTCCACAATTTAAACCATGGCAACTTTAGTACCAGTGTTTTTGCTTTGCAAAACTAAATAGTAGCAGTAGTAGTACTAATTTTTTTTTCCTCAAAATTAAAGGGGGAATTTAAGCAAACTTTTGTTTAAAAAAGTACCCAAAAGCATGTTGTAAGAATAACTCAACGATATTTGCTTAAATAAACTTCAATTTATTTAAGAAATTACTGGAAACATGTATGTTTTGCAAATTGACCCCATTTTTCTTCACCTATTGTAGAAAGTCTTATCGTTTCCTTTTTGTAATTTTTGTTTTTTATGCAAGACTCCATTCATTTACTCTGATTTTACCAGTAGATAGAATCACCTGCTGATACAAGTGTAGGTGATCACATTTAGGGTCCATTTAATAAAAAGTTCAAAAATTATTGAAAGTACTACTAGTTGCTATGAGAAGGCAAAAAGGATGAGTGATCGAGTTAGTGAGAGGTTCTCCGTCTTTTTGTTCTTTTCCATGCGAAATTGTCTTACCCCACTGCACTCAAAGAATTTTATCCCACGCAAAACCTAAAGAGGAATTGAACATTTCACCGATCGAATGGCTAGCCGAACATATTTCCAGGAGAAAAGTTTCTTAATGTACTATTTTATTTAAAAAAACAGGAGTAAGAAAAAACACACATAAATGTTCAATGAATTATATATATAGTCATCTGAGTATTTTTAGGGGACACGTGCTGATGACACATTTAATTAGGATGTTTTTCTAATTTATATATATTGGTCAGAGAATTTGGTTTGTCACAAATAAAAGTTATATTGTTTACTGTTGACAAATGCACAGATGACATATAATTATATTTTCACATCATGTACCTAAATTGCATCTCTTGTAAGAATATTCTGAAAAGAAAACTTATAAACTAAACGAGAGGATATAGAGAAAATATTCAATACAAAATAATAATGTGTCGAATAAAATAGTATTAAGGTACATGTGATATGTATGCAATATTACTTGATAACTTTTGATATTGTATTCGTTGGTACGTGGTACAGGGTACATGGATCGTTGTTTTCTTCACTTAAGGTTGTCATGAGTTCGTATGCAATATTGAGTATTTTAGTAATTTAACAGAACTTCATGAGATTCGAGACTCTAAAGCATGAAAAGTATTTCAATAATTTAACAGACATTAAAACTTGAAATAATTTAATTGAAATACCAAAGCCTCCTAAGATACGTCTCAATGCCCATGCTAAATTCTGATCACTAAAATGCAAGATACTTTTAACATAGTAGTCCTAATGCACATGCATTGCACATAACTGTGATGACCCATAATATATAAATTAAAATTGACAATTACGTACATACAAATAAAAAAACATTTTTTTGCTAGTATTCCTATTAGAAGATATAATACTAAAAGTATAAGAACAAAAAGATGGATACTATGCTTTCAAAACAAGAAAAAGAAGACATGTACTACATAATTTTGATGCTATATCTATAATACAAATAGTTGAGGAACTTTCAAACTATTAAAAAAATTTGGTATTTTAATAACAACATAATTCAGTAGGCGAATTTTATGCGGTGCACAATAAAACAAACTTGCTTGTAGAGTAATCAAAGAATATTTATTAACATAAAAAGTGAAAAAAAAAAAAAACACAAACATGTGCTCTATTTGTAGCACACTAATCAAATTTTACTTAAATTTTGTTAATTCGCAGGGAATCCAAAACAAATAGACTTGTTAACTTAAAAAATTATAATCTAAAAAAAATAATACAACTATATATTAAAAATTAATATAAACATAAATTTTGAAAGAATAGCACTCCCATAAATGTTTGTTAAAGACATGACGATAATTGAATAGATTATTACGTTGTGGTCCAAATATAATAAATTGTTGCTAGAAGAATTATAGTGGATTCACAAAATATATTTATGTAAGAATCCTAATATAAATAGAATATTTTAGTTGTTACTCTATAGTATTTTATATTGGAATCCTAATGAAAATAAAATAAAGATAACGTGTACATTAAATTAAAGACATTTTGATTGCTTTAAATCAAATAGAGCAGAATTTGATGTCTAGGTTTTAACTAAAAAAAAGTAGTATGATTTATAATTAAACCAAGAACCAGAGCAAATAGAGTAGAATTTAACTGAAAAAGAGAAAGTTATAATACAATTTATTTCTAACCAACTAATAAAATTGCAAATTCACCCCCCTCATTCACACTTTCGAATATTATAAATAATTGTGCTCGATGAAAATATAGTTATATGAACTAAGTAAAACTACAAACACAAAAAAAGACTAATGAAAAGCTAAATTTAATTTTAATTAAAAATCCAAAATCCAACGACATAGTCTTCTCCAGCTCAGGTCCCAGCAATCCCTTAAACACACCTTTAAACCATCCAAATTAATCAATGGGTTGAATACCACAACGCACCTTGATATTTTGCATCTCTACAACCATTCAAACCAACCAAATTAAGTATTAGCATGAGATAAGATGAGAGACTTAATTATCTTCTTTGAAAAAAAAAAAAAAAGGAAATGTAAAACTACTTAAGAGGGTTTGGTTTCGCAATTATAAATAAAGGTCGAGACAAGCACGCGTACCTTCGAGACTTGCGATGACTCCGAAATAATTCAGATGCTTCTCCATTTGCTTGAGCCTATATTCATCCTGGTAGAGTCGGCGATTGAGGAAGTACGTCCCTGGGCGCAATTGTAACTGTGATAAATCTCCGCCAACGACTTCGTTCCAGTGAAAATAATTCTTATGATTGTTCTCATCCGAGACTACTCCATTATCTTCTTCATACACGATATTGATACCACACTCATTTACCTTCAATGCATCACTCATTAAAATTGAAACGGCAATCTCATCTCCACCTTCTAATTGGTTCCCAAAATTCCATTGGCTTAACCATGTCATTTCTTTTTCTCTATCTTCCTCTGGATAAATGCCTATCATCTCTTTTCCTGTAACTTCATTTGGAATGCAGAAGTACCTAGGGCAGTATACCCACGTGAGATCCTTTGTCTTATTATTGATTTTAATGCCACGAAAGCCATGGCAGAACACACCCACTTCATACACGGAGCAAATGTTCAAGCAGTGAATCCTAAATGTAGGAACCGAAGGCACAATAAAAGACATCGACGACCCCTTCTTCCTCTCACTGAAACAACTTGGGATCTTTCCACCAGGGATAAATGTGTTGAATATACCAAATTCGTAAATTCCCTGCACCAATTCAATAATAAGTTTGATCTTTATCAATTACGAGAGAGGGGGGGAGAGAGAGAGAGAGAGCACCTGGATTGGTTCAGGTTCAAAACCGCAAACCGGCGCCAGACGCTTCACCTTAAGATTTTCGATCGATTCAATGTCAATACCCAAACTCTTGATTATCCTTCGGTCAACTTTTTCTATTGGTTCTATCTTTAGAATGCCTTCTATTTCAACCAGTTTCTCGCAACCGCGTATATGGATTTCATTTAACAGATGCGGAATTGATTGAAATGTTATTCTTCTTATTGACATGACAGTGAAAGAGACCAAATGCAATCTCTGTAAGTTACTTGGCAAACCTAAAACTGAATCGAGAGAATTACAAGCATATAAGTAGAGCTGTTGAAGGCTACTAAGGCTTTTAATGCAATCTGGCAAGCTACGAAACAAATTTCCACTTAAATCCAAATATTTAAGCCTTGATAGATTACTAAATGCAAATGGCAAGGAATCATCAGATAGCTTGCAGAATGAAAGATCTAAGCGCACTAAAGAGTGTGGTAAAGAAGCCCATAACATATCTGGACCTCTGCTTGGCTGTGGCACCCATGGCAGTAAAAGAGTACGCCACCATTTGCCCTGCCTATTGGCACTACTTGTTGCACTCATGCCAAGTCCTCCAGCAAAAAGAGTTGAGCACCCAGATATTATAAGCATCTCAAGATATCCCAGCTTGTACATGTTCCTTGGAAGTTTCCTTAGATTTTTGCAATCGCTTAGATCAAGGAAATCGAGCTTCTTAAGGCATTCAATGGATTCACAAATCTTTAAACTTACACAACCTTTGAGAATTAGTCTTTCCAGATACGGAACTCCTAAAAAGTTAGGAGTTTTTACAAGGCTTGCAGAATAACTTAGATCAAGGATCTTGAGTGATTTAAGATTCTGTTAAAAAGAACAATGACATGTAGCAAGTGTTAATAATTCAGCACTGATTATGAACCTAGCTACAAAGAAAAAAAAAATGAATTAATTTCATACCTTGAGGCCTGTCCAAACTTTTTCCAATTTGCTATGACGCAAGTCAAGAGCAACCAAATTCTTTAAGGATAACTCAACCGGTAGTGATTTCAAGGGAAATCCGTGCCAACACAACCATACCAATTTTTTAGGAAATTTATCATAACATCCAGTTAGGTGTGTATAATTTAGCTTGAGTAGTCTCAAGTTTTCCATCTTTTCAAAGGCATTGGTTCCTAGATCCATAGTGCTTATTGGCAGCCTAAAGAAGGAGCTAAACCAATCAAAACAACGAAAGAAAGAACGTATGAAAGTCAGAGGTGAAGCCGTCCTAAGAGATTCCTCATCCACATGTTCCATCAAAGTGTCACCATCTTCCATTATGCGCATGTCAAGAGTGAGGCCCCTAATTTTTCGTGTACCCTAATGACATAAGAATGAAAAATAAATGAATTAGTCATGAATTATCATTTATGCACAATAGACAAAGTACATATCAAGAAATTATGTAGTTTCATACTGTTTTATTTTGTAATACATCATGGACATCCTCGTAACGCCACAATCTACTACGTTCCCCAGCCCCATGAACTTCAGGCGATTCTTGGTGAACAATGTTTCTCCCAGTGTCTCGAACTAGTTGGTGCATCATCAACTTATTACAAGAATCAATTGTTAACATATATCGATTAATGAGATTTAGAATTCCAGCATCTGCATGAGTATCCGGAATACTGTCTAGTACCTTGATGGCAAAATTCACATCCTCTCCAACAAAGAAACAAGCAATATCAAGGAATACTCTTTTGTCGCTTTCATCCTGTAAACAGTCGTAACTTATTTTAAGTTTATCTAGGATGTCCTTGTGAGGAATTTCTTCCAATTTCTTCACTAGGCTTGCCCATTGAGGTACACTTCTTCCATATAAAGTAGAACCTATAACTTTAAGAGCTAATGGAAGGCCTCCACAATGTTTCACTACCCTTTCTATGTGCTTTCCGTAACCTTCAATAATACTGTCTTCTTTAAAGGCATAGGAACAGAAGAGCTCAACCGACTGATCATGGACTAGTTCCTCAACCTTAAAAACCTTAAAAGCCTCGCCACAATGCTTAAGCAAACTTTCATCCCTTGTAGTTATGATGATTTTACTCCCTTGACAATACCAATCTTGCATGCCATGTAGCGCATTTAATTGGTTGATGTGATCCACGTCATCGAGAACAAGAAGAACCCTTTTGAGTGAAACGGCTTCCTTGATCATTCCCATTCCTTCATTGACACTGCATAACTTTTTGCACTGGTCATTAAAGATACATGAAAGGAGCTTTCTTTGTAAACTAACTAAACCTTTTGGTTGTTTCGACGTCTCTCTCACATTTGCGATGAAACAATGGGCATCAAAACTTTTATAGTTCACATTATAGACAAATTGGGCGATGGTTGTTTTCCCAATGCCACCCATCTCACAAATTCCGCCTGATATAAATTCAGATGAGTCATCTTGCAACCACTTAATAATAGTTTTGGCTCGAGTATCCATTCCAATTAAATTGGGAAGATAAAAGGGTTTGCGGCACACTTTATTTCCCACCCATTTTGTAATATCTTGGATTAACACTGTTTCATACCTGCAAATAGATAAGTAAAAACAACAAAGTTCAACTTCCAAAAAAAAAAAGAAAAAACAACAATAAAGTTCGAATGTTGCCCACAGTACGACACTATTAGCAGCAAAGGTTCGTTGACCTAAAAAAGGATAAAAGTTATGTGTTAATCATGGAGCGTCGATAGAAAATGAAGGACCCTCTGCAATTGTTTTATTTTATATTTTGTTACATCCGTCAACTAGAGGAGTCATTAGATCTTCCTTAAAGTATTTTTGAGATGGGATAAGTGTAGATATTATAAAATTTCGTCAAATTTTGAAATCCTTTAAATTATGTAATTTCATAATAGTTTGAATATGATTAATCTCTATTTAATCCTATCCCTACTTCGTTATTGATCACTAAGACATTCTCTCTCTAACTAAAACACCATACGAATTTCACTCAAACTCTTCTTACATTATTATATTTTTGTAATTCATAAAATACTTATAAAAATTTCTAAAAGTTTTAAGAGAACACCTAAATTAAAAATCATAACATTAATTTTAAAATCTTATGGCTTATCAATTCACATGATTCTAAATTTTTTTGTAAAAATACAATTATTTATTTGAATTTATCAAGTGACTGCAAAGAATAATTTTTATTTCTGATTCTTATACTAGTATTCTTAAAATCACAGTGCCTACAATGTGTATAATACTAAGAAACTTTTCCTGTCCCTAGTCAAGAGTAAAACAATTTTTTAGAATGTCCCAATTAAGAGTCCAATTTCAGTTTAACCAATGCTCTACCACACAAATTAAACATGCAAGTCCATTTTAGCCATTGATTATGAGAAAATTGATGCATTCTTATAAAAGCATCCACAATGGTTCAAGTAAGTGGGGTAACTACGGTCAATTTACCCTACACGCGCATGTAGTTATGACCATTGGTAGGATAAATCTGTGTTCCGGAAGATAGTTGTAAGTAGATTTAAACATGGTTAAGTTCTTTACCTTACACATTAGTGTAATGTGTTGGGAAGCGATCATATTACACAAATGCGTGGGTGCCCGGATACACATGCGGAGAGTTTCTCTGTCTCTTACTTAATTTCACACTTTGTTTTCCTCTCTTCATCACAACCACACAATAATTATTCTCTTTCACTGTACTATTTATTTACCATACCTGCCATATAGTTTGCAATTGTGGACCGTATAGAGGGGCTTTTAACATTTACTTACAGCGTAGAGTTTCGATGGGGATTGTAAATGAAAGAGATATGTCCTAGGACTATTCATAGATTATGATTTGTACTTGGATATTTTATGCTTATTGTTATTAATAAAGTTTATTTATTATACTTTATATTCTCTTGTAAATAATATATATTAATACTAGTTCATCAAGTACGTGACTTGATTGTGGGATGCTAGTAGTGTTATAATAATATTATTTAGATGTCCCTAATCATGTGTCAATAACCTAGGATCACATTGATATAATGATTAGAGTATGGGTCAGCTGATGATTATGTTCCACAAGTCATGGATAAGGAAATATCAAGCTGAACATACTGATACTTGTTAGGGAACAAAGTATTGGACTGACCCACTTTGGGGACACTACGAGGAGTGTTACATAATGTCATCAGTGATGTTCCCCATTTGTGATATCGTATTATCCTCAGACCTGAGATCGCCATGGTTACCAACATAGGGATTAGCATGTCAGGCATTATCAAACGTTGCTCTTGATCGAGTAATTATAAAGATGATGATCGAGCATACTATGAACTGTGTAGAGGTATGTGGTTGATCAAGATGGGATTTGTCACTCTCATATATTGAGAGAGATATCGTTGGGCCCCTTGATAAGTGTAATTAATATTTGCATGGCCATGCACAAATGAGATGTCATTTGTTTTAGATTAATTATACTTAGAGATCAAGAAATAAAGATTGAACTATACAAGAATGACACTTGCCTAGTCTTGTGTTCAATCTAGATATCGAATGACAAAAGGAGTTAATATGTGGAATATCAATTTAAAGGTTGTGTCGTTTTTGACCTTTATACCCTTTGGATAGTAGTAATGTTTTACTAGAGACCGCTTACTATTCGTATAATAAAACGGGCTTTTAATTATACTGCCAAAGAGTATAAAACCTACAGGGTCGCACACCAAAACGAGTTGGATCAAAACGAATTAAAACGGGCCAAGTTGGACTTGGGCCCAGTTTGTTTGTTGCTTAGGGTTCTCACTTGGGTTCCCTTATAAAAGGGAACCTCTATTCATCTTGGCCGTCAAGGAAACTTAGAGAGGCCAGAGAGTCGAAATAATAGAGAGAACCCTAGAAGGCGCTAGTACACCAAGCAAGATCTCACCTCGTTCGTGTGTGCATACCGTAGAGGCGTCGTAGTTTCTACGCTAAGGACGACAACAACAGAAGGATCCGATCCACCCTGTTCGTTTCATTAACACCAAATCGCATATAAGGTATGTCTTCTGTCGATTTTATTGAACAGCATAGATCCTAGGGTTTTAAGATTAGTGCGTAAATATGTGTATGCGATGCATGATTACTGCCCTAATTCCCTACAGTAAATTCCTTAGAGCATCTCCAATGTTTACATAAATTGGATCTACAAAAAACATGGATGTGTAAGCATGTCTAAAGATATAGTTCCTCCATGACACTAAAAACTTTGATCATGGTCAAGTTTTACAAAAATAATCTCCAATGATTTGTCAATAAAATTGCTATTGACATTATTCACCAAATTATTTAATGTAAAATTATAAAGAATATAGATCTTATTTGATAAATCTCGGCGAATAGCTTTTAACAATAATTTTTTTATTGAAATACAATTATAAATTAAAAGTTCAAATATTTTAAAGTTTAAAAAATGAAATATTAAAGGAAAATGATGATGTGTCATATTATAAGGGTATTGAATTCTAGATAACTAACTCTAGGGAGAAAAAGTGAAAGAACTAAGTTGGTAGCCTTACTTGTATCCAATCTATTCATTGCTCTGAGCAATTAGACTCACTCACACAGACAGAGTAGAGGTACTACCACATTGATAGCCAAATCAACCAAAGGAATGAACCTTCAATAAATCTCTAGTCTTATATTTTGGTCACTCTTGTCTCCATTATCTTTACATTGAGCTTATATCTTATATTGTGGGGAGACCCAAATTTCTTGTTACCTACAATTGGTGCCATCTGTGGAAATATCGAGACGTTGATTAAGTATAGTTCTTTTATTCTCATCCAAGAGTGATTAGAAATCACACTAAGTCATGGTGCAAATGAGAAGCGCGGGCTAGAGGACTTGTAAGCCTCAAACATTATTTTGCTAGATGTGCAGGAGAGAAACTCTAGAAAATCGCCACCACCACCACAAGTACCATCGAGGATAGAATTGGAAACTGCTCATTAGAAAGAATAATTTAATACAAATTATGTTGCTGAGAGTGGGGGTGATCGAGGCTAATTCACAGAATGAGCTCAAGAAGCTAAAGTTAGAAAATCAAGCTATAGTGCTGCTCTTGCAAGAAGAGTACAGAAAAAGGACTCTGTTGAGTACCTATGAAACCACATCCAAGGCAACATCTACTTGGCAAGGAGTGGAGACAGCGAAGACTCAAACTAGCAAAACTCATACAGAAGGCCGACCATCTGAAAAAGCTAAGGCTATGAATATTGAGACACCGGCGGTGCCAGCGCAAAATAGGTCAGTTACTAACGTATTTGATAGACTCACGGAGCCTCGAGGCCGGCCTAAGACGTAGACAGAGCATGATCTGTGCAAGCTTGTTGATACTATATTAGCTAGAAAGACAACCACGGTCGTTGCCCATACACCAAGGGATTTAGCAAAGAAGTCATTAGGAGAGGGAAGTGGTTCCCCGTTTACTTAGAAAATTGTTGAAGGCCCTCCACCTAAAAAATTCTCCATGCCCAAGTTTAACATCTACAATGGCCGGACAAACCCAGCCGATCATGTCAAGTATTACCAATAAGTAATCACTTATTGGATATCCGACAACGTTATGATGTACAGAGTGAGCTCATGAAACTCAAGTTAAAATATCAAGCTCTAGTTCTGTTCTTGCAAAAAGACCACAGAAAAATGACTCTAATGAGTATCCATGAAACCATATACGAGGCATCATCAACTCGGCAAGAAGTTGAGATAGTAAAGATTCAAATGTCAGAACTCATACAGAAGGTCGACTAGCTGAAAAAGCTACGGCTATGCATATTGAGACATTAGCGGTGCTAACACAAAATAGGCCAGACACTAGCGAATTTGATAGATGCATGGAGCCTACAGGCCGGCTTAAGACATGGGCAGCACATGATCTGCATAAACTTATTGATACTTTTATAGTTGGAAGGACGACCACGGCCATTGCCTATTCACTAAGGGATTTGGCAAATAAGTCATTAGGATATGAACGTTGTTCCATGTTTACTCAAAAAATTGTTTATGCCTCTCCACATAAAAAATTCTCCACGCCCAAGTTCATCATCTACAATGACTAGACAAGCCCAGCCGATCATGTCAAGTATTACCAACAAGTAATGGCTTATTGGATGTGCAAAATATTTCCAACAAGTTTAAGGGACTTTGCTCTAAGATGGTTCACTCGGCAGTCCCTAGGGTAGATTGATAACTTGAGAGAGTTGGCTGAGCAATTCACATCCAAATTTATTACTAAAGCCAAGTAGTGAAAGGATCGGAGGCCCTCACAAAGGACAAAAAGTGAGAAACATTAGGAAAATACTCTTCAAGTATTGGGAAGTTTACCAGGAGGCTGAGGGTTATGATTTCAAGTTTCCATTGAACATTTTTAAAAGTGGTTTACTGTATAATAAAGACGATATTTATGATTTATTGACTAGACTTCACCCACAAACCTTTGATTAACTATTGGCTGGGGTGAAAGAGTATGCTCAAGTGGATGATAATGAAGCCATAGTTGTTCAAGCTTATGATATAGTTGAAGGTGGAGGAGGAAGGTTTAATAATTCTAAGAGGAAAATAGCAAGGTTAGTGGAATGGATACCAATGAGTGAATACAGTATTCACTAAACCTATCAATAAGATCATGTTCAACATATAACGCAAACCCTACTTCGAATGGCCTCGGCCAATGGGGACAGTCTCAAAACAAGAAATGACAAGTTTAGGTGTTCCTATCATAAGGATCATGGGCATAAAACATAGAATTGTACATTTTAAGCAGTGTTTGGAAAGATTAGTTACCAAAGGTCATTTAACCGAGTATACAAAGAAGGGAGAAACAACAAGAAAGTGTGACGAACATGAAAAGGATGAGCCAGGAAAATGTACTAGCCAATAAAGTTATGGCCAGACTGATAGAAGCAATACACAAGGTCATCAATAGGGATGTCATCACTAAGAATGCCATCAAAATCAACATCAATAGAGCATAATGTGTAGACATAGCTTTCCCCGCCGAGGTCATGTCCATTACAGGCCCTAGAAGCAGCCGAAATGCAAAAGCAACATATGAGTTGAGCTTTACATATAAGGATATGTACGGTGTTAACACTCCTTGTAATGATGCATTGGTACTGATTATTAATATCAATACTTTTAATTGTTAAAAGGGTACTCGTAGATCCTAGAAGTTCCTCGAAAATCATGTATCATAACGTGTTCCTGATGATAGATCTCCCGGCATCCCAAGTCAAGAGCATAAATATGCCTATTTTTAGCTTCAGTACGTGGGGAATCTGTCTAGTCAATTGTTACTGCAGAAGTTTCGATCCACAAAGGCCCAGGAAAACGGTGGATTTCATCGTTATGTTCATTTACTCACCAAACAATACTATCATCAACTGCAACTGGCTAGGTCAAATGAGAGTAATGGTTTCTTTTTATCATAAAAAACTGAAATTACCCTCCAGACATGGAATAATAGAGATTAGAGGCAAGCAAGAGAATGCAAGATACTGTTTTGGGCTAGTCATAGAAAGTGTTTTGGCCAAGCAACGAGCGACAAATCAGCCTAGAGCCTTCAAGCCGGGGGCAAGGCTAAGGGGGTTGAACAAAATAGTCAAAGAAAAAGGAAGGAAAGGTCCACAACTGGCAAACCTGAAACCTCTCACATAAGGGGCAAAGCAAAACATTGCTAGCAACCAAAAAGTAGCCATCCCAATGATGGTGGGGCACGAGGATCGCCATAAGGAAAAGGTCTTTGAATACCTAATTCAAGTCCCTGCAGAACAAGGAAAATAGATTAAGGAGAGGTTCTTCTTAGTAGGAAGTTCTTTAAATGAAAATGAAAAGGAACAAATGGTGAAGTTCTTAAGAGAGAATATCGATATATTGGCATAGAAACCTTATGACATTCCTATCATAGATGCCAAGGTAATGCACCAAAGGCTTCATATTGATCCAAAATTTAAGCCAATAAAGCATAAGCCGAGGATATCAGCTCTCGAGAAAGCTAAAGCCATTAAGGAAAAAGTCCAGAAGTTGTTGAAGACATGTACTATAAAAGAGTCTGAATTCCCTGAATGGATATTTAACCTTCTTGTGGTGAGGAAGAAGAATATGAAATGGAGGGTTTATATATATTTCACTTATCTAAGCAAAGTTTATTTGAAAGATAACTTTCTTTTGCCAAGAATTGATCAATTGGAGGACTTAGCTACTGGACATGAAAGGATTAGCTACTTAGATGCTCATTCAAGTTATTAACATATTCCCTTATTCAGCCCGGATCAATAGAGTATGGCCTTCATCATAACAATGGGCTTGAACTGCTATAAAGTGATGCCTTTTAATTTGAAAATTGTTGAGCAACATAACAAAGACTAGCCACCAAGATGTTCCGAGATGAAATCAGCACGTCCATGGAGGTTTACGTGGATGAAATGCTGGTAAAAAAAAGAAAATGGGCCGATAATGTTTCTGACCTCAGTAAAACTCTTGAAATCTTCCAGCATTATAAGAGGAAGTTCAATGCTGCGAAGTGCACTTTTGGGATTAGTTCAGGGAAATTCCTAGGCTTTATGGTGAATCACAGAGGGATTGAGGCCAATCCAGACAAAGTACTATGGATCAAAAGGCGAGTCATTTACTGAATGCTTAATTCAATTTTAGTCAAATTTCATTCTAATAGGGGCGCCTATTATTTTCATTAATTAAGTACGAAAGTATATAACAATAATACAGGTAAAGCAAAATAAAATTAAACATTTTTTTCAGAAGCTTAATTCATTTTAAGCATTTACAGGTTCGCTTAATTACTTTATTTTCTATGTTTGCTTTTATTTCTCTATACTAAAAATTGAAAAACAAGCGATGCGTGTGCAATCCCATTTTCTTTGCATGTGTATCATTTAATTTTAAATGAAAAATTAATGGAATGATTGTAATTGGTTTAGTGGATAAGGGCTTTGCATGTTATGCGAAAAGCCTGGTAAACACTGAGTTGCACTACTTTCCATTGAAAGACTTGTCCTCGTCTTGATTGCAGTATCCAAACGTCTATGCCATTACTTTGATGCTCACCCAATAAAATATTAACAACAAGCCCAATGACAACATCATTGCACCGAGTAGACTTGTCTGGCCAAATGGAAAAATGGTTAGTATAACTCAATATGTTCCACATTGAATACGAACCAAGAACTCAAAAACGTGAATTAAACGCCAAATGCTGGCTTATTTCATACCCGAGTTTACTGACCAGCAAGCCAATGACTCTTCTGCCACAATTGGGTGGGAAAGAGGAAGGACCAATTGTTGCAAAAGCCGCCTGCTCCAACTTGGGGAATGATGATGATATAATAATGACAAAAGTAGAGGAAATTGAGGTTTAGGTCAAGTAAAATCCTCCAAATGCTATCAATAACTTGTTTCAATCTTGGACTTTGTTTACTGGTGGGTCATCCACCAAAAATGGATTTAGTGTGGGCATCATCCTAAAATCACCATATTTTAGCAATGGAGCTAGAAATTAAAGTGGAGTACTTTCTGAGACCAAGCATGGAGGCCAAACAAGAGATGATCTAAAATATGGTTTTTGACATTAAAGCAGATTTGTGAGTCAGGTTGACGGATCCAAGCATTCACTATTTTAAGGATGGAAGCTTACCTAAACATAGTGGTAAAGCTCGCCGAATTAAGGCTCAAGCCAACTAGTATTAGCTATCACCTGATCAGAAACTATACATAATATCATACTATGGTCCTTACCTTAGGTGTGTACATCCGAAGAAAATCTAAGGTATCATTTTGAGTTACATGAACGTAGTTGTGGAGACATTCAAGTCAATTGTGGTCTCAAATTATCATTACCCATAAGAGGGGGGATGGTCTAGCCAAAGTTTCAGCAATTGTTGGCCTATGCATCTCATCTTCAACTAGAGGAAAATGAGATATTTTCATTCTTAACCTTCTTTTCTTTTACAAGCTGAGAGATTCCTGGAATAGGGCCTTAGTTTATTTTTCATCCTCAAATAGATGGTTACGTTCACCATCAGTGTCTGAGATGCGCATTGCTTCACCCCTGAGATAACAAGTGTTAGAGTAATATACTAAAAGCCATAATTTTCTTGTTGGTTTGGATATGTTATAAACTTGGTTTTGCTATTTTAATGAGAATCTTTATGGGCAATTGTTGCATTATATTATTTATTTAAATATTGTGCGTGTGTGTCTGTTATTCCATATAGTAGATGATTTGGTGTGTAGCTTACACACAGAAGATCATATTATCGGTTCTTGTGGAATATAAGTTTAAAAGTTCACAGTCTTAGATGGAATTGGACACCCATCGGTAGGATTGTAGCACAAGTTTTAGTAGTTTATCTTAACTACAGAAAACGATATAGTTTTAAATCGTTGTGCTAATACACTTTGTGTGTATTGAATAGGACCAGTTTGGGTTAGTTGTTTTTATACTGACTATATAAAATAATTTAAAATCCCATGGTTATTATGATTACTTATGCTCTTAATCTTGAAATAATTAATAGGCTTATATATGTAGTGTTTGTTGTTTTGACTCATTAAGAGTGAGATTCATTTATGGATCAATAATCTTCGTGAATTGGATGACGACACTATATGTATGATGAATATTAATTATTGATGGAATCCACGTCCCAGTATAGGGATTGATGATAGCCCCTTGAGAAGCTTATAAGTTTTGATTATGTTAAACCCTGCAGGTGGATTATGTTAATCCGACATGTCAAATAAATTAAGTGGTAGGCTCAAGGATTAAGAAGTCATTTAAATATAATTGTCAGTAATTTAATTTAAATGACGATTATCTGTAATCTTAACGTGGGGAGAATAATAAGTATTTAATAATAAGGAGCTCGAAATATAATCTTGAGATAAGGACGGGAGTACAATTATAGTTCTTTAGTGGTGTGAATTATAATTTATGGAAGGAACAAATTCATAGTGGAATAAGGATTCCAACTTTTCATAGGAAGCCCAAACTCTTATTTCTCCTTAAGGTCCCTATCGTAGCCTTATATATACGCTGACCTTGTCTCTTCTCATAATAACAATAATTCTTATGAGTTAGGGTTTGTTCTATTGAGAGAGGAGAAAATCTTGGTGATACTGTAGCCCACACTCGATGCAAGATTTGATGGCGAAAGGAATACGATAAAAGATCTTTAGGTTTTCGGCACAACAGTCGTAAATCAATCGTAACTTTTGATCACATCGTTGGATCGGGCTGATTTTTGGATATGTCGTTTGCAACGCAAAGTTACTATTAATGTAATTAAAATCAAGACGATCAGAGGTCGTTTCAATGGCGAAAACAATCGATTTTTGCAGCCCAGCGAGAATTAATAAAATCTGACCAAATCGTAATTTGATGCTTTCAAACCCTAGTCTCCTCATATGGATCCTCTACATGATCCAAAAAGGTGAAATCCATTTATTCTTATAGGGTTTAGTAATAGTTTTTTGTTTAATCTATACGCAAAATCAAACGATCCTGTATTTATGTCTCCATCAACAAGAAGGCACGACAATTAGGATATTGGCAATAGTAACCAAATCTGCAATAGGCTCCTAGATTCTGAGGGTGGATGACCTAGTAGATTGATCAGCAAAGGTCACAGATGCAATTTGCTTCCTTCCATTATTCCTTCTCTTTTTAAAAGGCCCTTCAACTTCAAAAAGCTCACCACAATCTCGGTGAGCCTACGTCTCTGCGTCTTCTTTGATGACATTATTGTTCAAGATATGATACTTCTTAAACATGCAATAATTTACTTTCCAATTTAGTTCAGGTCTTACCCACTTAGTTGGATCATTCATGGTTGAAAAAGTATTGTGGTTACTAAAGGTATTCAATTGCTCAACATTGATTTCATTCAAGCCGAGCTTCTTGAAGCCATCCTTAGCACCACCAACTACATAACAAGTAATAAGAATATCAATTTGACATAAAGAGAAGAAGCGAAGCGCTTAGTAAAACAAAACTACAAATCACAAACTAGGAGAGCTGAATTACTTAAGAACTAGCTTATTATGGGGGTCAGTGTCCATAGCCCCATGTATCACAATCACATCATTATACATTCCTTTATGGGAAGTTGACAGCACTTCAACAGAAGAAACATAATTTTCCCTTTCATTTAGGTTCCACTTCCCCTTTGATTGGTTAATTTTGTATCAAAATTTTATATCATTCAGGCCTAGAGAAAGACCAAATCGTCTATTCAACTCTGCCATGCCTAAGATTATCCTAGTGAACTTAGTATTCCATATAGAAGTCTACCATTAGAGAATCCAAATATAACCTCAACCTTGTTTAAGTGAAGAAGGAAATAATTATGGGTTAGTCCCAAGCCTAATGAAGATCTCATCAAAGGGATCCTCATTGGAGGCACATTACTACTAGATCATCCTATCTGGTATATACGCCTGAGCAAACTCATCCACCCTATTAGGGGTTACAAGAGCAAATATCCTTATAATAAGGTTCAGACTTTAAGTTTGGCTTTTATATATCAAAAAGGGGTATAGAATGTAGAATAATGAAGAATACTCGAGAACTTTTGAGTACAAGCAAACTAGAAATGCATAAACGAAGGATTTTTAAGGAAGAAGACTTCCAAACAAGAGAGATTTATTGAACTCGAAATGACATTAATAAGCGATCATGATAACAGCAACCCTAAAACTGGAGTATATAATAGGTTTTATGGTATTATTATTTAAAAGCAGCAAGAATATAAAAGAAAACGGAAAATCAAATAAAAGTGAGAAGGAAGATAATTATATATATATATATATGAAGGGACGTTTTTCCTTTTTTATTTTCAAAAGGCGGTTTCCCTGAGGAATTGCTGCCTCATCATCACATCACATTACATTAAATAGGAGGTGACAACTGTCTTCCTTCCAAGATTCAAAGGCACCACGCTAGCTAATGGAATAAAGACATATGGCAGATTCTCGACCACAATATGAAGCTTCTTTTAGAAGCTAAGAAATTCCCTCTTATTAAGACAAAGATGAAGAAATTCTACTAAATATGAAAACTAAGGCCGTGAAGATTTTACAGTTGAGCATCTGAGCATCTGAGCTTAACATGTCCCATGCTTAAGGGGTAATTGAGGGAGCCCAAAATAAGAATGTATGATTAGGCCCCTGTTAGGGTCCAGGCCCAGATTTCCAGCCAAGCCTAACCCACTATTGAGGCATTAGTTAAGAAGGCTCAAGTTTTGAATAGTCAAGAAGGCTCAAGTTTGAAGAGCCAAGACCCATCTATGCCGAGATGGTCAATCCTAGCAGAGATGTATTATATTGGCTGAGATGGTCGTGCTAACATAGCACATTAGCCGAGATGGTCGTAGTGATATGGAAAGACCTCTTTTATAGTGTGAACAAGGTTTATTCGTAGCCACATGTAAAGTGTTAGAGTAGATCCTATGTTTCTACCATTTTTGGTCTTTTACTATTTACCCTAACATTGTATTGTAAACCCTAATTCTATACCTTTAAATATAAAAGGTGAGGCACATTAAAAGGATCTTGAATTCTAGATAACTAACTCTAAAGAGATAAAGTGTAAGAACTAAGCTAGTAGCTTACTTGTATTCAATCTATTCATTGCTTTGAGCAAATAGAATTACCCACGTAGACATGGTGGTAGTAGTGTTAGATTAATAGTCAAATCAACCGGAGGAACCATCCTTCAACAAATCTCTATTCTCATATTTTCATCAGTCTTGTCTCCATTATTTATATACTTTGGGGAGACCCCAATGTCTTCACACATACATCTTCCCCACTTTTTGCCACATCACATTCATGATCATCATTCATGACTGCATTGGATATGGATTTTTTTAACTCATTATCTATGTATCCTATATGGCACTCTATTTTTCTCCAATTTATAATTATATTGGATTGCTCTTATAGTATATTTATTTGTCCAGATAATTAGCAATGTATGTGTTAATGGAAAGATCATTGGTCCAAATGCGTTAACATAATTGAATATTTTTTGGGCCCGCATTATAGAACGCCCTATTCTAAAATATTTTAAAATAGTTCAAAAAATAAAAAAATCCCAACTCCAGAGTCTACTACAGTTAACAAGAGGGTCTTGTAATCACCTACCCCGCCTTTATTTGATCCTTAGAAACTATAATTCCTTTCCCTTACCCCAAGGTCGGATACCGAATGTATCAAAAAAAAATATTCTATAAATTTATAAAAGTTATAGGTGGTAAATATAAAAGTATAAATATACATTAAGAGGTAGAAATTCTATTTATTTTATCACTTGTTTACGCTAAATTACATTAAAATTCAGCATTAAGTGGAGACAAAACAAACACTATTTCTACTTCTTAATGTTAAATTGACTTTCATTCTGCAATAAGAGTAAAAACGAATACTACCTAAATTCCAGCATTCATCATCAAAAGACGACTCATTTACTTAATGTTTAATTTAATTTTAATGAAATTTTATTTTAATAGGGTACCTATTCTTTTCATTAATTAATCACTAAAGTATATAAAAATAATACGGGTAAAGCAAAATAAAATTAAACATGTCTTTTTTCAGAAGCTTCATTCATTTTCAAAATTTACAGTTCCCCTGAATTAATTTCTTTTCTATGTTTGTTTTTATTTATCTATACTAAACATTGAAGCATATGTGAAGCATATGCATTTGTATTTTTTTTGCACGTGTATCATTTAATTTAAAATAAAAAAATCAATGGAAAGGTTCTAATTGGTTTAGTAGATAAGGACTTTTACATGTTAAACAAAAATTCTAATGTTCAAATTGTTAGATTTATAACGCTAGAGAGAGATTGGAGAAATTGTATATTGTATTGACTGAATAACTATACAAGAGAGGCTTTATTTATACACTATACAAGACAGAGAAATAAGGAGAGAGCTAAACCTTTGCAATATAATAAGGAAATAAGATAATATGGTAATTACATAATCATAAAATGAAATAAGTAAATAAAGGTAAATTAATAAATTAACACCCCCTCAAACTTAAGAAGGCTTAGAAAGCATTCTGAGTTTGGACACTAGAAAGTGAAATTTAGCAGCCACATGGGACTTGGTAAACAGATTAGTAAGTTGACGTTCTGATGAAACGAATAGCAAATGACTGGTTCCTTAAGTGTAATGATATCGAACAAAGTGGCGGTCAACCTTAATATGCTTGGTACGTTCATGAAAGACATCATTATAGGCTATTTGAATGGCGCTCTAATTATCACAAAATAAAGGCATAGAATGAGGAAGGTCAATCCCCATATCTCGAAGTAACCAGCGAAGCCAAATCTGAAGTGGCATGAGCAAGAGCTCGATATTCGGCTTTAGCACTAAAACGGGCAACCACAGTTTGTTTCTTACTCTTCCAAGAGATGAGAGAATCACCAAGAAAAACACAAAATCCTGTTGTGGATCGGCGATCAATAATATCGATTACCCAGTCAGAGTCGAAATAGCATTCTAACACAGGACTATAAGTGGATGAAAGATGTAATCCTTGAAATAGGGTCCCTTTGAGGTATCGAAGAATGCGTAGAACAGTAGAAAAATGAACAAAGCAAAGCGCTGGCATGAATTGGCTCACAATATGGACAACATGACTAATATCTGGTCTAATGATGGTGATATAATTGAGACTGCCAACAAGTTGTCTATATAAGGTAGGATTAGGCAATAAAGAACCATCAAAAGCACATAATTTGACATTCATTTCAAATGGAGTATTTGCAATCTTGTTGTCAGTTAAACCAGTGCGCTAAATAATGTCAAAAACGTATTTCACTTGAGAAAGAAAATAATATGTAGACAAATGATCAACTTCAATACCAAGGAAGTAGTGAAGAATTCCCAGATCTTTCATTTTAAAACAAGAGCACATATAGATTTTGAGCTTGCATATTACATTCAAATCATCCCCTGGTGATAGTCATATCATCGACATATATGAGAAGAATAACAATGCCTTACTAAGAGGAACATGTAAACATTGCTGAATCATGAGTACTTTGAGAAAATCCTTGTTGAAGAATGGCTGTGGAGAACTTTTTGAAACAGTCTCTGGGTGCTTGCTTAAGACTATAGAGAGCATGGCGAAGTTTGCAGACTTGCCCAAGAGAGTGAGGTAACCCAGGAGAGGGCTACATGTATACTTCTTTAGAGAGGTCGCCGTGAAGGAAGGCATTTTTAACATCCATTTGATGAATTGCCCACTTACGAATAGAAACAACTGAAATAAATGTGCGAACTATAGTCATACAGGCTACTAGAGCTAAAGTTTACTCAAAATCAATACCATATTCCTAGGTAAAGCCTTTTGTAACAGGAAGGGCTTTGTATCGATCAACAAAACCATTGGCTTTGGTTTTAATCTTGTATACCCATTTGCTCCCAACAACAAATTTTCAAGCAGGTAGGGTTACGAGGTCCTATGTATTAGTTTTCTTAAAAGCAGCAAGTTCATCGGCCATAGCTTCTTGCTATAAGGGATTTGAGGATGCTTCTCGATAAGAGGATGGCTCATGTAGTGAGAACAAGGAGGAAATAAAATAGTGACAATTTTATAACTTAACAGGTGGCTGAAGATCTCATGTTGATCTGGGTGTAAGACCGTTGTCAGGACATGTAGAGTCAGGGCAAGGCATAGAGTTATAAGCATTTGAGCAATTAGACACCTAGTTAATGGGGTTTGCTGGCACTAGATGAGGGACAGTCACTGGCCGGGGTAGATGGGATATGGGAGGCTTCTGTTGGAGAGGACTCTGAGAATGGATCAATAAACGGAGCAAGTTCAGTGGACAAGGTGGGATTCTGGGTTAGAGTGTAATATGGAGTATTTTCCCAAAAAGTAACATGTTTGGATATGTGAAGTATTTTGGCAATTGGGTGGTAACAGCGACAATCCTTTTGTTGAATCCCATACCCTAAGAAAGCATACATAACTATTTTTGGTGTGAGTTTAGTACGCTCTCTTTCAAGAAGTAATACAAAATAGGTAGTTCCAAAAACACAAAGCTCTGAATAATTAGGACGAGTTTCATAAAGATGCTTAAAAGGAGAAACGCCATTTGTAACAAGAGAAGGAATGCTGTTTATAATGAATACAGAGGTATGGATGGCTTCTGCCCAAAAGGTGGAAGGAATAGAGGATGATACAAGGAAAGAACGGGCAGTTTCTATAAGATGACAGTGTTTTTGTTCCACAATTTCATTTTGTTGTAGAGTGTCAGGGCAGGATAATTAAGGAAGATTCCTTTGTATTTGAGGAAGTCGAGGAAAGATTTGGACAAATATTCTCCTCTAGAATCATAACGAAAATTTTTAATGGTTTTAGAAAACTGAGTTTTAATCATGGTGGAAAACTCAATATAAATTTGAAGGAAATCTGAACGAGAGTGAAGCAAATAAGTCCAACTATAGTGAAAGTAATCATTAACAAAAACCACAAAATATAAGGCACCACCCATAGAAGCAATAGGAGCTTTACCCCACATATCAGAATGCACAAGATCAGATGGAGAAGATGAAACTGTAGTACAATTATTAAAAGGAAGGGCTAGTTGTTTGGCCAGTTTACAAGCAATATAATAAGGGTCTTTGTCTAATGTAGTTGGTCCCAACAACCCTTTATTAACCATATATTTCTGACGAGGAAAATGAACATATCCTAATCGAGACAACTAAAAAATAAAATATGATAGGTCTGAAGTAGAGCGGTCCTGCCCAACAAAACCCGAGGAATGACATAGAATGATTAGCCCAAGATCACATAATTGTCCGATAAACAGAAGTTACATTAAAAGTTGAGGAACAAAGAAAACTTCAGGAACAGACAGGCCATTTGTATTTTTAATAGAACCAATGTGACTACAAGTAATAATAAAACCGTCAGCTGTGTGAATTTTGTGAGCTGAGTGTATGGGACTAAAGAAATCAAAGTGCGTGTGTTCGAAAGTCATGTGATTTGATGCTTTGGAATCAAGGAACCATGGAGAGGAAGATGTACCTGAAGAGACTGAGAAAGCAAAAGCAATAGTAGGAATGTTACCGAGTGGAGGGAGTTGTTGTATCATAGTTTGAACATCGTTTGAATTGGGCGGTTTTTGGGGATTGGACAGGGCAAATGCTGTAGCAGATGATCCAATTTGAAAAAACCTTCAATCTGATTTTATATTCAAAAACAATCTGTTGTATAAAAACTAAAATTCGAAATATGATAACATAAAAATTTTAAACATAAATTTCGAATTCCAAACAAGCTGTTTGGTTTGATGAAAATTCTGTAGTAGATCAAAAATTAAAGTTGAATTAGAATGACTATTTTAATAAGCCTGTGAAGTTCTGAAAGTCTAGTCTAAAACAGAGATAGCAAACCAATCACACAGAACAATCAATCACACAGAACAACAGATTTTAAGGTGGTAAAAACCTACCCAACGGGGATAGGAAAAATCCACCGAGGCTCCCAACCTCACAACCTAAATCCACTATTAACAAAAGAGTACAAGAAACAGGATGAAAATACTTACAAAGGGTCCTACGCACACCACCAGTGTATCACCGCGTACCTCTGTAGAATTAGCCAGTCACCAACTGAACACCATCCCGATCATCAACCGCAATAGACCAAGGAATTAGGTTGTACGAATCGCCTCATAGATGCACATTTACCAAGATCCAAAAATCCCCAAAAACCAACTTAACAATACATATATATCACGTATAAACCAACTTGAACACTCCAAAATAATTTGTTCAAACTCAATAAAATTCTCAGCAATCTCTTGGACTTCAATCAAAAAAATACCAATCTCAAATATAACTTCCAACCAAGAGAAAAAACAGTCCCAATCGAGTATATACACAGTAGATCCAATATCACAAAATACGTAGCCAAGATACTCGGAAAATACACAGCTATGAAACCAACGAAATCAGATTCTAAACAAGAAATATAATATCGTATCAAATCTGAAAAACCCCTCTCAAAATATCAAACGAACCCTAGAAAAAATATACGCAAAATCGCAAACATCTCACCTCGAGTAAGATAACAATCGCATCAAAATAGAAGAGGAATCACCGATCGTTATACTTCAGAAATTAACCACACTCGAAGAAAAGAAACTAGATGTTTCTAGGGCTTGAATCTCACAAAGAAGAAGAAAGAGAGTGCTCGGCTATGTGAGGAAAAAATAGAGAGAGAAAGCCGTGTGAGAGAGAAAAAGAAAAGAACAACCGTGTGTTAGAGAGAGAATGGAAAAATCTGTGTGTCTCTCCTTTTCAATAAACTGAGTCTCTTTAATCAATGGACAAAGAAAAGCAAAAAATAAAAAAAAATATGTGCTGTCCATTTCTACCAATCTCACAAGGATTGACCAAAACCAACCGTTGATAAAATTAAATCTAAGGCCAAGATTAAACTAAAGAAACACAAACATAATAAAAGAACACTTAAACTCTCTCAAAATTATATTTTGACAAAAGCAGATATATATATATTCAAAACATGTCAAAAATAATACTCAATAAAAATAATATTTAATAGATTTAATTTTTTTTCTTTTAAAAAACCAAAACCCAAAAATTATAAAAATAGAAATAAGAAAAAAAATATTTATGAAAATAATTTTTGGATCATGATTCAGTTACCGAAACTGTAGGCGTGCTTTATATCATCGGTGAACGGCTCGGACAACGCAAACGCAGCAACAAGAACTTTAAGCGGATCAACACTGGCGAATGCGATAAAACTAGAAGCAAAAAAATTCTATCTCGAAATGGACAATAATTGAAAACCCATTGACCAACCCTAGGCCTTTCACAATTAAGTTTTGTTGTCCCCGCATGTACCGAGATGTAGGAGAATGACAATACTTGACTATATGCCCAAAGCCCTTGTAGTAGTTACATTGAACCTGGGAAAGATCTCGAGGTGGAAATGCTTGGGTATTATGAGGATATGAAGGTGTATATGATGACGAGGTGGATATGCTTGGGAATATGATGGCCGAGGTATTTAGTGCCAATGGTGTAACATAAGAAGTATTCGGAGTCAGGGATGCAACAGACACTGAGGAAATATTTGGAATAATGCCCTTTCAAGTTTCTTCAATAATTAATTCAGTCAGTGCTAATTCAATAGAGGGGAAAGGTTTGTAATGAAGAATAGATGCTCTGATCGGTTCAAAATCATCTCATAGTGCCATGAGAAATTGTACAAACCGCGTTTCTTCACAAAAGGTTTCTCACAAACCTAGATCTGTTGTCCATTAGGGTTCTATAAGTTCAAGTTGATCCCAAATAACACACATGCTGGAGTGAAAGTTAAATACTGATTGTCCTGGTTGTTGTTGTAGGGCACGAATATCTTGTTCAAGCTTGTATTTCTTGACAAAGTTGGTTTCAACATATCTATATGCCAGAAAATCCTAAGCATTCTTTGTTGCATCAGACTTCCTAAGTTGAATACTGATGGACGGAATGACAATGTTGGTAATCTAGGTCAAAATTTTGTTGTTGTTGATATCACAGTCAACAAACTTTTCATCGGTTTCATCAGGGCAACTTTTTTTACCATTAACATAATCCCAAAGCCCATTTCCTTTCACGAAATTTCATAATATAATAGACTAGTGACTATAATTACTACCATCCAGTTTAATAGTAATTGGGATTTCAGAGGTAGAGGTAGTCATAATATGTATTGAAGAGATAATTGATTAAAAAATAAGCAAACGGTGTAAGGAATGTTGCACTTGACCTGGTTTTGTTACTTAAAGACTAAATCTGGATAAACGAAAACTGCGATTGCATCCGAAATGCTTGAAAACCTTGGGAACCGGCCTTGGTTGTTAGAAAACCATTTAAAAAAAGGCAAAACTGGTCAATATAAATTTGCTGGTTAAACTGACAAATTTGACGGACGGCCATTAACTTTAACGAAAAAAGCTAACGGCTGTTAACTTTAACATTAATGGTAACAGCGTCGTTGTTGGTAACGGTAATAGTAACGGCCGTTAACTTTAACGGCACAAACCTGACACCGTTAAAGTTAATAGTAACGGGGCTAATGGTAACGACAACGGCCCGTGGTATTAGCAGGACGGACAGAAGATCACAGATACGACGCGTGAGGGTCCGTGGAGGCATTTCTGAGTCTGATTTTTATATCACTAGAATCGTCTTTGAAAGACGAAGGTTATGGTGTGGTCATGATCTAGTTTGGGTCAGTGGTTATCTAAGCCGTGGTTTTTGGCTTTAGGATTTAATGGAGATTACTGCAACGGGTTCTGTGGCTTTAGGATCAATGGTTATCTCAGTGGCCTGTAATGGGCAGCAGGTTTGTCAGAGATGTGGCAGTGCCAGTGGTGTTTTACGGGATGGGTTTTGTGTAGATTTAGGTTTAGGGTTCGTGAGGGTTTAAGGAATAAGGAATAAAACTAAAACTAATCCTCTGATACCATGTTAGATTTATAACGCTAGAGAGAGAATGGAGAAATTGTATATTGTATTAATTGAATAACTATACAAAAAAGGCTATATTTATGGGCAGTGTTATTTAACAACCCCCCCCCCTATCTGTATTAAACACCTCCTAAAGGTAAATTTCTAATCACTAACACCCCCTAAGACTCGCCTAATGAGAGGTGAGTGCCTATACACACACTCGCGCCACTTGGGGAGAGTTTGTTTGTAATAACTCGCCTAACACCAGACAATGGATTACTAGAATGTTTTTCAAATAAGTCTCACCTAATGAGAGATGAGCACACTTACATAAAGTCGGCTTAAATGAGGAGAGTGTGTTGCTAAGCACTCACTTAACATCAGCAATAGAGGGGTGTGTTTGTGACAAACAATGTGGTGTTAAAATGTATTTTTAGTTAAATTTTGAAGGGGGTGTTTGTGACAGATTTAAAGGTGTAAATAACACAACCCATATTTATACACTATACAAGACAAATAAATAAGGAAAGAGCTAAACCTGTGCAATACAATAAGGAAATAAGATAATACGGTAATTACATAATAAGAAAAGGAAATAAGTAAATTAAGGTAAATTAATAAATTAACACAAACCATGCGATTTACATTTTTTAATAAAAAATAATCAAGGCAAGGATAAAATTAAAAATCCGTTAATTTAGTATCATAAATACTCTTAATTGTTGGGGTTCGAAATATGGTGAATGTCAACCTGAATTAGTTTTATATTAATTAACTGAACTAACATCTTTACTAAATTAATTATGGTTGATGCGTAAAATATTTTGAGTTAATAGATTTGTTGTAGGGGTCTCTTGATTTTCTGTAATTAGTATAGATGTGTGGATAGGAGACTTAGGGGTTGTTTGTTTCACCATATGAAATATGAATATAAATGCAGTCAGACTTCACCGGTGAATATGATTGTTTGTATTATCTAAATTTGCAGAGCTTAGTCATTAATTGGCCCATCAAAGGTGAATATGGTTGTTTATTTTGTTAAAATTTTCAGAGCTTAATCATTCACGTGCATCTTAATTATTCAGAGGTATTATTACCTTGGAAATTCTTTTACTCCTCTGTCTGAAGGGAAGGTGTAATTTCAAAATTATCCTTTTGAGTAATTTCTTAAAACTAAAAGGTAAGGCCATAAGGGTCTGAATAACAAATGGTTGACTTTAAATTTATCATTCAGATTTAGGCGTAGTTTGAACGGTTAGACCATTTAAATTTAAGAGGTTTTAATTTTGTTTGGTTGTTTTAAAAATTCAGATTTGAACACTTATTTTATTTTGCCTCTTAAAAAATAAGAGGTAAACTTGCCTCTTAAGTCAGAACTTTTAATTTTTAAAGAGATAAAATATACGTTTTACCCTTATCTTTTTAAATATAGTCATTTTTATAAAATAAGTGGATAAGGGCAAATTTGTTCTAACACTTATTCAGCATTCATATGTGATATGTTTAAACAGGCAACGCCTATTCAGATATGACATTAAAAAATAAAACAAACAGATTTTGCAAACTTTAGAACTAGTTTTCCGGTGTTTAGAATTAGCATTCAGATTCAAACAATGAAATAAACGCACCCTTAGACAAGAAAACAAATGACACCTTACTACCATTAATCACCCCAGTTTAGTGGTAATTCATTTCCAGTTCTTATGTCTTTTTGGAGCTCTAGGATTTCATTTTTTATTTTTTTGTAATAATGCTACTAGACTGAAGTTAAGCCGGTTGTTTTGCGTCTTGATTCAAGTCTCTTTTTTTTTTTCTTATATTTCTCTGTCAAGAAATTCGGATTACCCCTTTGACCCAATTTCTCTCAGTTTGATTCATTTTGAGTGCCAAATAGTTTAATTTTTTTATAAAATTTCATGGATGATCTCCATAATGAGTAAATTATCTCCCAAAATTTTACTAGAAGATCGATTATATTAATTTAGAAGTGGGTAAGAGGATTATCTAAAATTTCAAAATGAAAATATATACCATATTTTTACCACACCCACTTCCGATTTAAATTTCTTGTTAAAATTTTATTGAGATGATCTACTCATTATAGAGATTATAGTTTCATGAAAAAATTCATACGTTTAACACTCGAAATGGACCCAAAATTCATTCTGGCTAGTTAAACCCTCAATAAATAACTTGATGGTTTTTTTGTCCTAGACTAGACATCCCTTTTAAGAAAAAGAAGGAAAAAGAAACTAAACGTACCCATTAGCTTCAAACCCACTCAAATGTCCAACTTCTTCGAGTGCTGTCTTCCATCTTTTTACCTTTTCCTTTAACTCCGGAAGCTCTTCATAGCAAGCTAATGCTTCTCCGGTTCTCCCCTTTTGCTTTTGAACTTCGGATGGTTTCAAATCATAGAACACAGGCAAAACATCATGCCCGGAGGTCTTCTTTTGATCAAGGATCATCACAAGCTCGTTGAGGCACCATGTGGAAGACGCGTAGTATTTTGAAAAGACAATTATGGAAACCCTCGATTGTTCGATCGCTTTATCCAGTTCTGGCTTGAGGCTTTTCCCTTTATGGATCCCTTCTTTGTCTCTAAACGTGAGAAATCCCTTAGTCACCAGAGCATAATAGAGGTGATCGGTGAAACTATTTCTTGTGTCTTCACCTCTAAAACTTAAGAACACGTCGTAAGTATATGATGATTTAGAAGTGGAAGAAGATATTGATGGTGGTGGTGGTGGTGGTGGTGGTGGTGGTGATGATGATGATGATGATGAGAAGGAGGAGGAGGAGGAGGCTTGGGCTTTCACTATAGCCATTTGAAAACAGTAATGGTTGCACTGCTCAAGCTGTGGTCTCTCGATCAGTCTGTTAATTAGATAGAATTAGAGCACCAGGTTTTGTAGAGAAGGGAGGCGAAGAAAATGTGGTGTTGCCGTGTTAATGGGAGATATTCAAAGTCTTCCCCGTAGACCAAAAAAATATCAAGTCTTCCCCCGTGGGATTGTGGAGCTCAATTACTTGTCTTTTTATGGATGCCAAAGTCACAATTTCACACTTTTGACAACTGGTTACAGTCTTCTTCATTTGTTGCTTTAAATTAAGGGTATATATCACTATTAGCACCATAAATTAGTCCATAATCTTGCAATTTAATATGATTGTGAGTGACAGTTAACATAACTAGCAATGAACTGATAACAGAAGTGTTACTTGGCATTTTTTTGGTACATTTGATTGAAGTTACGTTTTAAAGCTAAGGGAAATAACAGGCAATATTTATTGGTAGATATAGACGAAATATAATGATAAACTGCAAGAAACCTTACATAACAAGTGTAGAGACCCATTTGTATCAATTAAATGCACGGCTTATTATAATTCTGATGCACATGTAAAATTTAACATAAAATTATTATATAAAATTTAACATAAAATTATTATGTAAAATTTTACATAAAATTATTGTTACCTTAGTGGATAGAAATTATTTTTCAACCTTTAGGTCGAGAGTTCAAGCCTAAATAACTACATATTTAGCAACAAAAAAAAAAGCTAAAATTTTGAAAAAAATATCATAGATAAAGTTGGAATTAGCATGACTAAAAAAATACGAAGGAGCCACAATTTTTGGCGGGTGAAAATAGTTCGAAATATAATGTACAATTAAAATAAGGCTCTTGGTACTAAATTTACTTTTATGCCAATTAATCAATGTTATTAAGAATATGCCACCAAGGCTACTTCATAGAAATATGATTCATCGGTGTCATAACTAAGGGTAAATTCAGTACAGTTACCATACTAAAATCCTTTTATCATACACTATACTGAAAATTCGGTATGCCAAAATTTATTATTATTACTGTACCAATAATTTTGGTATAATGATGTTTGTTATACAGAAAATTTGATATGGTATAATATATTACCAAAAATTTTATCTTATTTAAAAAAAAAATTCAAAAAGTCACCAATATGATGGAAATGCACTCATAAATGGACTTGACCACTTTTTTCAACGTTAATTTTGATTGAGTAATTATGAACTATTAAAAATATAAAATCTCAAACTAAACTTACTTTAAACTTGTCGAAAGTACACTAACTTTAAAAAATACAACAATTTGAAAATGGTAATGGTGATCATCTATCAACTTGGTCTGCCGGACTTCAGTTTCACTTTTCATTTTGCCACTTTATGGATATATGAAATTATGAATTACTATTAACGTACTTTAATTTTTACTTTAGTTTATCATAAAAGAGTGTCTAAAATTTTCTCTTTAATTATAAAATGAAATTTATCCCTCCAAACCTTGGGTAGTAAAACTTGAATTTGAGATTTTTCCCAAACTATGTTGCCCTCTTAAATATATATATATATATATGATATATATATATATATATATTAAATTTTAATTGGCTTTCAGTGACTTTAGTATTTAGTAAGTTACAACGGCAGAAAAATAATTAATAGTTTAGTTCATATTCTATCATTTTTCACTCCGCCATATATGAACAAGATTTGAAACTTGTTACGTTAAAAATTGTTTGACAATTTCTTAGGGAATGTTGATGAAATATTCCACGGGAGGTATATTGCAAAAAAAATTCTTAGGGAAAATCTATGGCGGAAGTAAATATTAAGATAAGTTTTAAATCGCTTTTAAGGAACAATTTAATTGGGAGGACTCTTATTTGTATAGCTCACTAATATTTCTTAACAACAAAAAAATTATGCTCTAATCCTTGGCTAAAAATTTTCAAAACAAATGACAAAATAATTTTCCTTACGTAATTAAGGTGTTTTTGCAAAACAAAATTCTCAAAAACAATTTCGTCATTTAACATTTTTTTTATTGCTTAAGTTGTTTAATTATGTTTGGGAATTTAATCATCAAAAGTTTAGAATTATAATAGGGGAAAAAAAGAACTTTAGAATTGGACTTTTCAAACACATTTATGATATATATATATATATATATATGAGACGAGTTCAAGTTGCACTTAGTGTAAAATAAAGAAATTTTACACCCACCCACAACTTTTTGTGAATTTCATAATTCATCAATCTAACTGTTCAATAAGCTTGTTTGGTTGCTTAAAGTATCTCATTTATAATTGTTTCATTATAAATTAACATATTGTAATTTTTTTTCATTTCAACAGAAAAATACCGTGGTGTGATTTTTTCGACATAAACTTATATGATAATTATAAGTTATGTAATTTCAACTACGTCTCTATATTTTCTTATTTAATTTCTTAATTAGCAACCAAATCCTCCAATTAGATAATTCACGAATTGAACAATTTTAAATTGTACAATTCGTAAATTGGAGAATAACTGAGTTATAAGTAAATTATAGTATCTCAAATATGCGTGCGAAAGATTGAACTAATCGGATATGCATAAGTTTCTCATCATAATCATTTTATATATTGAATTACGAACCTTACAAAAATTGAGTAAAAGTAAATGTAAAGATTATATAGTTACAAATATCGAATTGACATGAAACTTTGTATACGTATGTGATAGACACAATAAAAATAGATTATCTAATGGTATAATTGATGAATTATGAATATGAAAAAAAGTTCTGAATTGATGAATTATGAATATTATTAGTCGATACAGAAGAAATATTAGTGCAATATCATATAATCTAATTGTTAGTAAAATTAGTCCAAAGCTTTCAAAATCAATTGACGGAGGTTCATAATTACCACATGTATTGTAGCATAACAACAATTAGTAGCACTTGCTGCAACATCTTTATTACGCCCTCGATCCCAACATTTTTAATGATATTCGACTATTACCAAAAGTGACCCACAGAATATAATCTCTCCTCCATTTTCGATGCTTATTTGATTTGAATTTTAATTCGTATAATAAAATTTGAAACTGATAAATTAATTATGTATAGTATAAATTTTTTATAATTCATGTAAAAATATTAAATTATTAGTTGATGAGACTCAAACTTTATATGTGAGATTATCATTTTAAACTCCATGAATAAATAAGAATTCAAATAAAACGAGCAGTCAACACATACGTGGGTATGTATTAATAGAACGAAAATTTGAATGCTTTCTAGTGTTTGAAAGTAGAGAGAGAAATTTGGGTTGGCGATATTATTTTTAAATAGAAAAGGCGGAGATGGTATATAAATGTATGTGTGAAATTCTAGAGAGAGAATGTCTAGCATGTTGTATAATGTTTATATTTGACTCCATAAACACGACCCGATAAATTATCAAGTGATGTGCACTCAGTATGTAGGATGATATGATAGAAACTATTCTACCCATTAAGAACATAAATTTTATGTAATAAAAAATA
The DNA here is from genome assembly GCA_021464415.1 of Lonicera japonica. Classification (NCBI taxonomy): domain Eukaryota; kingdom Viridiplantae; phylum Streptophyta; class Magnoliopsida; order Dipsacales; family Caprifoliaceae; genus Lonicera; species Lonicera japonica. The sequence continues at coordinate 258,305 of JAKCWG010000674.1, forward strand.
AAATCAATTATATGTATTTTTCATTATTAGGCATTTCTGTCTAGCCTGTTGAGCACCATTGGTATACAGCCCATTGAGCAAGCCCATATTTCATTAACCAAATATATTGTTTAGTAAGGCTTAAGGTTTGTTCAGTGTACAGTTAATTTGTGCATCCAGAAAAAATAACCCACCGTCTCGTATGGGTAAGCCCATATTTCATTAACCAAATAATTTTATGAGATTATTCAAGTTACAAAATTTATAAGTGACATAATGCATAACTTAAAAGTGACTTATTTGATATAATTTTTTATAGTGGTCATAGTCTCATATGGGTTTTTTTATTTTATTTTGGTACAAATGTTTTTTACTTGTATGAGCTATACGAGTTTCCTTCACTCGTATGACTAAAATTTAAAGAAATAGTAAGTTTACTTTTTCTCTATCCTATAAGCCTGTGTTTTATTCATTTACTTTCTCCGCTGTGAACCCGGGTATGCTAAATTTGCCCATTTAGCATACCCAGCGTGGATGCTAAATTTGCCCATTTAGCATACTCAGTGTGGATGCTCTTAGAGAGAGAAATGGAATTCACTTCTATAATTCTTGTCTCTACATTTATTATGTAGTAAATCATTTGCTAAGTTTAAGGATAAAGTTTGCAATGTGCTTATTATGTGAGTTTGATCTTATTTAATTTCTTCTTCTTCATTTTTTTTTTTGTGGAATTTCTTGGTTAATATTGTTAAATATTATTGAAACCCTCTTCTTCTCCATTTAATCAACTATTCTACAATCTTACAAGATATTCACGTGTGATGATTTGCCTTTATATGCCAATTATATCTAGTTCTTAAGTATAAATGGGGAGATGATACACTTGTATATTTATTGAAAGATTGTGTTCCTCCAATCAATGAAAGAATTCCCTCTTTATATCAAGTATATTGAGTTCTTGACTTTCATAAAATCACCATAAATTTGTGATTACAATCTTTTATATCTTAATGATATATATGGTGAGTGCGCGCTTTACACACTTTATGTGATGTTTTAGACTCATCATCTTCTTATTTAAGGCGTGATCAAGGAGAAACTTTAAGTTTATGTCATAAACAACACCACACTATTAAACAATGATTCATTGTATATTTATAAAACTAGTCTACAAGGATGACTTTATCTCCGACTAGACTTTTCAAGCTTAGACTAAGGAATTGTTGAGATCAATTTTTGAATTAACTCTTTAGTTGATCATTGTCTCAAATAAGTCAATGCCTAGAAGGAAAATTAACCATAAGTTCTCAAATGCTTAGAATGTTGTATCTTTTATTTAATGAATTTCGGATTAATATTTTCGCACCCTTTGCTACGAGATAAGGATTAGAAATTCATACCCGGTTGAATCTTGATTACACTTTCTCTTTATATATGATTTTATACGGGAATGAGTTGCTAAGGCTTCGCACCCTTTCTTTAGAAAAGTGCAATACGGTCTCCATTTAAGAAACACATTTAAGACACATATGAGATCATTTTCACATAACTTTGTTAGCAAACCATTTCCGATTGTCTTGGCTCTTTCTCAAACTTTATTACAATCACTATTAATTTACATTTGTTATTCTAGAAAAAAATCAAACTACTTTACGAAGAAGATAAATCCATTACTAGGCATTACTGTCTAGCCTGTTGAGCACCATTGGTCTACAGGCCATTGAGTAATCCCATATTTGATTAACTAAATATGTATTGTCGTAACTAGACCTGAGGTCAGAGATTTTTTGGTAAGGCTTAAGGCTTGTTCATAGGCATAATTAATTTAACCATATTTTCAGTTGAATTAGTCAAGTGCACCTTAAATACTTTCTCGTTTTCAAATTAAGAATTTATTATTTTTTTGAAATGCTTTTAATTAAAATTTTAATTTGCCAACGATTTTGTAATACGTTGACCTTTTTCCATCATTTCTTATGATAGTTATAGATCCATGGCTTATATAAAAAAGCTATGTTGTGGAATTATCGTTTTGTATTAAAGAAAAGTCCTTTTTTATTTTCACAACCTAATCAACGTATAGTCGTATATTCAAATTTATGGTAGAAAATAAATTTTATTCTAAAATATAGATTGTGATGAACTTATTTACTTCCTACAAGAATGTGAAAATCAATAATGGAGGCTGGATGGAGGAAGAATTTTATATACTAACGTATCCAACTCTTTCACGATCTCATTTGCGTGAGGAATATATATTTCTAGTTGAAGACTTTAATTTTGTTGTTTTACAATATAGTATACTAATAGCACAGTGAAAAAAAATAATAAATAAAATGACATGCAATTGATTAGATTAGAGAGAAATGAAAGAAGGGGGTGTTGTCTGTGAATAGAATTTTGTTGATTGGAAAATGAAGCCCATAATTACCTGTAACAAAATATACCAAAACTAATATCCTAGACTTACCAAAACACCAATAATTAAAATAAGGTAAATATTTCCCCTAAGATAATAAAATAAAAATACACAATTAATAAATTAAAATCATCTCAACGTGTTCCACGACACATTTTTGATGATGAAATAAATTTTCATCATCTTAATGAATTTTATCTAAACATTCAATCTAGAACTAGTTGTAATGAAAAATTGATATCTATGTGCAATTTCGGTTGTTGAATTTTTTTATGATCATCTCACCTACTTCCAAATTGAACTTTTTAATGAAATTTGGGAGAGCTGATCTATTCACGATATTGATATATATGTGTAATTTCGGCCGTTGAAATTTTTGATGATCATCTCACCCACTTCCAAATTCAATTTTTTGATGAAATTTGGTGGAGGTGATCTATTCATGATATAGATCATTTATAGAAATTTTCATACAAAAGTTCATCCATTTTCCCTTCAAAATTAGATAGGCATCCCCTTTTTTTTATTAAAGAGAGTGATTCTCTCTTTAAAGCATTTCTACATAATGCATATATATATGTGTGTGTGTGTGCATGTGTATGTAGATATATTGCGAAAGAGACTACATAGAAATAGAAATGGTTGCATACTAGAAAAGGAGAAAAAATCACCACGGATTGATAAGGGTGGAAAAAATCTAATCAAAGTTCTTACAAATTGGTATCAAGATATTAGGAAGTACTATACTTAGTCAAATTTTATGTTATCTGCATTGAAATTTTCTATATATTTTCAAGTCAGACAGCAAGAAGCCTATAAATAGATATTCATCGTATCAAATTACTACCTACAAACAAAAGAAGAAAGGAAAACAACATGGAGGCAATTAGAAGGAAGCAACTATTATTAGTTTTCCTTGTAGCACTATTCCTAGTGCAAACCGCAAATGGGGATCACTTTGTGCTAGTCCATGGTTTGGGCCTCGGAGCCTGGTCATGGTTCAAACTAGTGCCCCGACTATCGTCATACGGCCATAATGTTACGGCCATTGACTTGGCTGCTGCAGGTGTTGACCCAAGGCAGGTGACTGACATTCCCTCCATTGCTGATTACTTTAAGCCTTTGAGGGACTACATGGCCGCTCTTCCTTCCCAAGAGAAGGTGATACTTGTAGGTCACAGTCAAGGTGGGTTGGCAATCTCGCAGTCCATGGAACTTTTTCCTCATAAAATCAAAGTTGCGGTTTTTGTTACTGCTTTTATGCCCGGTCCAAAGTACAATATATCTACGCTCAATCAAGATGTATGTATTGTGGCTTTATTTGTTATGGTATTCTTAAAAAAAATTCCAATAAATTGACATAGACATAGCTTAATTATGCAATGCGTTGATTATGTTTTGTTTGTTATGTATTGAAGCTAGCCCCAACACATAATCTTTCCCAGCCGGACAACAGTTATCCAATTATCAACGGGACAACTGCATTCCTATTTGGGCCAAAGTACCTGAGAAAGTATTTATTTCAGAATAGCCCTATTGAGGTAAATGAAATTGATCGAACTAGATAAATCTGGGTGGTTTAAAGATTAGAGGGGCCCGGCGGGCCTTTAATTAACTTGGGCACCTTTTGTGAATTCTCACAATCAACATGTTTGATTGAGAGCATTTTATGAAAAAGTATTATCGATAATTTTTTTATTTGTTTGTGGCAGGACTGGATACTGGCAACTTTGTTGACGAGGCCGTCACGAGTCTACAGTGAACAAAACATGTTAAATGTGCTAAAGTTATCGACCGAAAAATATGGTTCAGTCAATCGAGTTTTTATAATATCTGGTCAAGACAAGCTTCTAGTACCATCTTTCCAACAGCTCATGGTAAAAAGAAATCCTCCAACTGAGGTCCAAGAAATCGCAACGTCAGATCACATAGTCATGTCGTCTAGGGTGGATGAGCTTTCAGTGCGTCTCAATAAAATTTCCTTAAGTTATTATTAGCCATATGTAAAATTCCCAACTACCCTAATAATATAAGGAAAAAGATGTGTAAATTAAAGTATGTAACGCTTCAGATAATAATATAAATAAAAAGAAGTCGATTTCAATTAGTACTCACTTGTAATGGCACTTCTCTATTTATCAATAAAAGTGAGATTATGAGGAAAAAAATTGTGTTTTATGTGTTCACATAAAGTGGATTGATTAATTTGGGACATCTTATCTTTGGGTTATGTTGTTAATGTTTATTTTCAGTTTGTTCCTAGAGACCTTAATAGGGTTGCCCACAATTAAGCTTGTGTAGCCAAATGCTCAAACATCTGGGACTCTATTCTTTCGTTAGATTTCAGATCTTGTTATATTTAATCTAATGCATTTAGCCTTAGTTGAGGCTTTTGCACCAAAAAAAAATGAAAGAAGAAGATCAACATAATGAAAAAAATGAAGTAAAGAAGATGAAATGCCCATAGGTTTATATAAATATCATTTCCTAGAAAGAAAAAATATATGGGGTGCTATCATAGTAGAAAAAGGGTTAGGTTTTCCCACTTCACACTCAGGTACGAGCCACGAGAACCTTATTTTCCTTCCCCCTTCCTCCCATGGTAGACTAAGGAATCTGGCTGATGGGTGGCGAAATTCAAAGCACACAAAAACATATTTAAAATTATAAAATTTTAACGCAAACATAATTAACATTAATAATCATACTTCTACAACCCAAATAACGAATATGAACAATTACGATGAATTACAATAAGATAACGCAAAACATAATGGCATTAATAATATTATGTAATTAATCAAGAAAGACTACTAATATTATCCAAGTAATCAAGAAATAAATTATACCTAATGTTAAAAAGTAGGTCTAAAAAAGGATTTACCATGTTAGTGTTGGAATTTTCGAGCCATTTTGAGGGTAATTTTCAGTGGGACCTCACACTCGGTTGAAAAAGGTTATTATATATTCATGTTATCGTCCATGACTACATCAAAATCATATATTTATTTGCTCAAAATAGTTATAGGGTGAATGATAAATTGCCACCCAAAGTGAACTACTTGAGATGAAAAAATGGAATTTAAAATGGTTAGTCCCACATGAAAACTTTGTGAAAGAATTGATGGGTTTATAAGGGATTATCCCCTTATGACCTGTTAGGCATTAAAGAAAAATAAGATTGTCTTTCACACTTGCTAGGGATAAGAGAAGATTTGTTCACTTTCACATTTTGAAAGTGAAAATTTTGAAATTTCAAGTTTTATACATAGGTCCCTCTATATATATATATATATTCAATACCACATATGTAGTAAAAAAAATCAAATCCAAAAAGGGTCGATTACCCCCCATCCCCTTCCCCCTTATTAGAGCCGCCCCTATGTGTATCCATGTAATGCTTGTATTAAAAACAAATTGAATGGTTCAAAGAGTGAAATTAATTTTGAAATTTCAAGTTTTATACATAGGTCCCTCTCTATATATTTTTTTTTTCAATACCACATATGTATTGAAAATAAAAAAAAAATCAAATCCAAGAAGGGCTGATTGTCCCCCATCCCTTTCCCCCTTATTCAAACCGCCCCTATGTGTATCCATGTAATGCTTGTATCAAAAACAAATTGTATGGTTCAAAGAGTGAAATTAAGTTTACACATGAGTAAAATACAAATCGCAAAATTGTGAGGTTTCTTAGAGGTTTGTCCACCCAAATTTACTCACATTATGGAATAGATTTACATGGAATTAGTAGCAACAAATTAGTTTTTCTTAAGTTTTGTTTAGAACTATAACCTTGCATTAAAGTTGGTATTGGCTTTATAGGATTTATAAGAGGAAATGAGGCAAAATATTTTTTGTATTTTGCAAAAAATTCAAGAAATAATGTTTTTTTAAAATAAGGGCTTTGTTTCTATTAATTTTCTGAAAGAAGGACATGTTTAACAATCGCCTTTTAAAATGAGGGTTTTGACTGAAATTGTGTTTTATGCAAACTTAACTTTGCCATCCAAAAGATTTAATGCAAATTTGTTTTGCATGATGTGTTTATATTTTTTAATAGTCTATTCTTCTGTGTCACTCATGTAACTTTAAAGCAAGGTCAAATAAACCCTAATACATAGTCAGATGAGTTATATTAATAAGGGCATTTTAGAGTTATCCCTCGGAATAATAACCATAATTAGAGTTAACCCCCCCCCCCTCACGAGTTTGATAATCCTTTGAGTTACCCCCTGTCGATTAATGGGTTTAGTCCTTCATTAAATTTTAGTTGCAAAATGACCAATTTTCCCTTTAGGGTGACTCAAATTATGCCTATTATCCAAGTGTTAACTCAAATTTTAACCCTAACCTCAAAGGAAATGTTTCTCAACATTTTTATTGTAATAATGTGATCTAGACTAGCACAAGCTCCGACATGATTAAAGCATTGATTAGTAGGGTCCGTACTGGTATTGGATGACTTTGGAGCATACTTGTACGCATGCAGCTAAAGGATTTAAGCATAGTCAAACACGGAAGTCATAGAGCGCACAAAGTCAATTATTATTTTAAGTAGTTTTAATTATTAGAATTATTATTATTTCATTATTCAATTAGGAATTAAATTTGTAGTTTCCTTTTTGAATAAGTGTCCATATTATTTTTATTATTAATTTCCTTATTACATTAGGAATATTCTAAGAGTTTTATTTTCCTTTTCTAATTAAGAATTAGTTTCCTTTTTGAATTAGGGTACTAAGGCTTTGTTAACTCCTACTTAAAGGAGATGGATTCAATGTTTTAAAAAAGTTTTGATGATTAATAATACTGTGAGTTTTCTCTTTTTGTTCTCTAAGAACATGTTGAATTGATTAATTCAATGGTTCTTGACTTATCAATCAATTCTCCACCAATTGATTGTGGCATCTTCGATCATACCAAGGTTCACTCTTCTTTAAGGGTTGGGTTGATGTTTTCGCCTTCCATCTTTCGACGTATTCCAAGGTTCTTACTACATTCGTAGTTCAAGGGTTGATGATCCATTAGCCTGGTTAAGAAAGACGATCCGGGTTCGCGTCATTGGTGTTAGAGGAACTTTTCTATCCAGGTTTTCTATCTTTTAGTTTCATCTTTTTTCAATTTCGTAATAGATTTTTGAAACCTTAGATCTTTATTCTTGTCAATCTTATTCCAAATTTGTGTTGGGGTTTAAAAAAAACGCATGAATAGTGCCTGATGAACAGTAACTGTGAACAGTGCGTAGTGAACAGTGTTTTCTGAAGAAAAAAACATAATTGAAAATTGCTTGAGGAAAACCCTAAAAAAATTGTATAGGGTGAGTTGTTTTGAATTAGAATACATTAAAGTTTGAAACGAAAACCCTAGGTTTCTTCATGCTTCATCGAATAAGGTTTTGATTGTTATGAAAGTTTGCATTATTGTTGAAATTAAGGATACAAGTTGAACCCCAGAAAATTTCGAATAATATTCAATCGTTTTGGTTTATTGATCATTCTTGCATCTTTATTATATTTGGGATTTTTATTTTGTGCTTTGCTCCATATAAATCTATTTTTGTTGGGAAATATAGAAAGCCATAGGATATTTAATTTTCGTCAATTAGGGATTTGATTGTTGCTTATTGTTTGTTCTTTAAAATTATGCTTGCATTATTCTAGCAATTCTAGAAATTCGTTTGGCTCATTAATATTACTAGAATTTGGTTTCTTAAGTCCTTGGTATTACATTGTTGAACGAGTTTAAATCTAACTGTTGGGTGTGCGATTGGTTGTTGAGGACTTGTGATATTCATATTATTCAACTTGTTTTAAAAGTTCCAAAAAGAAAAATTGTGAGTATATCATTATTTTGTGTGATAAACACGAGAGGAAAAAAAAGTTAAGTGATATTATTTTGAGCGAAAACATGTAGGGAACGCAGTGAGCGAATTTTATTTTTATATATTGCACTAATATTTGTTTTGCAACAAGAATGTCAAGTTACTTTAATTTTGAGCAAAATTGGCGTGACGAGGAATTTAAAAGGGATGGCGCACGACTAAGAAATCTATAAATTAAACGGCGCAAGTGGTTAAGTGAAACTCATAACAGGGAAAGTAGAAAACAAAATTTGGGTATTAGCACAAAAAAGACTTCCTTGTTTGGTGATAAGGATTGTTCTAAGTTTAACGAATTGTTTACCAAAGCTTATGAGGAGTTTAAGAGGAGGGGAAGTTTAGTGCTAAACCAAATTGAGGAGCATGCCGTAAAAGGAGAATTATTAGCCGAGTGTGGTGACCCAAGTACGCAAGCAAATGTGTTTCGAACTAGATGTCTCGTGCAAGACAAGGCGTGTAGTTTGATAATTGATGGGGGAGTTTGCATGAACTTTGCTAGCATAGTAATGATTGAGAAATTAAGATTGCCTACGATCAAGCACCCGTGTCCTTACAAGTTGCAATGGTTAAATTTTAGTGGAGAAATAAGGGTGGACCAACAAGTGCTTATTTCTTTTAGCATTGGAAAATAAAAAGATGAAATTTTATGTAATGTAGTTCCAATGCAAGCCGGTCACATGCTGCTAGGCCGACCATTGCAGGTTGATAGGCAAGTCAATCACAATAGCGTTTCCAATAAGTTTTCTTTTAAGATGAATGAGAGAACTGTTACTCTTGTTCTATTGCCACTAAAACAAGCTCATGAAGATCAAATGAAGTTACAAAAGGAGAGTGATCAAAAAAGAGAAAGTGAGCAAAATCAAGAAAATAGTGGTAAAGGAGTGAAAAAGAAAGAGAGTAGTAAGGCTAGTGAGGAAAACAAAGAGGATGAGAGATAAATAAAAGAGAATGGTGAAAAGAGAGATGATGAGGTAAAAGAGAGAAAGAAAAATAAAATTCAGTGATCTCTAGTGAGAATGAGTTTGAGGGGAGACAAAAGAATCGTTGTGCAAAATGAGTGGGGAGGTATTTTTAAATACTAACAAACTTAATCCGGATTTGCATATTTCTATTTTGTCTTCATTGCAGGAAATCAAAGCTCAACACCATGGAAGAATTAAGTTAGAACATGGACAACAAGCTTTAAAGCAAAGAGTTTGTGAGTTTTCTAATTTGGAGTTGGTAAGTTGTTGCCCAAAGAAGCTTATGGGATTCAAAACTGAGCATGGATTGTTTGAATGGGTAACTAATTCGTTGATTTTGAATAATGCTTTTATGAGTTTAAAGAATCAAGTTTTGAATCCATTGTTGGAAAAAATTGTTTTGAAGGGTTTTGAATATTTGAAATTAACACTGTCACGTAGCAATAGTAGTTTGAATTATTACTTATCGATTAGTTTAAATGATCAATTGCATATGGTGAGTTTTGAAGCGCTAACCACTAATCTCAAAAAGTGCACTCTTGGCACGAATGAGACCATGTTTGTTTGCTTTGATGAGAGTGTTATAGGTAAGCCAAATTTAGCGGGGGAGTTGAGTAGCATGGCAGCCGTGGAGCTTGTTGAGTTTGAAAGGAATATGAAGATTATTTGTAGGGGAGGGAAAAGGTTTCCAAAGGCAGCCATAAAAGTGAGGAGGATCTTTGCAAAGAAAAGATAAAGGATTCTAGCCAAAGAACCGAAGTTAGAAGTTGATGAAGTGGAGCATGTAGACTTCATTGGAGTGGACAAGTATGATTTGCATCCGCAACATCAACTGGGAAGTTTCTTCAATGAACTAAAGATGATCGAGTTGAAGCGTGGCCTCAAGTTCGATGAATTTCATTTGTCAAAGAAGTCCTAACAGCAAATTGCTAGATGCGGACTGAATTAAGCAATGCTTAGCCAAGATTCAAGGATGAATCTTTTTGAAGAAGAGGTGAATAATGTGATCCAGGCTAGCACAAGCTCCGACATGATTAAAGCATTGATTGGTAGAGTCCGTACAGGTATTGGATGACCTTAGAACATACTTGTACGCGCGCAGCTAAAGGATTTAAGCATAGTCAAACACGAAAGTCATAGAGTGCACAAAGTCAATTATTATTTTAAGTAGTTTAATTATTAGAATTATTATTATTTCATTATTCAATTAGGAATTAGATTAGTAGTTTCCTTTTTGAATAAGTGTCCATATTCTTTTTATTATTAATTTCCTTAATGCATTAGGAATATTCTAGGAGTTTTATTTTCCTTTTCTAAGTAGAAATTAGTTTCTTTTTGAATTAGGATACTAAGGCTTTGTTAACTCCTATTTAAAGGAGATGGATTTATTGTTTTAAAAAAGTTTTAATGATTAAAAATATTGTGAGTTTTCTCTTCTTGTTCTCTAAGATTATGTTGAACATGTTGAATTGATTAATTCAATTGTTCTTAACTTATCAATCAATTCTCCACCAATTGATTGTGGCGTCTTTGATCATACCAAGGTTCACGCTTCTTTAAGCGTTGGATTGAGGTTTCCGCCTTCCATTTTTCAATGAATTCCAGGGTTCTTGCTACATTCGTAGTTCAAGGTTTAAGGATGCATTAGCCTAATTAGGAAACACGATCCGGGATCGCGTCATGTAACCCTAATCCTATTTTTTGTTATTCATGCTAAACATAAATTCAACAATTTTCTATCTATAAACACAAAATATTAAATTACTTCATATCTACTAACATATCCAAATTACATTTATCTCTCTCCCATCTCTCTCTCTCTCTTTATATATATAGTCCCTATTTGGTGCGCAGTAATGCGAACGCACCGGCTACAATCGACATTTCAAAAGCAAATGGTAACTTAGTCGCCAAACAAGCCAGTTGCTTAAAAAAAAGAGAAACTATATCCTCCAAAAATTGCTCTCAGCTTCTCTCTACGAACTTTTCATTTCTCTTCCCCTCTCTATTTTTATCAACAAAATTGAACTAACAATCATCGATGAGCAAATTCAAGACATGAATTTGTCAATTTTATGTCAAAGATTTAGGAGGCTCAATTGTCTCTGCCCTAAAACAGTACCCCAAAAAATAAAACTACCAAATTACCCCTTTGCACACCATTAAATTTGCAAAATTGCTCTTACATAAAACCCACAAAAACGTGACTCTTCTCTCTTTTTATCTCTTAGCTGAAAATCCAAAAATAAGCCAAACACACATTTTTATTTCATTTTATTTTTGAGAAAACCCACTTCATATCTGGCTATCAGAATAATCAAACCCATTTTTTACATTTACTACTATGTATTTTACAATATTCACAACACAAAAATAGGTTGCATGCAACTGTTTTTCAACACTTAATTAGGAACGTCATTTATAAGTGTCAAGGACACTTATATTATGACCGTGTATTGTTTTTTGTAAGTGATTAAAACTCTTACGGATAAGGCCATCACTAACACCTTTTAGAAGTGTTAGCAACACTTAAAAAATATAATTATGTTATAGCACTTGTAAGCTAATGTTCAAAACACTTGCAAATAATTGGAAAATTTTTATTACTAAAACACATAAAATGACCAAAACCCAGCTCAAATTAAAGCCTCCATTGCCATGATCCAATATTCCAATCAACTATAATGCACTATTTACAACTAGAAAGCAATATGAAAGAACCAAGATTTTCAACACCAAATAATAATAAAAGCTAGTAATGGATCCGTAGTAATTAAAGAAAAAATTTCCAAACATAAGTGTCATTAAAGAAAAAAACCTCAATATGCATCAAACTAGATTTTTTTTTTTTTTTGCAAATACACAGGACAATGAATCACACGCTAATGATGTGGACTAGTCATCATTTGCACTTCTTGTTTGCTTTAGTTACGTTCTTTTTGCTTCACCTTCACATTATCCTACAAAATATTAAATAAATAAGATGCCAATCTAAAATGTCACTATAAATACAGAAATTTTATTCCCAATACTATATATGTGCATGTATTTATGTAAGAGAACCATCAGCAAAGATATAACTCATAGGGCCAAAGAGAGCCAAAAATCACGCAAGAAAGAGAATCTGTAAAATTATCTCTTAATAACAAAAAAGTAAAGAAGAAGCTGATAGTACCAGCAATTCTTCAATGTTTATATCAGTTAGAATGCCAGTATCCGCAGTTTCAATGGCAGAATGTAAGTGAAATGCCATAAGGGTAAATACTAGTCTTGGCAGTTTGAAATGCTTAACATCAGCTAGTTGCTCGAGTGCCAATATAAGAAATTCTTCAATGAGCTTTGGCGAGACCCTTCTTAAAAAAGTGACTTTTGAAAATTCTTGTATTTCTGATTCCATAATCAAAAGAAGTTATACCACAGGCACCGAACCATAACAACTACCACATAATTCGCGAATTGGGTAGTACAAATATTTACTAAGTAATGAGAATTCCCACTTTCTTAGGAGCGAAGGCTTCAGAATAAGAGGCAAACAAATGCAGCCAGTACAAACAACTTGAATACACCACTGTATGTTTAAATTATCACAAACAAACTCAATTAATGAATACATAACTCAATTACCTAACCTTCAAATGTCGATGAGTGAGATAGGTGATTTTTGCAATGAATTGAGTAGACGAAGAAATTGTGTGATGAACTTGAGCTTAGGAAGAAATTTTGTCCATTCTACAAAGTGTAATTGTGTGAGAGATTCAAAATTAACATAGCAATGTTGATTAGAGTTCAACTTTCGCAGACCAAGAACAAATTCTCTCAACATGAGCCAATCGAAGTGAAGAGATTAAAAGATCTAGGGTATCAAAAATTGAGAATCAAGAACTCAATCAAAGAACCTTCATTAACGAGATATCAAGAGGAAATCGTGAGAAAGGGAATAGCATGAGGGAAATTGATTGAAGCTTGTTTTTGAAATTGAGGCGGCAAAAGTTCTAATTTCCCTTTTATTCTAAGTACAATTTTGAACTTTTTTTATTTTGTTTAATAACGGTCTTAAATATTTATATTCTTTATTAGAGTTTTGTGTGCATGTAATACTAATACGTGCGCAATTCAGCTATAATTAATTTTTAAAAAAAATTGTTAAAAAATTAATATACAACATAGTGGTTGAGAGTCTAAATTCTCCCGCTGTGAGCGGGGTTCGCTTGATTTTAATACTCATGCTCGCTTGATTTTAACAAGCCTACTTTTCTAGCCCGTTAGGCGCCATACTAGCTCCAAGAGCCCATAGGTTTATTCCATGCTTGATCATTATGCTTTGTTTGTCATTTCCTTTATATCCGGTAACTAGCAAAATTTCAACCGTGTCCCTACACTAAAATGGGAGTAAAACAACGTTAGCTTGACAATCTCAACTTGGGTAGGGTAAAAATTGCAATCCGGAATTGTTGGTTGGTTAACAAGATCATCTAACTGATTGGTTAATATATAAAATAACAAGAACTCACAATATTTTTTTATTCATTAATCTAACGTATTGACAATGGGAGTAGAAGGCATGACAAATTTTTATCCTTGCCACCGTATGTACTATAATTTAAATAAGATGATACAACCACCATAATACATGCATGATGGTGCGGAAAAAAAAAATCGTGATGCCTTATCAAGCTTCACAGTTTTTCAAAATACTTTTGGAGTGAATTTAATGACTACCATATGCGGATGGTGTATTTAGTCGGCCAAGTCTAAAACCTCTGGGGTGGCCGCTTAATTTACAAAAGTCTACCTCTATAACTCATTATACAAAATAAATATGTCATACACTTTAAGTGACAATGCGGTGCCACAGCCAAAAACAAATGGCAATTACTTTAATAGGAAAAGATGTCTGGTCAACTAGCCATTACAAAGGCCTTAGAGTTTGGGGTGAATTTGACTAAATTTTAATATCACTCATATAAAATTGTTATTGACTAGAATCACATCAAAGCATGTTACTTTAAATAACCCAAACGGCCAAACCTCTCTTGCACCACCTTTACATAATTACATAAATGCACTACAACAAACCGTTCATTTAATAACAAAACTTTTGTACTATAAATAGTTATTGATCGTAACAATTTCTTTTTCAAACAACAGAATTGAAAGAAAAAAAAACATGGAGGCAATTAGAAAGAAAAATTTGTTATTAGTTTCTGTCATAGAATAATAGAACTTGATTTTGTGTAGATTTTTGTAGATTTGGAACTTGACTTTGTGTAGATTTCTGTAGATTTTCTGCCCATAAATCCCTTGAAATCTGATTGATATATTGATTCCCAATCCCTTCAATCTTTCCAACCCATAGTCTTATGAAAAAGACAATCTCTTGTTGTACAAAATACATCAATATAATACAATACTCTTTCATCTCTCTCAAGTTTTCTACATGGTATTACAGGAAGCGTAATCTCCTCCGATTTTTTTTCTAACCGTTCTCGCCACTACTGTTCTCGTCGGTACACAAATTCGTATCCTCAAATAGCCCCGATAGAGCTTTGGAATCGAAGATCCGTCTTGAAATCCTGAGCTATTTCTCTCACTAGACGCTGAAACAGAAATTTTTAGATCAGTAGCTCAGTACTCTTCTAATACTTTCTAATCTCTCTTAGTGCCACTGTGCCTGGCCTAAATTTGCGCGGCTTCTTCACTCCTCTGGTTGCCGGAGCTGACTCTCTTGTAGTTTTTGTTGCCAATTGCTTCCACGGGGCCTTGCCGGAGCTGTTTGCTTTGTGGGAGTATTTTTTTCTGAGAGAGAGAGAGAGATCCCCGCCTTGTATTCATCTTAGGCCATCTCCAATGGTGATTTCTATCTAACCAAATTTCTAAGATAGAAAAGCCAAATAAAAAAAATATGCTCCAATGGTATTTTCTATTACCATTTCTATGTGATGTGAAAGGTGACTCACATTGGCAATTTCTATCACCATTTCTACATGTAGAAATGGTGATAGAAATTTCCTATATGACATGGCACATTTTGATTGGGTATTTTAAAACCCACTAATTCTCTCTCTTCTTAAATAAGTGACAAGTAAGGAAGAAATGCAAAAATATAAATTATCATTGGAGACCATCTTTTCTATCCCTTTCTACCTATGTGAATATATTGCCAATTAGATATGGAAATATTATAAAATAATATTGACACATAGAATATAAATGAAAAAATAAAAATTACCATCGGAGATGGCCTTAGCCCCATTTATGACAAAATAAATAAAACTCATCATTGTCCAGTTTAAATTTGTCTCCCACTTTCCCACTTTTTCTGTATTCATTTTGACAAAAAAGAAAAAAAGCCCATCATTGTCCACTTCAAATTTGTCTCCCACTATTTTGTCCTCACCTCGTAATACCAAATCAGTTCTACGGGTTTTCTACCGTTCGGGTCCTATTTCCGTCCTCGGTTTTCTCAATAAACAAAATTTCTCCAGTAGCACTATTCCTTTTACAAACAATGAGAGCAAATATATCAGCCGAGACGGCAGAACCAGTGAACCACTACAGCCGGCCGGCGAGCCCTTTGTGCTAGTCCACGGTTCTTGCCTTGGAGCCTGGTCTTGGTTCAAACTATTGCCCTTACTAAGGGCATATAGTTTTGTTGGGTTCTCTTCCTCCCCATGAGAAAGTCGTATTTGTAGGTCACAGTTTTGCTGGCCGGGTTCGCTATCTCTCAATCTATGGAATTTTTTCCTGAAAAAATCTCTGTGGCACGCTGTTTTTGTTACTGCTGTAATGCCCGGTCTAAGTTACAACGTAACCACGCTCAATCAGAAAGTAAGTGTTAAATTTTATTTTATTTTTGTTTACAGTAATGATATGTTTAGAATTTTGGTGTGATTTCTTCTTACGACGCAAATGATATAATGAATACGCAAATAATATAAGTAGATCTATAAATGTATCACTATTTTATTCGTTATAATTTTTTTTTTTCATTTATTAAATTAAAATAACTTTAGCTTATGAAATATTTTTGATTACATTTTGAAGCGAACCTTGAAACAAAATCATTTTGAACCGGACAATAGCTTTATATATGGCGATGGGCCTAATAACCCTCCAACTACATTCATCTTTGGGCCCCAATACTTGAGAGCAAAATTTTTCAGCTCAGCCCTGTTGAGGTAAATCAAGCATAAATTCTGATATTTGATTAGCTCAAAACTCATCGTACATAAAATTATTTTCAAGCTAATAAATTTGAAAGCAATTATTTGGATAATTTTGTTGCAGGATTGGATACTAGCAACCTTGTTGGTGAGATCATTACTGTTGTATAATGACCAAGACATGGAAAATGTGTTAATGCTATCGAGCAACAAGTATGGTTCAGTGAAATGAGCATTTATAATATGTGAGCAAGATAACGCAATAATCCTGAATTTTCAGCATTTGATAATCACGAAAAATCCTCCTACTGAAGTCCAAAAGATCTTAACCTCGGATCACATGGTCATGATATCTAAGCCAATTGAGCTTTCGGTTCGTCTCAAAAACATTGCTCAGAAGTAAAACTATGTCGACTAAATAAATAGAAGAAGTCTCCACTTCTCGCTCTCTATATATATATAATAAGATTAATTATGAAAAAAAAGTTGTGTTATGTGAGCACAAATCCAAAAATTAATTAGTTAAATATGTACTAATTAACTGCTTACATAGAAATTAATTTGCTACTTGAGAAACAAAATAAAAAATGCATTTTACTGCATGGCAGACCTAACACTTCATCATTGGAGTTAAATCACAATGTTAATATAACCTTATACCGATTTAATTACATATTAATTACGCTTTTATGAAAAAATATTGTACAGTTATATTGTAAAAGTTGTATAGCATAATTTTACATATTTTAATACTTTGACAAGTATTATATTTAATTTGTTTGACAATAAAACCACCTAATCCGTATCTTGACAATAATTTCCAAAAAATGCGAATATGCGATCAAAAAAATACTAAATTAAGTTTATATAGTTACGTATATGTTCTTTATATGTGATTAAAAATCCCTTGATAATAAATTGGTTTGGTTGGTATTCAACTTTTGCTAAAATTAAAAGTTTCAGGCTACAATCTCTCTGACGTCCCCCGTCGAACACCTGATTCTCGCATGTACTAAAAAAAAATACATGATATTCAAAATTTTCAAATTTTGGTACATTCAGTTTGCAATTTTTAAAACACAAAACCAAGATGAAACCATACAATGTTTTTCAGTTTTTTTAGTATGTTTTATTTTTCTGTATTTGTTCGGAATATGTTGGTATTTACATATTTTTATTTTTGATATATACATATATATGTATATTAAAAGGCAAATGATCCTTAACAATTATGCACTGATTTTTGGTATATACAATTATGTCCTTGTATTTATATTTCTTTTTAAATAACAAATGATGCTTCAAGGCTGGAATACCTCAACCTCTAGGTCAAAATATATAGGCAACACTTGATCTAAAATAAGAACCATTAAATAACTACATCATTTATTACTTAAATCATTTTAAAATAGATGATAGATGTATATGCACACTTGTCGCATGTGCGATATCATCTAGTTGTTAGTAAAGTTAGTCCAAAGCTTTCGAAATTAATTGACAGCAGGTTTTGAATTACCACGTATATTAACAACAATTAGTGGCACTTATTGTAACATCTTTATCAATACGCCCTCGATCCGAGAAAATATTCAATGAAACTGTGATAACCATGTCAACAATGCCACATGCTATCACCAAAGTGAACCCACAGAATATAATCTCTCCTCCATTTTCGATGATCATTTGATTGAGTTTTGATTCGTATATAAAATTTTAAATTGATAAATTCATACAGTATGAACTTTTTATAATTCATGTAAAGATTTTAAATCATTAATTGATGAGAATCAAACTTTTGCATGTGAAATTATTATTTTAGAGTCCAAGAATAAATAAAAAGTTGAATGAAATGAGCACTCGCCGTATACATAACAAGAAAAAGGGTTTTTTGCGACGGGTGAAAAAACCGTCACAAATGATTAAAATCCGTCACAAATGTTCTTTTGTGACGGCTTTGCGACGGTTTTCAAAGCATTAAAAAGGTAGGTGGGTCTCAAAAACATGGTGGCGGAAAATTCCCGTCAGTAATACCTTTTATGATGGATTTGTGACGATTTTTTCGGTGTTATAAAAAATTGTCATTTTTGTCACTCTATTTTCACGGACTATTTGTAACGGCTTGAAGCGCTACTTATATTGTTATTGTGGCGATAACAACCATCACAAAAACGTAGCTTTGTTTGTCACAAATCCAAGTATGACAGCTTCTTCTCATCATTGTCTCTATCTTTTAAACTTTTTTTTCCAAAAAGAAGCGCATTGTAGTTATCTTACTTGCTCAACCTTCCTTCCCCTCCATTCATTTCTAAAACATAAAAAATGGGTTATTAGGAATTAAATAGCTTAAAGTAATATTTGCACTGTTAAATTCTAGAAAAAAAAAAAAGAAAAGAAAGTATATTTATCATTGTTTACTAATTAAGCACTACATCGGATCGCACCAAGTTATCAAATACCATTATGGGGACTTTGGGCATTTATAATATTCTTGTTGAGCAACTATATTGAAAAATAAATAAATAATATTTCTTATAATACATATTAAGTGTATGTAGATATTTTGAAGTGTATTATTTGAATTAAAAAAATAAATTAACCTCGAGAAAAAAGCTTTCATTTAGGTCAATGTCTAAACAGTGAACACTTGATGAAGTAGGAGCCTACGCATCACTTGTTCAGGAGTACGATCTAGGATCACGTCGCTTGTCCAGCAGTTATAGTTCCATCTCCAATCACTGATATTACAATGCTCTTCTTCCCTAATAGATTTCTCCCCATAGCCATACCTACAATTTGTTTATCCCCAATTTTAGTAATTTATCTTAATTCAATGGAAAATGATATTGTCAAAGCAAGTAGTGCATTATGTTCTTTTTCTTATTGTTTAAAACATGATATACCACTCTGATATAAACATCTGAAAAAGATATATGTACCAACACTTTCTTACAAAATGAGTACTGAAGTGCATTAGATGTTTGCATGTACGTTTGGTGATAGTACAATTATGTAATGCATTCGGTACTCTTTGTCCACAAATTTATATACATATGCCATGGCTAATTCCACCACTCCTAAGCTTGCACTTAGATGCCCACCTATATTTGCCACTGTGTATACAATATCTGCTCTAAGCTCCATTGCTAATACCAAAAACCAAATAGTGTTTTGGTATTAGCAATCCTAACCATTAAAAATAAATTAACGGACCTTTTACATCCCTGTACTTTGTTTGTCTTCTTTTCATTTGTCTCACTTTGGTCCTCAAAGCTTGAGTTGCTTCCATTTCGTCCAAAATTAGATGTTCTGTCCATTTTTTAATGAAAAATCTATGTACGTGGTACGGGATTTTTATTTTAAAAAGATGGATTATCCGTCCCAAAAATGGGCAAGCAATCAAATTTTAGATGAAAGTGGAATTCAGCTTAAACTTTAAGGATTATAAATTGTATAAAAAATTGTACAAACTTTTTATAAAAATAATTGCGGCACCAATATATTAAATAAAAAAAGTAAACAACACATTAAATATTTGGTCATGTCAGTTTATTAAAATAATATTACATGAGTTTGCACAAAAAAATTGGGGTGATTTAGACTTTGGGTGCCGTTTGTTCTTGTATATCAGAAGTTGGATGCCAAAATTTTGCATAATAGGTGTTTAGGTGCCATTTTGGATGGAATCTGTTAGTTAACGTGGTTAGCCGTTAGCTCCATTAATTTTTGACCATTTTAACCCTAAGCAAGAGCAGTATGTTTATTCTTTTTCTAGAGCTAAAATGGGTAAATTTGGTCAAAATTTAACGGAGCTAACGGTTGACCACATTGACTAATGGATTCCGTCCAAAATGCCACACAAACACCTATTATGCAATACTTTGGCACCAAACGTCTAATATGCATGAACAAACGGCACCTAAAGTCTAAATTGAAAGAGATATGTCCTAGGACTATTCATAGATTATGATTTGTACTTGGATATCTTATGCTTATTTTTATTAATAAAGTTTATTTATTTTACTTTATAATCTCTTGTAAATAATATTTATTAATACTAGTTCATCAAGTACGTGACTAGATTGTGGGATGCTAGTAATGTAATAATAATATTGTTTAGATGTCCCTAATCATGTATCAATAACCTAGGATCACATTGATATAATGATTAGAGTATGGGTCAGCTGATGACTATGTTCCACAAGTCATGGATATGGAGATATCAAGCTGAACATACTGATACTTGTTAGGGAACAAAGTATTGGACTGACCCGCTTTGGGGACACTGCGAGGAGTGTTACATAATGTCATCAGTGATGTTCCCCATTTGTGATATCGTATTATCCTCAGACCTGAGATCGCCATGGTTACCAACATAGGGATTAGCATATCAGGCATTATCAAACGTTGCTCTTGACCGAGTAATTATAAAGATGATGACCGAGCATACTATGAACTATGTAGAGGTATGTGGTTGATCAAGATGGGATTTGTCACTCTCATATATTGAGAGAGATATCGTTGGGCCCCTTGATAAGTGTAATTAATATTTGCATGGCCATGCACAAATGAGATGTCATTTGTTTTGGATTAATTATACTTAGAGATCAAGAAATAAAGATTGAACTATACAAGAATGACACTTGCCTAGTCTTGTGTTCAATCTAGATATCGATTGACAAAAGGAGTTAATGTGTGAAATATCAATTTAAGGTTGTATCGTTTTTGACCTTTATACCCTTTGGATAATAGTAATGTTTTACTAGAAACCGCTTACTGTTCGTATAATAAAACGGGTTTTAATTGTACGGCCAAAGAGTGTAAAACCTACAGGGTCGCACACCAAAACGAGTTGGATCAAAACGAATTAAAACGGGCCAAGTTGGACTTGGGCCCAGTTCGTTTGTTGCTTAGGGTTCTCACTAGGGTTCCCTTATAAAAGGGAACCTTTGTTCTTCTTGGCCGTCAACGAAATTGAGAGAGGCAAGAAAATTCGAAATAGCAGAGAGAACCCTAGAGGGCGCTAGTACACCAAGCAAGATCTCATCTCGTTCGTGTGTGCATACCGTAGAGGCGTCGTGTTTTCTACGCTAAGGACGACAACAACAGAAGGATCAGATCCATCATGTTCGTTTCATTGACATCAAATCTCGATTAAGGTATGTCATCCGTCGATTTTATTGAACTGCATAGATCATAGGATTCAATGATTAGTGCGTAAATTAGTGTATGCGATGCATGATTACTGCCCTAATTTACTAACAGTGGTATCAGAGCGAGGTTATTGCTGTTCTTTAATTTCGATCATGATTATAATCGTTTTATAACTTGAAGATCTGTTCTCGTTTAAAATTTCGATTAATTTCATATTCGGATTTTAGTATCATGCTAGGTTTTAGTAATATCGATTAATGGGTTAATCGTTTTCTGTAGCATGTTTCTGTTTTCGTTAATCAGTTTACATATACGATATGTCCCTTTATAATCTGATTAATAGAGATCTGATATGTCAAAAACGTGATTATTGTATGACTGTTATCGACATGTTCATGATTCTGTTAAGTCGTTTTTGATTAGGGTTCATCATATGCTGTTGTGATTTTAATTCCGCAATTATCATGTTTAGCGTTTTTCAGAATCGTTCGTTTAGGGTTTACGCAATCTGATAGACTTGATGAGATCACGGCTATCGGGTTCGTTCACGTTGATTTGATTAACGAGATAGGGCAGATTAATGTGATTAGTCTAGACGAATCTGTCTGATAAGATCAGACACGTTTCTGGAGGAAATAATTTGAAATCGTTCAAATTTTCCACGGTGGCAGAAGTATGATTCTCTTGCAGGTCATACACCGAGCCCGCTGACCGGTCAGCGGGACCGCCGCCGGGGTGTCCACCCCCCGGACCCCGGTTGGGGCGCTGCCCCAAACCCCGCGGGGGCGCTGCCCCTCGACCCCGTTGGGGCGCTGCCCCAAACCCCGCGGGGGCGTTGCCCCTCGACCCCTAATTGTTTATTTAATAATTGATTAAATTTATGTTTCCTTTTATGAGTATGCAATGTGTTGTGTTATGGGATAATACTAACTTGCAGGGTTATTATTTATAGTGATATAGTATGGCCAAACTAAATACGGCCTGCGTGTCGTCTTGTTTTTATTGTAATATATAAATACGGCCTGCGTGTCGTTTTTTTGTTTTGCAATGTAATTTCAATTACTAGTTTCAATTACTAGTCTCTTGTATTAGGATGTACAATTGATTGTATAATTACCTCGCATAGAAGATGGAGGATCCCTCATCACAAGAGAAGATAGCCAAGAACTTTGGAATGTCCAAAGCTACAAAGGATGGGAGAGCATAGTTAATTAGTAGCTTTATTTCTCTGGCCATACTATATCACATATTTTTGGTTGATGCATGTTTAAATATTCTGTTGTATTATTGTGAGACTGCATATTTATGTCCCTAGAACAAATGAAATTATTTGTGCCTTTCCAATACTGATAACTATTAATTTTATGATTATTTTAGAAGACGCCTGCCAAAACGGGGTTATCTTAAATCATCATAAATTAATAGTATGGAAGTCGGACATCCATAAATCAGAAAAGTGTTGGTTTGATTTCACGGGCCATCAAAACGGTTTTGGGCCTTGAGGCAAAGTGTTGAGAAGCCGAAACATAAGATGTAAAACTCAACAAACCAAGAATTACATAGGATGTAATTAACAAATGTTGCTTACCTAATTAACAAAGTTTAAGTGAAAAGCCAAAGCTTTCTTAATACCTTGTGTAATATGGATCTTGGACCTACTATGTCCTATTGGGACAATTGTGTGTAAGACATAGTAGGAATTTTTTATAAATAAGCATATTAAATGTTTGCATATGTTATTTTGCTGTAGATAGATGACGAACCATAACACAACCGCTTTTTCGTTGCGATCTGTCCTTGAGAAGGAAAAACTAAATACAACCAACTTCCTAGACTGGTTTAGGAATCTGAGAATTGTTCTCAAACAGGAGAGGAAAGATTATGTCCTCGAAAATGCTATTCCTGAAGAACCAGCAGCTAATGCTCCTCGTGCACAGAAAGATGCATATCAGAAGCATCTGAATGATGATTTAGATGTTTCATGTCTCATGCTTGCTAGCATGACTGCTGATCTGCAGAAGCAGTTTGAAAACATGAATGCATTCGACATGGTTAAGGAACTAAAGAGTTTGTTTCAGGAACAAGCTCGAGTCGAACGCTTCGAGACTACTAAGTCTTTGTTTTCTTGCAAGCTTCCTGAGGGAGGCTCAGTTAGTCCTCATGTACTCAAAATGATTGGGTACATTGATCACCTAGAAAGGTTGGGGACAACTATTAGCCAAGAGCTGGCCACTGATGTCATTCTCCAGTCGCTGCCTGAGTCATATGATGGTTTCATTATGAACTTCAATATGCACAGCTTGGAGAAGACATTAACTGAGATGCATGGGATGCTGAAAACAGCTGAGCAGAATATTGTTAAGAAAGGAAAGAATAATGTTCTGATGGTTCAAAAGGGAAAGGGTTTCAAGAAGGGTGGAAATGGCAAAGGAAAGTCCAATGCCAAAGGCAAAGGTAAAGCTCCAGTTAAGAACTGGAAGAACAAGAAGCAAGATTCTGAGCCCAAGCCTAATCCACAAGCTGAAATGATATGTTTTCACTGCAATGAAAAGGGTCATTGGAAGAGAAACTGCAAGAAATACCTTGACGACAAAAAGAAGGGACTAGCCCCTTCGTCTTCAGGTACTTACGTTATAGAAGTAAATGTTACTTCAGCTTCTTCTACTTCTTGGGTATTAGATACTGGTAGTGCATCTCACATTTGTGCAAATGTACAGGGACTCAAAAGGAGTAGGAAGCTGGCTAAAGGAGAAGTGGACCTACGCGTTGGAAATCGAGCAAAAGTTGCCGCTCTAGCTGTAGGAACATTTGAGATTCTTTTGCCTTCAGGATTAATTTTAGAATTAAATAATTGTTACTATGTGCCTGCTTTTAGCAGAAACATTATTTCTATTTCTTTGTTAGACGAAGAAGGTTTTGAATTCAATTTTAAGGACAAACGTTGTTCATTTTCTTTGAATAATATGCAATATGGTATTGGACAATTATTGGATGGTCTTTATATTCTAAATCTTGAAATACCTGTTTATAACGTAAATAACAAGAGAATCAAGTCTGATGATTCGAATCCTACTTATTTATGGCATTGTCGTTTAGGCCATATAAATGAGAAACGCATGTTGAAGCTCCATAAAGATGGTCTTCTAAATTCATTTGATTTTCAGTCTTTTGAACGATGTGAATCTTGTTTACTGGGAAAGATGACCAAGAGCCCTTTCAATGGAAACAATGATAGGGCAAGTGATCTTTTGGCCCTCATTCATACTGATGTATGTGGACCACTAAACACAACTGCCAGAGGAGGATATCAGTACTTCATCACATTTACTGATGATTTCAGTAGATATGGTTATGTTTACTTGATAAAACATAAATCGGAATCTTTTGAAAAGTTCAAAGAATTTCAAAATGAGGTACAAAATCAACTTGGCAAGACTATTAAAGCTCTTCGATCAGATCGAGGAGGAGAATACTTAAGCCAAGAATTCATTGATCATCTTAAGAGTTGTGGAATTGTTTCACAACTTACTCCACCAGGAACACCACAATGGAATGGTGTATCTGAAAGGAGAAACCGAACACTGTTAGACATGGTTCGATCAATGATGAGTCAGACATCTCTTCCAATATCATTTTGGGGATATGCTCTTGAAACCGCAGCGTTCACACTAAATAGATCTCCATCTAAGGCTGTAGAAAAGACACCTTACGAGTTATGGACTGGAAAGGTTCCAAGTCTGTCTTTTCTAAAGATTTGGGGTTGTGACGTTTTCGTCAGACGACTAATCACAACTAAATTGGAACCCAAATCTGATAAATGCTTCTTCGTAGGATATCCTAAGGAAACAAAAGGATATTATTTTTATAATCCAACTGAGAACAAAGTGTTTGTAGCTCGGAATGGAGTTTTCTTAGAAAGAGAGTTTCTTTCCAAAGAAAACAGTGGGAGCACTATACATCTAGAAGAAATTCGAGATGATAGTAATCTTAATGAAGAGCCTCAACAAAGTATGCAAATAGTTGCAGAAACTCCTGAAGAAGTTACAGTCTTACGAAGGTCAAGTAGGCCACGTCGCGAACCTGAGAGATTATCACTTTTCGTCTCAGATGAGCAAGACATAGTGTTGTTAGACAACAATGAGCCCTCGACTTTCAAAGAAGCAATGGAGAGCTCTAGTTCCGAGAAATGGCTAGAAGCCATGAAATCCGAAATGAAATCCATGGATGACAATCAAGTATGGGACTTGGTTGACATGCCAAATGGCTGTAGAGCCATAGGTTGCAAATGGGTTTTCAAAATCAAGATTGATAAAGATGGCAAGATCGATGTCTATAAAGCTCGATTGGTTGCAAAAGGATATCGACAAATCCATGGTATTGACTATGATGAATCCTTTTCGCCAGTTGCCATGTTTAAATCAATCCGGATCCTTTTAAGCATTGCCGCATATTATGACTATGAAATATGGCAAATGGATGTCAAAACTGCTTTCCTTAATGGATACCTAGAAGAGGATGTGTACATGACACAACCTGAAGGTTTTGTTGATCCAAGAAATGCTAACAAGGTATGCAAGCTTAAGAGATCCATATATGGTCTTAAGCAAGCATCTCGGAGCTGGAATCTTCGTTTCGATGAAACTATCAAAAAGTTTGATTTTAGAAAGAACGAAGAAGAACCTTGTGTATACAAGAAAACTAGTGGGAGCGCGATAGTCTTTCTGGTATTGTATGTAGATGACATACTACTCATTGGGAATGATATTCCTATGCTTGAGTCTGTCAAGACCTGGCTTGGAAAATGTTTCTCAATGAAAGATTTGGGCGAGGCAGCCTACATATTAGGGATCAAGATCTATAGAGATAGATCAAGAAAACTAATAGGACTGAGTCAAAGTAATTACCTTGACAAAGTTTTACGTAGGTTCAACATGCAAGACTCTAAAAGAGGGTTCTTGCCAATGACACATGGCACAACACTAAGCAAGACTCAGTGTCCTCAGACACAAGATGAGCGAGATCGCATGAGTAGAATCCCGTATGCTTCGGCTATAGGTTCTATCATGTACGCTATGTTGTGTACTCGTCCCGATGTAGCATGCGCATTGAGCGTGACTAGCAGATACCAGTCAGATCCAGGTGAGAGTCACTGGACCGCTGTCAAGAATATCCTCAAGTACTTAAGAAGAACTAGGGATATATTCTTGATTTATGGTGGGGAAGAAGAGTTGGTTGTAAATGGGTACACGGATTCTGGTTTTCAATCAGATAAGGATGATTTCAGATCACAATCCGGTTTTGTGTTTTGTCTCAATGGTGGAGCTGTGAGTTGGAAGAGTTCTAAGCAAGCCACAGTTGCTGATTCTACAACAGAAGCTGAATATGTTGCTGCTTCAGAAGCAGCAAAGGAAGCAGTATGGGTAAAGAAGTTTATCACTGAACTTGGTGTCATTCCTAGTAGCACCAATCCAGTGGATTTGTATTGTGACAACAATGGAGCTATTGCTCAGGCTAAAGAGCCAAGGTCGCACCAAAAATCCAAACATATTCAGAGACGTTATCACCTCATTCGTGAGTTTATCAGTAATGGTGATGTGAAGATATGCAAGGTTCCCACAGACGAGAATGTAGCTGATCCTTTGACTAAGCCACTTTCTCAAACTAAACATGATCGTCATTTTAGTGCATTAGGCATTCGTTTTATGAATGAATGGTCCTAGTACAAGTGGGAGACTGAAAGAGATATGTCCTAGGACTATTCATAGATTATGATTTGTACTTGGATATCTTATGCTTATTTTTATTAATAAAGTTTATTTATTTTACTTTATAATCTCTTGTAAATAATATTTATTAATACTAGTTCATCAAGTACGTGACTAGATTGTGGGATGCTAGTAATGTAATAATAATATTGTTTAGATGTCCCTAATCATGTATCAATAACCTAGGATCACATTGATATAATGATTAGAGTATGGGTCAGCTGATGACTATGTTCCACAAGTCATGGATATGGAGATATCAAGCTGAACATACTGATACTTGTTAGGGAACAAAGTATTGGACTGACCCGCTTTGGGGACACTGCGAGGAGTGTTACATAATGTCATCAGTGATGTTCCCCATTTGTGATATCGTATTATCCTCAGACCTGAGATCGCCATGGTTACCAACATAGGGATTAGCATATCAGGCATTATCAAACGTTGCTCTT
This sequence comes from Lonicera japonica, assembly GCA_021464415.1. Lineage (NCBI taxonomy): Eukaryota > Viridiplantae > Streptophyta > Magnoliopsida > Dipsacales > Caprifoliaceae > Lonicera > Lonicera japonica. The sequence continues at coordinate 286,077 of JAKCWG010000674.1, forward strand.
GACCGAGTAATTATAAAGATGATGACCGAGCATACTATGAACTATGTAGAGGTATGTGGTTGATCAAGATGGGATTTGTCACTCTCATATATTGAGAGAGATATCGTTGGGCCCCTTGATAAGTGTAATTAATATTTGCATGGCCATGCACAAATGAGATGTCATTTGTTTTGGATTAATTATACTTAGAGATCAAGAAATAAAGATTGAACTATACAAGAATGACACTTGCCTAGTCTTGTGTTCAATCTAGATATCGATTGACAAAAGGAGTTAATGTGTGAAATATCAATTTAAGGTTGTATCGTTTTTGACCTTTATACCCTTTGGATAATAGTAATGTTTTACTAGAAACCGCTTACTGTTCGTATAATAAAACGAGTTTTAATTGTACGGCCAAAGAGTGTAAAACCTACAGGGTCGCACACCAAAACGAGTTGGATCAAAACGAATTAAAACGGGCCAAGTTGGACTTGGGCCCAGTTCGTTTGTTGCTTAGGGTTCTCACTAGGGTTCCCTTATAAAAGGGAACCTTTGTTCTTCTTGGCCGTCAACGAAATTGAGAGAGGCAAGAAAATTCGAAATAGCAGAGAGAACCCTAGAGGGCGCTAGTACACCAAGCAAGATCTCATCTCGTTCGTGTGTGCATACCGTAGAGGCGTCGTGTTTTCTACGCTAAGGACGACAACAACAGAAGGATCAGATCCATCCTGTTCGTTTCATTGACATCAAATCTCGATTAAGGTATGTCATCCGTCGATTTTATTGAACTGCATAGATCATAGGATTCAATGATTAGTGCGTAAATTAGTGTATGCGATGCATGATTACTGCCCTAATTTACTAACATAAATTACCCAAAAATTTGCATAAATAATGCGTAAGACTTAGAATTTATACCTCTGTGGAGAAATTCTTCATATGGACAGGGTAATTAATAGTATCAAGTAAAGGAGTATGTGGCTTTTCTCCAGAAAAATCTATCTTCCATCCTTCTTTCTTTTTCCTTATCATCACTTGCTTCCCTTCATCTCCTCATTCTATACTATTATTACTACTACTAGTAGCTGTAGCTTTCAAGTACAACTTAAACCAACATATAAATTAGTATATAAAACAAAATGCAACATAAAAAACAACATAATCCTAATCTCAAAAATAAAAATGAATAATGTTGTTTGAGTTGCTAATTCAGTGAAAGCCACGTCATGAAGCTCAAGTCTTGCACATAATGTGAATTAAAAGTGAAAGCAAGTTTGTCCATGAGATGGGCAGCCAAAGGGCGGCGGAGACGTTTAAGTAAAAGAAATTAATTTGTGAACAAATAAAAACCCACATAAAAAACACCAAATTCACAATCTCACAAAAAAAAAAAGAAAAAAGAAGAGGAAATGAAAAGTAATATTTAGACTGCAAATTCAATGAAGTGCATGTCATCGGCACATGCTGCAAATCCTAAGAGAAAACAAGCCTGTCTATCAAACAGGCGGCCGGAGAGCAATAAAGACGTTTAAGGAAAATTAATAAATTTGTAAACAAAGAAAAACCCACATCAAAATCACAATCTTAAAACAAAGGAAAAAAAAATGAATTGTAACGTTTAGATTGCAGATTTAATAAAGTACGCGACATCATGTACCCCAAATCTTGAGCGAAAGCAAGTCTATTCATCACACAAGCAATGAGAAGTTGGCAGAGACACTTAGGTAAGATTAAGAAACTGATTTGCTAGTTAAGAAGAAAATACCCATAAGGACTGCACGATGCTGTAATTTATTGATGTATCTATTTTGATAAAAATTATTGTTTACAACATAATTCAAAGTCTTGCTCTCAAGTAAATTAGAATAGAATCATATATTTAACCATTAAGCCATTTATCATTTTTGGTAGAAACACATTTCTAATTAAATACATGCTAATCACACATACATAAATTGTGCAAGGTAGATCTAGTATTATATATATGAGAATTAGTTATATATTTTTTCAATAGTTATTTATAATTATTATTATTATTTATTTTTCAATGTTTATTTATTTTTTGATGTTATATCAACCCAGGTGGACAAAAAATTCTGGTTTTGTTTTTGTTTAGCTTACTTTGCTCATAATTTGCCCTTTTGCATTTGCAGTCCTAGTTCATTATTTACGTCATTCATCACTATAAGCATATTAAGGGATGTAATGGTTATCACTTTTCCTTGTTTCACCAATGCAACTGGAGTCTTTTATTATAATATTACTGTGCTGGGCTCACTCCTGATTACGTATGGGATTTTCTATCGTCACTGTGTCTTCTATATTGTACTTCTTTCTTTATCGTTCATTTTTTATGCAGGTTACTTAGGCCCCCTGGTTGGAATTCGATGGCCATCTTTGTTTTGAGGCTGCACAATTTGTGTCCTAGACTTGACACTTGCTTAAGCACGAGTGTGATTTTGCATTCAATGTCGAGAAGTAGGTCTTCCAGCAGCATTCTCCTAGGGCTTTTCTGGCTATGCCTTATTTCCTTCCAATCATAATGCGTCGTCCTGATGCCATTTTGGCAGACGATCGTCAGACCCTGGCTTGGGAATATAGATTACTGCAGCTTTTTATTAGAAATTCCCTATTCTAAATCATGAGGAGATCGATTCGACCCTTCTAGTTATACTTGATCAATTTGCGACCCTAGGGGTGTAAACACCCCAATCTGTGACCCCCGCAAGAATCCTAAAACCATTGAAAAGGCACTTTTATGAGTCTAAAACTCTCTCGAAACACTATAAATTGCTTCGAAAAGTTTGTAGTCCAACAAACATGTTCTCAAAAGACTTTTTCTTGCGACAAACCAATATTCAGAAGCCTTTTGTCGTGCGACAAACCAGATTGTCGCAGAAGTCATCAGACCCTAGCTTGGGGATATAGATTACTAAATCTTTTAGTATAAATTCCCTATGCTAAATCATGAGGAGATCGATTCAACTCCTCGAGTTATACTTGATTAATTTGCGACCCTAGGGGGTAATGTGGACTGTATCTAGGGGTAGGAATGGTTGATAATGCATTTACCCAATTATGGGGAGCCTACTCAATCGAGTTCTGTGGATGTTGTGTTGTCCCTGATGAGATGATTCTGTTTATGCTAAAGAGCCCAATCACGAGAATGTTAAAGTTCCTCATGATGATGGCAGGGTTGGTGGTGCCACCTAGGAGCAGGTTCACAGAGGTCCCAACCTGTCTAATTTTCTAGGATCAGGTTATGTTCTAGGAGGTGTGAGTTCTGGACATCTAGAGGCTCACAGTTTGGATATTGGTTTTTAGTGGCCTCAATGCTGATTTGGCTGGTTATTCTAATTTCTTTCGGGATGATGGCCAAACTGCCACTACAATGGACTCAGCCGCACAATATTCGAAGGCTAATTCTCATAATAATGTTCGGGAATGAAGGCAGGATGAGGTGGCTAAGAGATTTACAACTGACCAGTATTTTGCTTCAAGCCCTGGAGGACCTTTTGCTCCTTATTATTGATAAACACACAATTTTGTAGTCGCTAACGCCATTTTGATTGTATTATCGCGTTTATGTTAGCCTAGATTAATTAAATTAACCCATTTTTTGTGCACACACTAAAAAATATCAAGAATTGCTTTAACATGGCTCAAAGTAGCCTTTTCTAGTGCCTTGATTGTGCCCAAAGATTTTAGAAGCAAGTTGGGGAGCTTTGAGAAGTGTACAAGAGAGATAGAAGCCAAAAGAGAAGAATAAAGTTTCCCAAAGCAGTCCTCTGATCAATTAGATGCCACCTTTTAGTGCAAAATCTGCCCTCTGATCAATCAGAGAATCCTTTGATCGATCAGAGCTCACCTAGCAAAGCAAAATCTACCCTTTGATCAATCAGAGAAGCCTCTGATCGATCAGAGGCCTCCCATATCTCAAAGTACAGCCCCCAAAAGCAGCTTTTCTCACCTTTTGATGCATTGAAACTCACCAAAAAGGCTGGACATTCTTTTTCTAAATAGGATCAGGTGCTTTTCCTTTGGATCTTTAGAAAAGTGTACTAGAATACCCATTTTTGGGCATTGCTCTCCTATTATTTAATTGCTCTTTGTCCCTCATGTAAAGTATGTAATTTTCTAGATCTAGATTTAAGTAATATAAGAAATTTTTCTGCACTTTCTCTTTCTATCACTTGTTAAAAATCTAGTTAGAGAAACTCTTGAGAGAAAATGGAGATCACTTTAATGGTTTTTGTTCATACAACTATCATGGAGTAGTTTCATAGCTAAGGCTAAAAGATGAAGTTTGCATTGCATTAATTATGTAAGTTTGTTTCTCATTCCATTGTTAGTATTGTTAAATGCTTGTTGAATCCTTCATCTTCTCCATTCAAGCAACTATTCATAAGCTAGTAAGATAATCCTCATAAGGTGATTTGACTTTGTATGCCTTGTATACATAGATCTCAAGCATTAATAAGGAGATGATGCACTTGTGTATTTCTTATTAGCCTATGTCCATTCCTTATATGATTGAGATACTCTACATTGCCAAGCATATTTAGTCTTTGAATATTCATAGAAATACCATAAATTTGAGATTCTAATCCTTGAATGCTTTAATGATATATTGAGTGCTTTCTACACTTTATGTGATTTTGAGACTCAATATTTTCTTAGTTAGAGTGTTGCCAAATAGGATCTCTTAAGTTTATGCCATAATCAACTCCACTAATCATCTTAAGGATTCAATTTGTATTTATTAAATGTGTCTAAATCGGACGATTTAATCTCCACCTAAACCTCCCAATCTTAGACAAATGAAATGTTATGATTTATTAAGCTAAACTTTTTAATTGGCCATTTTCATAATCAAGTCAATTGCCTAGGGGAAGCTAACAATGAATTCTCAATGCCTAGTTTACGTTTATGCCTTTTCTTTTGCTGTATCTCAAGTTTGCATCTTGGTTGAACATTATATGGGAATGGATTGCACTTGTTTCACACTCTTTGTTACAAGATAAAAAATGAAAGATACATTTGTGTTGAGTTTTACTTACACCCTTTCTTTATATGGCATTTATATGGAAATGGTTGCTTTGGTTTCACACCCTTTTGCTTAGAAAAGTGTAAGGTACTCAACACTTAGGAATTGCATTGAGAATTTTGAATGAGGTTAATTTTACATAACATTGCAAAGCAAATGAATTCTATAATGTCTTAGCATTTTCTTATCAATTGATACACCACTTTAGTTTTTGTTGCAAGACTTTAAAATCAACAACTAAAATCAACCAATCAAATCCTCTTAACAAAGCCTTGGACTCGTAATCACCACATCGTCTTTCCAACTATCCTTGTGGTTCGACACTTGGACTTACCAAATATTATAACTTGACAACCTACACTTGGGTTCCTAAGCACGGAAATATTTTCGACGCGTCAATTGTTTGCCAATGTTGCCTACTGTCATGCATTTCCACATTGGTGGCATACTAATGGAGTATAGGATACGATCAGCTTCGACCCTCGAGGAATTATTGGTCCTTCTTGTGACACACTACTCCTAATCCGGTGATACATGATAAGGCTTATCGCCAGCTATTGCAGCTTAGAGAAGGTTTGTTATCCACAGGTTCTGAACATGGTGAGCCATCTTTTCATTCAATTGGACAGGTCCACGAGGTTCGGGTTCCCGTCCCAATGTCTTATGCACCAGCTGCTCATTGTCACAGTTCTTCAAGTCATTCTCTTCTCGGTCATACTGAGGATGCCAGTTCAGGCGCAAGCGAAGCGTGGTTGTTAGGTTTATACGTGTTGTAATTTCTTTTGAAAACAGGTCATGTGTGTTTGTAAAACTTCTTTTGTACTGTTTTGTTTTAAAAAATCTCTAAAAAAGCTTTGTAATCTTTTTAATAAGCCTAGATTTGTATGTTTTTCTGTTAAGCTTATTACATTACTAAAAAATGTTCAAGATAAAATGTATGCAAAACTGACTCTTTTCCGAGAATATATATGGCAATAGTTTAACCTAAATTTCATGTTTGTAGTATTTTCACAAATATCATGAAAGGGAGTATGGTGTAAGTTTATTACATATGTATACCTTCCATAAAAATAAATAAATTCAATGAAATAGTATTCAAGAAGTGATTATATATGCTCATGGAGGAAAAGTTCACAACTTTTTCTTGACCGGGTGTATATGAAAAAACAAAAACGAAGATGACGACAACAACAATAATAATACTAGCCAACAAAAGTTGGTTGAACTGGTAATGGATTCGAATAATTATACATATCACCTCTATACAAGCTTTAGTTCAATAAGAAATTCGGACATTTAGAGAGGACAATGACATTGAGAGGAGTGAATATCTCAAGCCAAAGTTAGAAAAAGCAATCCATCAATCAAAGATTTTGATCGTTGTCATATATATCAAAAGATTTTGCATCTTTCAAGAGGTGCCTTAATGAACTTGTGGTATTGTAGACACCCCGATCCGTGACCCCCGCAAGAACCCTAACGACCTACGAAAACTACTGTTTTTGGAGTCCGGGACCCACCCGAGCACCCGAAACTACCCCGGGGGGGTTTGTTGCGCGACAAACCTATTTTTATGAAGGATTGTCGCACGACATATCACATTGTCGCGCACAATCACTGATATGTCGCGCGACAATCCCACTATGTCGCGCGACAATCCCTTTCTGCACCCGACCAACCACTTTCTGACACATCACAGTGTCAGGACCCATCACTTCAGCCGTTTGTCGTACGACATATGGGAATGTCGCGCGACAAACAGATATGTCGCGCGACATTTGCCTTATTTGGGGAAATGTCGCGCGACAATACCCTCCGAGCAGTATAAATAGGACAGCCCCCCCCAAGGTTTGAGGAGGAGCAACTTGAATCTGGGAATTATGAGCCTTAAATCTGATTTTATCAAGCATTCTATATTATCGTCTTATCTCTGAAGAATTATCGGATCTATTCTCGACACTCGACGTGTCCCGTCTCTAGAATCGAATTCTCGAAAATATCTGAAGAAGGAAAAGATTATTATCGCCGAAAATCTCTCCACCGGATTATATTTTCTTTCTTATTATTATTCTCGTCAGGAAGGTAAAGAAAGTCTCTCCTAGTATTTAACATTAAATATTTGTGTACTTGTTTTATTTATGTTGTTTTGTCCACGTTTTATTTGAATAAACTTATTGCCAAGTTACAAATAGTCTATCGTTTTCAAAACAAAAGACCCTGATAAAATCATTTGTAAAACCAGAAGAGTAAGTACATTACTATCCGGATAAAATTCTGTTTTCAAACCCGGATCGGTAAAACTTACTTAGGAATTAAAAACCCGACATATCCTATCTGTTTCATAGATTGCGATACGTCCGGTAAAACTCCCCTCAAGAGTTTCAATTCCATATTGAATTAGTTCCATTATATAGATCCGGACTTTTTACGAAAAATAGTCAAAACCCGAGAAAACCGTCATTATCCGAGAAATAATACGGGAAACTCCATTTCTAAAGAAAACAACTTTTGTCACTTGTATTTATATTTCTCAAAACGAAACATCGGATCTTGGAACACAGTTTTCTGTCCCTTTCCTGTTTCTCCCAAGAGTTAGGGTTTTCACTTAGAAAGTAGTAGGCTATCGGTAAAAGCATTCAAGTTTTTTCAACATAAGATAAACATATAAAACCACTAGAGACCGAAAGGGCGGAATGGGTGCTTAACACCTTCCCAAACCGTAATATAGTTTCCGAACCCTATAGGATCCTGGTTTCGTAGACAAACGTGTAAAGAAAGGCTTATCTGTGGCCTTTTCTCTTACACAACTATTTTGTCCGTTTTCTCGTAAAACGTACTGGTGACTCTGAACAAATCCATTTGCATCTAGAAATAGAACATAGGGACACTTGATATGAATCAAGAGAAGCACTCCTTGCAAAGGGAACGACGGAATCCGTTCCGACGTTTCAGACGCCCAAACAGAAACGGGGACGAGACCCGGGGGGTCGCATTTGCGGATTCTCACGGTGGCGACTCTGCTGGGGACGATTTAGAAAACTAGACTCTTATATGTGGACTTTTGTTTATCTGTTGAAATACTTGCTTTTACTGCTTTCCCTACTTATGTTAATTGATTGAGAAGAAACATTTTTTGAAAATGGGAGTTTTTTTCAAAAATACGTAATCAAGATAATGATATTTGTAAACCCAACCTTTTTTCACACGCACTGTCACAAATCATGCATTGATTCTACGAGTGTGAATTTACCCCAAACCCTCGGAAGTATTATAAGTGAGTAGGGAGTTGGCTTGCTTGGGCCAACATAAACCGAAAGCATTTACTTCCACTCTCCTTGGCCAAGTACGCCCCCGAGGTATATCGAGTGACGAGAACACTCACATACCCGGGAAGTATATCAAAAGGCTCTTGCACGTACCCGCCCCTAGGGTATATCGCAATGTCTTGCCAAATAGGAGGGAGCCTGAAGCCTTAACCGTTCGTACACCTGCGCTGCATATAAGATCGAGTCAAGTTAAAACACTTGTCAAATAGCCGTAGGGGATGTACCACCTTACGGCTTACTTTTAGACACCCTTTTAAAATCCGAGGCTCTTCTCGGCATTTTTTTTAGTGGTTCTTTTGGCAAAAATGGAGTCACATCACAGTCTTCCTTCATCTTCGCCACGTGGTTTCGTCTACAGTCGTGAAGCAACAACAGACTGGAAGGTTGGGCCGGCCGTGATCACACCGGAAGATTAGTAAGACCAAGCACACCTAAAATGGCCGATGAACGCGAGAATCGAGAAACAGATCTGAGCCTGGCCGAGGCATCATCAGCTCAGCCAACCCTAGCCGAAATGCACCGTTTACTCATGACCGTCAGCAGGGATCTGGCAAACCTCACGAACGAGCAACAGGGTACCCGGATCCGAATAGAAGAATTATCAGCCGAACAAACTGCACCACCGGGGTTTGATCGACTACCACCGAATCGAGATCCGAACCAGGGACAGTCTTCACAAGTACTCCCCCCAGTTCAAGGAACCAATCCACCCCAAACAGGCCCTATCGTAGCTGGTCCCGTTCAAACCGACCCCAACAATCAGAACCAATGGGCCCCGGATTCAGGCCCCACTTACCAACAGCAAGAGCCACCCATAGTCTGGCCGCAACCCCAAGTACAACCCGGCTTTGACCCCCACTACCAACCATGGCCACAAGTTCCCGCAAGACCCATTCCACCACCGGCCCTAGCAGCCCTCCCTAATGAATACCCAGACATCAACCGACTTCGGGCAGTATATGCAGAATCGGTAATAGCACGGGAACAGCCCAACGAGGTGTCAAGAGAGAGTGAGGAAATGAAGAAGCTGAAAGAGCAAATGAGGGTCCTACAGAAGGGGGTGTCCCTAATAAAAGGAGCAGACGAGATCACAGATATGAATGCCTTCTCTCTCTACCCAGAAGCAAGATTACCCCAGGGATTCAAACTCCCTTCCATCACCAAGTTCACTGGAACCACGCCCCCTAAAACCCATCTACAGTCCTACATCAGATCCATGCAAGTGTCCGGTTGTGGAGAGCCGGAATTAGCACAGGCCTTTCACATGACTCTCACGGGGGCCGCCCTGAGATGGTTTTTTGGTCTAGAAAGGCATCACACGCAGACTTGGGGAGATATCGTCAAGGAATTTATGACCAAATACGGGTCCAACGAGGATTTGGAAATTACCCGTAAACACCTGGAAATGGCCAAACATGGCGAGAAAGAAAGCTTCAGCAACTTTGTCACCCGCTGGAGGGAGATGGCCTCCCAAATGTCCAAACGACCCGATGAAGAAGAACAGCTGGAAATCATTCAGAAGAACAGCTGGAAATCATTCAGAAGAACTTCACTCCAGCCGTACTGAGTTGCATGAGAAAGCATGTATTCCCACACTTCAGGGCCCTGTTGAGTATGGGGTCACAAGTAGAGGAAGAATTGGCCAAGAAAGCTGAAACCGATACCAAGAAAGCCGCATACACCGTGAGAAAGACAGCCACTACAGCCGTGAATCAAATAAGCTCATACCCCTTTCAACAACCACAACAGCCACCTCCGATGAGTTGGCCCGCACAAGGAGGCCCTTCGAACACCGAGGACAAGAAAAGGAGAAACTTCTGCACCCTCCCCACTACCCTGGTAAAAAGTCTGGAGCTGCTCCGAAAGGCCGGACTAATCACTCCACTCAACCCGCGCCCCCCACCAAACCCTATTCCAAACACCTGGAGAATGAATGAGAATTGTGCGTATCATCAAGCTGCAGGCCATGACACGGAGCGTTGTTTGGCCCTTCGCCATCGTATTCAAGACCTCATTGAAGCCGGAACCATCCCCGCACCCGGCGGGCCCAATGTTACCAACAATCCACTTCCTAACCATGCTCCACCTGCAGGGATTAATGCCTTAACCACTGATGAAGAAGGCTTCGATCCTGTGGGGCTCATTCGAGATGACCCAGCCTACAGGGCACCCGTTGTACTACCAGCAAAGGCTCAAGTTTCCCCAGGCCTCAATCCCATAATTGACCAATGGATGGCCAAAATGAACTTCCTACCCGGGCAGGGTTTAGGAAATGCAAATCAGGGGATCTCACAGCCACTTACAATCAAAACTAATCTCGGAAAATCTGGGATAGGATGGACCCAGAATAAGAAGAAACAGTCATGGAAATCCCAAAAACCCCCCAGGGAGACAATCTGTATGACAGAAACCTCCCCTGGAACTTTCAGTTGGTCGACAGAGCCGGAATCGTCAGAAACTTCAGAGGAATCAGACCCGGCATCCCTTTGGATCCAACAGATCACCCGTTTAGGAAGGGTATACCAACCACCACCGACGGATGCTGAGAAAACACCGCCACCTAAGGAAATGGGAGAAGATAGAGTGCTTGAGCAGTTGAAGAAGACCCAGGCACACATCACCATTTGGGGCCTCTTGGTTGCCTCCAAACCCCACAGGACCGCTTTCATCAAACTTCTGGACGAGGCCGTGATATCACCGGACTCCACACCCGAACAACTGCCAAACATGATCGGGTCGCTTACAGTCCAAAGAAGTCTGTCATTTTCAGATGAAGATCTGTCTGCAATGGGGAGGAAACACAGCCTAGCTCTCCATATCACCGTCCGAACTTGAGGAAAAATCCTACCACAAGTCCTTATCGACAACGGATCAACCATAAACGTCTGCCCCCTAAAAATAGCCAGATGTCTAGGCATCTTGGACTCAGAGCTCTCCCCATCAGCTGTGACTGTCAGGGCCTACGACAATACCAGAAGGGCCGTTATGGGTTCTCTGAAGCTTAATCTCATGGTCGGTCCTAGGAACTTTCCAGCCGACTTTCAAATCATAGACATTCCCTCCAATTTTAACTTATTATTGGAAAGGGCATGGCTACACGACATAGGAGCACTCCCCTCCTCCTTGCACCAAAAGATCAAGATACCGTTTGAAGGGAACATAATCACCATCCAAGGAGATCCTGAAAGGACCTTGGCAGATTTGGAGTTACCTGTTTTGGGAATCGGGAGCCAGAGCATACAGTTGGGAGGCTTTTCTTACGAGCATCAAGTACAAACTCTCAGCACCCAGATAATCGAATATCTTTCCCCTGACAATATCCCCGGTCTCAGCACCAAGATCACAAATATGCTGAAAATGATGAAATACTTGCCTGGGGCCGGTCTGGGAATGGGACACCCAGGACTACTTCAAGCCTTGGAACCAGTAACGAAGTACGAAAGGGAAGGTTTGGGGTACCAACACACTGAAGAAGACGATCAACAAAAAAGGGGCCGAGGGCATCAGTATCCGAGTTTTAGCTCCCTGAACGGGTTTTTTGTCAAAGAAGGAGAGGACTTCCCCTTTTGCGGTTTTCAGGAACCTTGGAGAAACAGCGACGGAGAGAACCTGCCGGGATGGAAAATCTTCTATGAAGAGGACCTATATGTCAAGGAAAGCATTGTACACAGTTTCTCTACCAAATTGACAATCGGGTCGAAAGAAGAAAATGAAGACAAGAAGGATGATGAGGAAGAAATGATCGGAGATCTCTTCGACATCATGGCTCTAGGAGATGACGAGCCAAGGGATGACCCTGTACACCTGATATACGCTGATCCAGACTACCAAAGAGAAGGGGAAAAGAGTGAAATTGTAAGGGTGAGAGGTGAGAGTGAAAGTAAGGCTAGGAAAGAGCCACTCCTAGATTTACTTTTTAAACCTGTACCTGTAAACACTATTATCAATGAAGAAAACTCTGTTTTGTGTTATCCTGTTATTTGTAATTCTGTAATAGCTTATAAGGAGTTAGAAAGACTGAACGAACACCCTGAACGGGAGGAACAGCGTATACAAAGCGAGGAAGGAGACACTCTCGAAATTAACCTCGGGACAGAAGAGGAAAGAAAGGAGGTCCGCATTGGGACAAGTCTGAGTGAAACAGAAAAAGAGGAATTCACACAAACTCTGAAAGAGTACGTGGATGTCTTCGCCTGGTCTTATGCGGATATGCCAGGATTGAACAGTCAGATAGTCATGCACGAGATACATACCAAGCCGGAGTTCAGACCTGTCAAGCAAAAGTTAAGGAAACTTACGCCAGAATGGTCCCTGAAAGTAAAGGAAGAAGTGATGAAACAACTGAGTGTAGGGTTTTTGCGGGTGATCGATTACCCTTCATGGTTAGCCAACATTGTGCCCGTTCCAAAGGCAAATGGGAAGGTCCGCATGTGTGTGGATTACCGGGATCTTAACAAGGCTTGTCCGAAAGACGATTTCCCATTGCCCAACATCGATTTGATAATAGACAACATTGCCAACCACGCCCTGAAGTCAGTTGTGGATGGTTTTGCCGGGTATAACCAGATCAAAATGCACCCGGATCACCAAGAGAAAACGACATTCATCACACCATGGGGAACATATTGCTACACCGTTATGCCATTTGGGCTGAAGAACGCCGGGGCAAGCTATCAGAGAGAAGCCACCGCTATTTTCCACGATATGATCCACAAAGAAGTAGAGGTGTATGTGGACGACATGATAATCAAATTAAAGGAGAGGGAAGGTCACATACCAGCCCTGCGAACCTTCTTCAACTGGCTCCGCCAGTACCAGATGAGACTCAATCCGCAGAAATGTGTGTTCGGGGTGACCAAGAGAAAACTCCTAGGTTATGTTGTCAGTAAGAGAGGAATCGAGGTAGACCCTGCCAAGGTTCAAGCTATCCAAGAAATGCCTAAACCTCGTACTGAGAAAGAAGTCCGGGGATTTTTGGGTAATCTGCAGTACATCAGTAGGTTCATCTCTCAGCTCACTTAGACTTTCGAGCCCATCTTCAAACTCCTGAGGAAATCTTCACCGGGAGAGTGGGACGGTCAGTGCCAGGAAGCTTTTGATAGAATCAAAGAATATCACTCCAACCCCCCAGTATTAGCCCCACCATAAACCGGACTACCATTAATTTTATACCTAACCGTCACTGATTCAGCCGCGGGAGCAATGCTAGCCCAACACCTGACTGATACCCGAAAAGAGCAGGCCATCTATTTCCTCAGTAAAAAACTGTCCCCATTTGTGATGAACTACACACCATTGGAGAAATCATGCACCGCTCTCGTCTGGGTAACACAGAAACTACGGCACTACATGCTAGTTTTCTCAGTCATCCTGGCATCACGGATTGATCCGTTGAAATACCTCTTCGAGAAACCGGCTCTCTCGAACCGAATGGCAAAATGGCTATTTCTACTCTCCGAATTCGACATCACCTACATGACCCAGAAGGCAGTCAAAGGCAAGATCATAGCTGATTACCTGGGCCACAATCTAATATTGGGAGACGTGCTAGAAAAAGCCGAGTTCCTAGACGAAACCATCATGAATGTCGAGATCGATGAAGACTGGAAGTTGTACTTTGACGGGGCCGCCAATCGGAATGAAAACGGGATAGGTTTCCTGTTAGTCTCTCCAGACCAAACTCACTCCCCGGTATCATATCGTCTGGACTTCTTCTGCACCAACAACATGGCTGAATATGAAGCTTGCATACTCGGGTTAGAGATCGCTCTTTAAAGGGGTATAAAGAGGATACAGGTATACGGAGATTCAGCACTAGTGGTTCACCAGGTTCTGAAAGAATGGAAGATCAGAGATGAGAAATTAGTCCCTTACCTCACCCGACTGGAGGATATCGCGGGAAAGTTCAAGCATACGGAGTTTTACTATCTCCCCAGGTCTCAGAACAGTTTTGCTGACGCACTGGCAACCCTGGCATCTATGATCGATATCCCGAAAGGAATGGAAGAAATAACTCTTACGGTGCAAAAGAAATCAGAACCAGCACACTGCACGGCCTTAGTGGTAGAGAATGAAGGGGAAGGGGATTCAACCACTTGGTTTTACGATATCTGGAACCTGCTGAAGAACCATCAGTATCCTGAGAAAACAGACAAGAAAACACGGGTCACGCTCAGAAGATTAGCATCAGGGTTCATACTTTATGCCGGAAGATTGTATAAAAGGAACTACGACGGGACTCATCTTCAATGCCTCACCGAAGAAGAATCAGTCAGAATAATGGATCAGATACATGGGGGCGATTGCGGACCTCATATGAGCGGACATACACTTGCCCGCAAAATCATTAGACAAGGTTATTTCTGGTCTACCCTGCAAACCGATTGCGCTAACCACGTACGCCGTTGTCACAAGTGCCAAATTTATGCTAAATCCCAGAAGCTTCCTCCAAAAGAGTTGTACACCATGACTGCTCCTTGGCCTTTCGCAACCTGGGGAATCGACGTCATTGGGAAGATCTCACCCAAAGCCAGCAACGGCCATGAATTCATACTAGTGGCCATCGACTACTTCACCAAATGGGTAGAAGCCGAGTCTTACCAGACCCTGGATGCCAAAAAAGTAGCCCGATTCATGAAAAGGAATATTGTTTGCCGATATGGGGCTCCACACGAGATCATCTCAGATAACGGCACCCACTTCAAAGGAGAAGCTAATACCGTCATGGAAGAATACGGTATTACCAGACACAGGTCTTTGCCATACAGGCCACAAACCAATGGGGCAGTTAAAGCCGCCAACAAAAATCTGAAAAATATCCTAAGCAAGATGACCGACACCTGTCGAGACTGGCCAGAAAAATTACCTTATGCATTGTGGGGATACCGCACCACCGAGAGGGTCTCCACCGGGGCAACCCCGTTCTCTCTTACATACGGGATGGAAGCAGTCCTCCCTGTTGAGTTAGAAGTCCCCTCCCTCAGGGTAATGCTAGAAAATCAAGTCAATGAACTGGAGTGGGTCCAGGCACGTTATAACGAGCTAGCCCTACTAGATGAAAAGAGATTGAAAGCCGCATACCACCATCAGGGGTATCAGAAGAGAATCGCTTGAGTATTTAATCAGAAAGTGAGGACTCGGGGTATCAATGAGAACGATATCGTGTTGAAAGAAATCGAGAACCAGCCAGAGATCAGAGGGGTAAATTCGGGCAGAAGTGGACAGGGCCGTACATCGTCAAAGAAATCGATACAGGAGGTGCCGCTATACTCACTGATTTGGATGGGCAGTTACTACATTCACCAGTCAACATGGATTGACTGAAGAAGTATTATCAATAAGTGTGGCATGTAATAAGAACTACGTAAACCTGAGCCCCAACTCAAAACTTGTTATTCTTTGTGAAAATCAAAGAGGGGAACGTAGGCAACCTGAGAAGTGACTTCAGGCCCGGTTTAAACTTTGTAAATAAATTTATTTCCCACAACCAGTCCCTCATATATTATTAAAAGGTATTTCAGAACACCGAAGGTTACAAAGGAGACATAACAATACAAAAGAAACTAATCCTTAGGGGTTGGCCACACTGGGTCCTCAGTAGCCAAGTCGATCCGAGCTTCGTCCAAGATCTGATACGCAAAGACAATGTTATCATCAGTAGCCTCAGTATCCATGAACCGGAACCACTCCATTTGAAAGGGGTCGTCGGTCAGTTTTCCTTCTAGAGATTGCCAGCAAGAGCGGATAATGTCAGCCCGGAGGGGCCGGGTAATACCAAAACAGGCATAGTTGAACTGACGAGTCAGTCGAGCACGCTACATCCTCTCTACGGATAAAGAAACATGCGGGGTCACAAATTTAGACTCAGAGGAGAAGTTGTTCAGACCAAGGGGAACCTCCTGAGGAATGTTAAACTGCCGAAGAAGACGTCCAGGGAGATAAAAAGAAGTAAACCAGAGCCCGCGGAGTCGAACATAGTTCTGACCCCCAGTGCTAAGTACCATCGCCCTCAGTTTCCACCAAGAAATGTTCCACCGGATAGCCCGAAAGTTCTCCGAAAACCACACCGTCCAATCAGAAGAAGACATGGTCAAAGCCCCAAAGAGGGGACGACGGAAGAAATGCGTCGGATTATCGAGCCGAACCCCGTTGAAACCCACTGATCGAAAGCGCTCCAGCAGCCACATGTATAGTAAACGCGGACTCCCCCGGAAGAAGGGTGAAGCCCCCCGTTGAACCTCATCCAGACCATTCAGGGTCTCTGCAAGAATGATCGGCACTATAGACTCCCCATTTCTAGCCTGGTAAATCAGACTCAGGATAGTCGAATCAACACGGGAAGAACCCGTCACCAGCAACATATCAGAAACCAGGCAAATCAGGGCCGCCACAGTACGCCCCATGCCGTAAGAGGCCCTATCTTCATACCGATGAAAGAACCTCACCATTTTATGGAGGTCAAGAAGTCCGTCGGCGATGAAAACATCGCAGGCCGCCTGGGGAATGGCTAACAGAGCAATTAGCATGTCGCGGGGACCGATTTCTTTTATAAGAACTGCCATTGGGAGACAAACGTCAGAACGTAACAGCCAGGAGAACTCCTCATAGGTCGGGCAGAGCTCATCTAGTCCAAAGCGGAAGAGATGGTCCGCAGGACTCCAGAAATACAAGGCACCTAACAGAAAGGAAAAATCAACGGGACGATGGCACTAGCCCGCTAAAGGACTGAAGGCACCAAAGTTCAGACCATTTTCAGTAGATATCAAAGCATCTCGAGCATTGACATAAGAAAAATTAGATTTTGTGCGATAAGAAGACATTTTTGGAAGGAGTGGGGATGAAGGAAGGAAGATGGGTGTATTTATAGCAAAAAAGAGGGACCTGTACCTGTTTGTCGCGCGACAAACCCATATCCAGGAGGGATTGTCGCGCAACAAACCCCTTTGGGGTCACCCTATTTTTGTTCTTCTTACACACAGCAGTCATTTTTGCCAAAAGAAACATTTTTGGATGCTTTCTTGTTCTTACTTTGTTCTTTTTACAGAAAAAGTATCACTACACTACAAGGTATGACTTCTAAATCGCCGACTCTTATACATATATATATATGTATATACCTTTCACAGACAGAGAATAAAAGTATAATCAAACACAGACAAAAGATATTTTATAAATCCAATAAAAGAACAGTTTTAAAAGACTAAATATATCCGTCTAAACATGTCTAAAATAAATACATATCTGTCCAGAACTAACGCTAAGTGCAGAAAAGGGAAAACTAATCTATACGGGCGCGTTTTGACATGCTCCCACTATCACCCGAGCCCTCCTCGGGAGTAAGATCAACAACTGGGACGCGAGGAACAGGAGGAACTGCCGCCTGAGAAGGGCCCGTGGACTGGACCGGTGCCGTAGGACGGATCACCGACGATCGGGAACGCCTGGAAGTCCGACTACTGCTCCTCCGAGAATCCGTCCGGGCATGAGAGGAAGTCAGGGGGTCGTCGGCCGTAGGGAGACGTCAATAGCCCTCTGGTAGTCACGCATATAGGCTAGAGGGTCTCGACCGACATACTGGAGCAGGTTCCAGCTGTAAAGGTACTGGGCGTGCCAAGCCCGAAGATCTGCCACCCGTACGCTCACTCTCTGTAAAAAAGACATAAAGAGAATCAGCACAGTCAAAATAGATAGAGATAGGCATAAGGGTATCAAGAAAAGGTAAAAGAAGGTACCTCGTCACCAGGGCGACCACCCAGATAGTCGAAAATATCCTCAGGAAGAGGGTACTCCGGGACGGGATATCGACATAATCCAGCGCCAACATAAGAGATGTCCCTGGGGAGTGGGGGTAGATCTACCCACGGAATAGACGACCCCGCCGGAACACCAGCAGAAATGGACCCGCCCTCCTCACGAATCGGGAACAGGGGAGGCCGAGATGAAGAACCCCCGAAACCTGGAGATCGGGCGGGAGGCCCCATGACAGTCGTCGGAAGAGGAGTCAACGTAGCGTAGGTGCGGACCCCCGGAGGATCCACCATGGCCGTCGCCCTCAAGTGAGGGACCCCACTGGAAGGAGTAGTCGCCGCCGCAGGAGGGGTCCGCCCAAACTGATCGTAATCTGCCCCAAAGTCCGCAGGCTCCCAGGACCTCTCAGACAATCCCGCTCTCCCCTCAGCAGCCTCAGCAGCAGCAAAAAGGACCCCCGGAGACACAGAAGGGCCAGTAGGAAACTCGAAACCCTCAGCACGCTGCTCCCCCCTAGGTTTCGTCTGAGGTGACGGCTCCAGAACCGCTATCGCATCACCTCCCTCGCCCTCTGGCCGATCACCACCCTCGGCCGCAGCAGGAACATCCCTCTCTTCCTCGGGGTCCTCGTCCTCGGAATCCGAAATGTTGTCCCTCTGATCGGGGACAGGTGGCAGATGACCTGGAACCGCCCTAGCTAAATGAGTCTGTCCCCGTATGTAGTGGGGATCACCTCCCAGTGCCCGGTATCTCTCATAAAAGACCTGTCCCCGAGTCCCCTTCTGCTCCCTCATCAGGTAACGGGCAGCAAAAGCATCGTAGTCTCCCTCCTCGACGAACGTCTGAAAGTTGAGTCCGTCGACCAAGGCCTGCACCGTCACCGGATCGATCTCGCCCTTCCGCCTCATCAGAACAGGGGGAAATGATGGAACACGAGGCCACTGGGACGGCGTGTGCTGGCGAATGACCCTCTCGCCCAAGTAGAAGAGAAGGCCGTACTCATCCCGGATAAGCCGCCTGGTCCTCGAGGCGGTCAGAGCACGGCCATACCCAAAATGGAGACCCATATCACCCCAAGGGGCCCACTCAATCTGAAAAGAGAACAAGTTTTTATTTCAGTAATTTATATATCCTATCTGACTATTGAAAAGCAAGAATACTAAAATATTTACCTGCTCCTCCCGCAGGTCATGGACAGCAGTAGCTCCGGTCTCCCGAGTCCGGTATACATAGGGAGCCCTGTAGTTCCCCGCAATGAATCGGCGGAGAAAAGGGAACTGGTCCTCGTTCTCAACGAGAAGATCCACCTGGGCGCGACCCAGGCGAGTATAAGCAACAAACCAACTCTGAGGAAGAAAAATAAAGAATATCAGCAATAATCAACAGGTAATATGTAAAGAACTGAAGCAAAGACAAAAGGACTAAAGTATGTACCTCCCACAGCAGAGAAAAGCCCTTAAGGTTCAGGGCTAGGTGGCGAGAAACCTGGTCCATAGCATCATAGAGGACGGCAAGAATAAAACCGCCCCAATCGTAGTCGAACATAATGCTAAAGTCCCGGAGATAGGGCAGCCACCAGAGATGGGCCGTGTCCCCCCCACGAGCCTCAAACAGATCATGGAGTGTCAGTAAAAGAAAGACGCGAGCAT
This sequence comes from Lonicera japonica, assembly GCA_021464415.1. NCBI lineage: Eukaryota > Viridiplantae > Streptophyta > Magnoliopsida > Dipsacales > Caprifoliaceae > Lonicera > Lonicera japonica. The sequence continues at coordinate 305,828 of JAKCWG010000674.1, forward strand.
ACTGGCGCGCCTCCTGGAGGGTCATCGCCACCCCCAAAGCAACTAGTCGAGCTCTCTCTATTGATAGTCGCGTAACTAAGACACCCCGAGGAATAGTATCACCTGAACTCCGTCGCTCGGGGAACCACCCAAGTGCGCCCACAATGCCCTCTGCAGTCAGACGCAAAGGGACATCAATCTGTATAGGGACCCCCTGAAGAAATCCCAGTCAGAGCAAATAGATCAAGGGGGGTCATCGTCATCTCCCCCCAACTCCAGTGAAAAGTATGGGTGGTATCCCACCAATGACAAGCCAGAGTCGATACTAAAACTGCCGCCCTAGATACTCGCTCTGGGAGGGCGTCGAAGAGGGAGCCAAAAGGAGTCGCGAAAATCAACTCCTGGACAGGGGTCGGTGCCCGTCGCCACTCCGAAGATATAGTGTTGGGGGAACCCCAACCCCGACCAACCCACTGCAGACAAGAGAACGAGTATGGGGTTATAGGGGTAAATTATGTAATTTTCCTAAAACTGAGGGTACTTTGGTGTAATTATGAGAGTTATAGGGTTATAGAGGTAAATTATGTAATTTTCCAAAAACCTGAGGGTACTTTGGTGTAATTATAAGAGTTGTGGGGTTATAGGGGTAAATTATGTAATTTTCCTAAAACTGAGGGTACTTTGGTGTAATTATGAGAGTTATGGGTTATAGGGGTAAATTATGTAATTTTCCAAAAACCTGAGGGTACTTTGGTGTAATTATAAGAGTTGTGGGGTTATAGGGGTAAATTATGTAATTTTCCAAAACCTGAGGGTACTTTGGTGTAATTATGAGAGTTGTGGGGTTATAGGGGTCAATTATGTAAATTTCCAAAACCTGAGGGTACTTTGGTGTAATTATGAGAGTTGTGGGGTTATAGGGGTAAATTATGTAATTTTCCAAAACCTGAGGGTACTTTGGTGTAATTATGAGAGTTGTGGGGTTATAGGGGTAAATTATGTAATTTTCCAAAAACCTGAGGGTACTTTGGTGTAATTATGAGAGTTATGGGGTTATAGGGGTAAATTATGTAAATTTTCCAAAACCTGAAGGTACTTTGGTGTAATTATGAGAGTTATAGGGCTATAGGGGTAAATTATGTAATTTTCCAAAACCTGAGGGTACTTTGGTGTAAATTATGAGAGTTATAGGGCTATAGGGGTAAATTATGTAATTTTCCAAAACCTGAGGGTACTTTGGTGTAATTATGAGAGTTATAGGGTTATATGGGTAAATTATGTAATTTTCCAAAACCTGAGGGTACTTTGGTGTAATTATGAGAGTTATAGGGCTATAAGGGTAAAATTATGTAATTTTCCAAAACCTGAGGGTACTTTGGTGTAATTATGAGAGTTATAGGGCTATAGGGGTAAATTATGTAATTTTCCAAAACCTGAGGGTACTTTGGTGTAATTATGAGAGTTATAGGGTTTTAGGGGTAAATTATGTAATTTTTCCAAAACCTAAGGGGTATCACAGGTAAAAGTATGTGTTCGCTAAAAATCGGGCGTTATTCCTAAGCAGACATGCATACTAACATTGTTTAAAATGAATGCAGGAAACGACAAGAAAGCAGAACAGATAAATACACAAAAGAAGACATACCAGATATCGACGACAAATCTCGTGAGAGACAGGCTCCATCAAGAGCCACGGGACATCCGGGACCGGAGCAGCTCGGATAGCATCTCGATAGACCACCGCCCGACCGCGGTCTATCCCATCCTCATCATACCAATCCAAGTCCGCCCAGTCGTCATGATGAGGGCTGCAGCGGAGAACGCCCTGAGCGTCAGTGAAGGTGACCTCCTCCTGGTCACCCTCCAGTCTGTCGGGATGAGCAGGGTCCATCGGTATAGGTAGAATATATGGAAAAGGTCGGAAAAGTCAGAAAAGCGGCAGGGCTTCCGCGCTTGGGAGAAGAGAAAAGGAGAGAGAAAGAAAGCTAGAGAGAGAAAGAGAAATGAGAGAATGAGGTGGAATGAGCTCAGCAGGAGGCTTATATAGTGGGGCAGTTTGTCGCGCGACAAATGGCCACATTGTCGCGCGACAAACCACTCCCTCCCCTAATTTTTTGACCTTTTTTTATTTTTATCTCCTACAGGAGGACTTCCGAGAAGCAGTTTTCGAAAAATTGCTAAAACCGCACACCCAGGATGAAAACACTAGGAAAAACTTCCAAATCATCTCTCCAAAAAATGCGAGAACGGAATGCCACAATTAAAAGTAGTCTCTGATCTCACAGAAGGACCGAGACCATCAAATGAAAAGAAGCGGAATAGCGAAATAAGACGGGAATAGAAAAAATTGAAAAGAGTAGAAAAAAGAAGAAACCCGCATGAACCGCCCCAAAGCGAGCGAGAGAAACAGAAATGCAGAGTGGCAAGGAGAGCCACACCAAAAGTGACAGCTAGGCCAAATCGGCTCAAGGCTTCGTTTTGGGTGAGTAAGGCTCCTGATCACGACAAAGGGATGAAAAGACTCCTGGTCAAAAACAGAGAAGGCCAGGAAAAGTCTTCCCCAAAAGAGGGAGAAATAAGGGCATCGAAAAACAGAAAACGATGTGGGCCCACCAAAAAGAGGAAACTGAGAAGAAAACAGAGATCAGAGATTGAACTTTTAAACAAATTTTCTTTTCAGCACGATACAGAAGAGATGGTTTGGAAAATCCTCGAATCATCACGCTGCGGAAAGCAAAGAAAATCGAAGACTGCCTTCTGAGAGAAGTATCCTCACTCGAAGAAAACATGAGAACAAAATTCAAGAAAGATACAGGAAAGCGGACATTCGGATAAGATTAGACCTCGAGGAAACTCTTTTCACCCTCACAAACTTCTCTCTCTCACTCTAGCAGTCTAAGAGAGACAAAAATTAAATTGCACGAGAACACAAACACAAGCCCTCTTCAGAGGCAAACTACAACACAAGCCCTCTCCAGAAGCAAAAGTTACTCATGAAAGTCCTCCCAGAGGCAATTTTCCTTCTTCTTACAGATCTAGAAGCCTTCCCAGAGAGGCACAACGGTAGTCCTCCCACCTGAGGCGAAGCCCTCCCAGAGAGGCACAACGGTAGTCCTCCCACCTGAGGCGAAGCCCTCCCACAGAGGCATAACGGTAGTCCTCCCACCTGAGGCGAAGCCCTCCCAGAGAGGCATAACGGTAATCCTCCCACCTGAGGCGAAGCCCTCCCAGAGAGGCACAAACGGTAGTCCTCCCACCTGAGGCGAAGCCCTCCCAGAGAGGCACAACGGTAGTCCTCCCACCTGAGGCGAAGCCCTCCCAAAGAGGCACAAACGGTAATCCTCCCACCTGAGGCGAAGCCCTCCCAGAGAGGCACAACGGTAGTCCTCCCATCTGAGGCGCAATGGTAGTCCTCCCACCTGAGGCGCCAAAAAAAAAAAGAAAAGATCAATGGTAGTCCTCCCATCTGAGACAAGTGGAGCAAATCAAAGCCCTCGAAAGAGGCAATGAGGTAACAAAAGCCCTCTCCGGAGGCACTCACAAGCACTTTTTGCATAAACACTTCTTTAGAGTTCATGCGGGAGCCATGGATCATGGTCTCTTCCAGTCGCCTCAATTCCTTGCAAGCAAGGAGCTTGAGTCGAGAGGGTCTGTAGACACCCCGATCCGTGACCCCCGCAAGAACCCTAACGACCTACGAGAACTACTGTTTTTGGAGTCCGGGACCCACCCGAGCACCCGAAACTACCCCGGGGGGTTTGTTGCGCGACAAACCTATTTTTATGAAGGATTGTCGCACGACATATCACATTGTCGCGCGACAATCACTGATATGTCGCGCGACAATCCCACTATGTCGCGCGACAATCCCACTATGTCGCGCGACAATCCCTCTCTGCACCCGACCAACCACTTTCTGACACATCACAGTGTCAGGACCCATCACTTCAGCCATTTGTCACACGACATATGGGAATGTCGCGCGACAAACAGATATGTCGCGCAAAATTTTCGTTATTTGGGGAAATGTCGCGCGACAATACCCTCCGAGCAGTATAAATAGGACAGCCCCCCCCCCAAGGTTTGAGGAGGAGCAACTTGAATCTGGGAATTCTGAGCCTTAAATCTGATTTTATCAAGCATTCTATATTATCGTCTTATCTCTGAAGAATTATCGGATCTATTCTCGACACTCGACGTGTCCCGTCTCTGGAATCGAATTCTCGAAAATATCTGAAGAAGGAAAAGATTATTATCGCCGGAAATCTCTCCACCGGATTATATTTTCTTTCTTATTATTATTCTCGTCAGGAAGGTAAAGAAAGTGTCTCCTAGTATTTAACATTAAATATTTGTGTACTTGTTTTATTTCTGTTGTTTTGTCCACGTTTTATTTAAATAAACTTATTGCCAAGTTACAAATGGTCTATCGTTTTCAAAACAAAAGACCCTCATAAAACCATTTGTAAAACCAGAAGAGTAAGTACATTACTATCCGGATAAAATTCTGTTTTCAAACCCGGACCGGTAAAACTTACTTAGGAATTAAAAACCCGACATATCCTATCTGTTTCATAGATTGCGATACGTCCGGTAAAACTCCCCTCAAGAGTTCCAATTCCATATTGAATTAGTTCCATTATATAGATCTGGACTTTTTACGAAAAATAGTCAAAACCCGAGAAAACCGTCATTATCCGAGAAATAATACGGGAAACTCCATTTCTAAAGAAAACAACTTTTGTCACTTGTATTTATATTTCTCAAAACGAAACATCGGATCTTGGAACACAAAGTTTTCTATCACTTTCCTGTTTCTCCCAAGAGTTAGGGTTTTCACTTAGAAAGTAGTAGGCTATCGGTAAAAGCATCCAAGTTTTTTCAATATAAGATAAACATATAAGACCACTAGAGACCGAAAGGGCGGAATGGGTGCTTAACACCTTCCCAAACCTTAATATAGTTTCCGAACCCTATAGGATCCTGGTTTCGTAGACAAACGTGTAAAGAAAGGCTTATCTGTGGCCTTTTCTCTTACACAACTATTTTGTCCGTTTTCTCGTAAAACGTACTGGCGACTCTGAACAAATCCCTTTGCATCTAGAAATAGAACATAGGGACACTTGATATGAATCAAGAGAAGCACTCCTTGCAAATGGAACGACGGAATCCGTTCCGACGTTTCAGACGCCCAAACAGAAACGGGGACGAGACCCGGGGGGTCGCATTTGCGGATTCTCACAGGTATCCATATATAATTATTTTCTATTATAAGTAAATATCTTATAGAAAAATAATTTAATATACATTTGTTGTGGGCGTCAAAAAGTTGATCCGAAAATAAAAAGTTAACTCAATCCAAAATGGAAGCTCGATCCACCACCAAGTTAGTGAACAAAATAAAATATATCCATTGTAAAGCCACCACAAGAACAAAAATTGCTTTATAGGTAGGATCCTCTTATTGATTTGTCTACCAATCCAGCAATACATCATCATCCTTGTGTGTGTGAGTTGTATTTTCTCAATGTGCAACATCATCTAATCTAATTGTTAGTAAAATTAGTCCAAAGCTTTCATAATTACCACATGTATTGTAGCATAACAACAATTAGTAGCACTTACTGCGACATCTTTATTACGCCCTCGATCCTAACATTTTTTATAATATTCGACTATTACCAAAACTGACCCACATAATATAATCTCTTCTCCATTTTTTATGCTTATTTGATTTGACTTTTGATTCGCATATAAAATTTTAAATTGATAAATTCATCATGTATAGTAGGAATCTTTTATAATTCATGTAAAAATGTTAAATTATTAGTTGATAAGACTCAAACTTTCCATGTAAGATTATCATTTTAAACTCCATGAATAAATAAAAATTCAAAAAAAACGAGGACTCAACATATACGCGGGTATATATTAATAATAGAACGAAAATTTGAACGATTTCTAGTGTTTGAAAGTAGAGAGAGAAATTTGGGTTGGCGATAGTGTTTTTAAATAGAAAAGGTGGAGATGGTATGTAAATGTATGTGTGAAATTCTAGAGAGAGAATGCCTAGCATGCTGTATACCACTATGCCAAGAAGGGTTTTAGGTGACATACACTAATAACGTACGTTAAAGTACGTCTCCTAAGTGTAATTTTAGGTGACGCACACACTTGTAAGTCACCTAAGCGTAACTTTAGGTGACGCAATCGTTTGTAAGTCACCTAAATGTACTTTTAGGTGACATACTTGTATTGTTAGTCACCTAAGTCAAACTTTAGGTGACGCACAAGACTGTAAGTCACCTAAGTGAAACTTTAAGTGACGCACAAGTATGTAAGTCACCTAAGTGCAACTTTAGGTGACCCCCAAATATGTAGGTCACCTAAGTTCAACTTTAGATGATGAGGTCAACTTTAGATGATGAACTCTTATTGTACGTCACCTAAAGTTGCACTTAGGTGACTTACCAACGTGTTCGTCACCTAAAGTTGAACTTAGGTGACTTACAATGAAAGTACGTCACGTAAAGTTGAACTAGGCGGATTTAGTGAAAGGACGTTATTCTTAGGCGACGTACATAATCAGTGTACGTCGCTTAAGATTTAACCTTAGGCGACGTACATTGTTAAAAGTTCGTCGCGTAAAGTTTCTCCAACGGTCACATTTTTGAATTGGTGATCTGGACCTTAGGCGACGAACATTGATCAATGTACGTCACCTAAAGTGCCACTTAGGTGACATACTTTTATATGTTCATCGCCTAAGTGTCCAGTGTGCCTTTAAAACACATGCTCATCCTCCATTCAAGAAAATTGTAATGAAAAGTGAGGAGAGTTAATTTTGGGCGATTTTGAGCATACCTATCTCTTAAGGGTTCGATCGTGTCTCCTACTTGATTTCAAGGTTAGTATAATCTTTCTTAATCATTCTAATTTGTAGGTTCAGTGTCGAAATTTGTATATTTATGTAATGTTTAGCATTAAAATTGTATGTTTAGTATGACTATTATGACATATGAATCATAACACTCTAATAATATATAATTTTTAGTATTGGTTGTTGCCCCTGGTTGATATTTACGCTACTATAATCTAAGTTTATTATATCAATTTGTTAAGAAATTTTGAATTTATTGTTGATTACTTAGGCCTCGTTTGATTCATTTGATAACAATAATAATAATAATAATAATAATAATAATAATAATAATAATAATAATAATAATAATAATAATAATAATAATAATAATAAAAATGATGATGATGATGATATCATCATCATCATCATCATCATCACCATCATCATCATCATTAGTAGTAGTAGTAGTAATTATTAGTTATTATATTATAATTATTAGTTATATATAATTATTAGTTATTATATTATAATTATTAGTTATTATAATAATAATTATTATTATTAATATTATTATTATTATTATTATTATTATAATATATTAGTAGTAATAATATATTATAATAATTATTATTATTATATTATTACTAATAATACATTATAATAATAATATATTATAATTATTATTATTATTATTATTATTATTATTATTATTATATATTATTATTATTATTATTATTATTATTATTATTATTATTATTATTATTATTATTATTATTATTATTATTATGGCATTTTTGAAAATATATGGTTTCTTTTTCTTAATACCACTATTTATGGTATTAAGTTAGTCCCGATTTTATTAATACCTGCACATTTGTCTGAACCAAACAAGATATTTTAAAAAAAAGTGGTATTAATAATCCCATCCCATTTTTTAATATCCGAATCAAACGAGACCTTAATGTCTAGTGTTAAAATTATAGGTTTAGTGTTGAAAGTATAGCTATAGCGTTAGTTAATGCCCCTATTTTATACAATTTTCTCGTATGGTAGGAAAATGGACAAGTCTTGGATGCAGTGTAGTAAAAGATCGGATAAGTTCATGTCAGGGGTACTAGCATTCATAGAGTTTGCAAGAGAGAATGCAAACTCAACGAGCGGATTGTATCGGTGTCCGTGTAATAGTTGTCTGAACCAAAAGAACCGGCTAAACGAAACTGATATGTACTATCACTTGGTCAGACACGGTATAATGCATAACTATAATGTATGGGTCTATCACGGTGAAGTTTCAAACACACCTATGTCGTCGGATATGAGGAATGCTTATCTACAAAACAGGGCATCTTCGAGTAGCAATGTCGATCCTACCATACAGCTCCTGGGCGATACTTTTTTGTTTCGTGATCCATGCGATTTTATAGCTTCTTACGATGGCGTGAACGATTTTAACACTGGAGTTCATGTTGACCCTACTGCCGAGGCTGCAATGGAGCATTATCGATCTCTTTTAGCCGAAGCACAGACGCCAATAACCGATGGTAGAGATTAAAGTGTGTTGGGTGCTATCATTGAGTCGATGCAGATTAAAATCGAGAATAAATTGACGATAAAAGCCTACGACCAATGGTTAAAGTATTCGAAGAGTTTGTTACCCGACGGAAACAAGCATCCTAGATCCTACAAAGAAGTAAAAAAAACGCTGAAGAGATTGGGTTTGGGTCACGAGGTCATCCACGCATGCTACTATGGCTACTGTTTGTTTTACAAAGAGTATTCAAAGTTGGAACGATGTCCCGTTTGCGGCGACTCAAGGTGGGATATAGAGAAGGGTAAGAGGGTTCCTAAGAAGGTGGTTCGTTATTTTCCTTTGAAGCCGAGGCTGCAACGTCTGTACATGTCTCCACACATTGCAAAGGAAATGCGGTGGCACGGAGATAGGACAGTAGATGGGGATATTCTGAGACACCCCGCGGACGGGGAAGCTTGGCAACATTTTGACAAGACATTTCCCGATTTTGCTTCTAAAGTTAGAAACGTGCGCCTTGGTCTGGCAACAGATGGGTTCAGCCCTTTTGGACCAGGGGCTTCTCCCCATAGCACTTGGCCAGTTGTTGTGCTCCCGTACAATTTGCCTCCTTCGATGTGCATGAAAAAAGAGTACAACATTTTAGTCTTGTTGATATCCGGTCCGAAGTCTCCGGGAAAGTGCCTCAATTTGTTTATGAGAACACTTATCGACGAGCTGAAGGAGTTGTGGGACGCTGGAGTATGGACTTGGGACCGACACTTGAATCAGCCTTTCTGGATGAGAGCAGCTGTGATATGGACGATTAGCGACTTTCCAGGCTTGGGGATGCTGGGAGGCATTCAAACCAAGGGGTACAAGGCATGTCCGCTCTGTTTGGATGACATTGATTCGGTTCACAGTGATTCGAGAATGTCATACATGGGCGCACGGAGATGGTTGCCTAAGGATCACCAGTACCGAAGAGATAAAAGGTATAATGGGAAGATAGAGAACAGGTGTGCCCCAACAACTTTGTCCGAGAGAGAGGTTTACGAAGCTATCGTCTCTCATAAAAATCGGTACAACGTGATGAGTTTGCACTCGCAGTTCAAACGTGCCTTAGGTAAATATAAATTGTGCTGGACTCACGAGAGTATCTTCTGGCAGCTGCCGTACTGGAAGGAGACAAAAATTAGACATACCTTGGATGTCATGCACATTGAAAAGAACGTGTGTGATAACGTCTTTGGAACCGTTCTAGGTCTTGGAAGAAAGACTAAGGACGATGCAAATGCTCGATCGACACTACAAAAGTTGGGGATATGGAAGGGACTATGGGCAAGGAAAGGCTCCGGGTCCTCAAGCAAGCCGACTCTCCCTCCGGCACCGTACACAGTTCTACCCGAATATTGGAGCGAGGTATTCGAGCAGATCGCTGACGTGAAGTACCCGAGAGGCTACTCGGGAAGCCTTAAGAATAAAGTGAACTTAAACGACAAAAGGTTTTATAGATTGAAGACCCATGACTACCACGTATTGCTCCAACGTCTTCTTCCAGTGGTTATCCGACCCTATTTGGCAAAATCGGTTGTTGATCCGCTAAGCGAGCTGTCCAGGTTTTTTCAGATGTTGTGCGCTCGAGAGCTGAAGAAATCGGACGTTCGGCAAATGCAGCAAGATATCGTTATAATTCTCTGCAAGCTTGAGTGCATCTTTCCCCCGGCGTTCTTTACCATAATGGTTCATCTCTGCATCCACCTTCCAGAGCAGGTCCTACTTACCGGTCCAGTACATTTTACGTGGATGTTTCCCATCGAGAGGTAAGTGTAGCTAAGTTTTTGTTTTTTAAGATACTTGTTATTTAATTGTCTATATTTTGTACTAACTCCGTAATTTTACAGGCAACTTGGGGAGTACAAGCGGTTTGTAGGCAACCGACGTTATCCTGAGTGGTGTATCACTGAGCGATACGTTATGCACGAGTGCCTGACGTATATCAGATTATACATGGCTAACGCCCTAGTAGACGAAGTCATCCCCGATGCACCTAAGTGGAATATATCCGTCGTCTCCGAACTTGTTATTACTAAAGGTTACATCCCAGATTACGAACAACTAGAAAAGAAATTAACTCAGCTCACTGGTGTGTCATGGACAATTGTTGGGAAGCGGAACTGTTCATTAAGGGTCATCGCGATCAACTTATCAGGTCAAATCCATATGCGACTGACGAAGAGCTAAATGCAAGCTTCATTCCACATTTTCGTCGTTGGATATGAACTAAAGATTAATTTTCCTATATTTACCGCATATGTTTCACCCACATTTCACTGATATTGTTCATTGTCACGCAGTTGGCTGAACTTCGACGTACAGGGAGTCCTCATTGGCGTCACGAACTGGATGTTCTTGCATACGAGCTTGTGGGTTGCAACGTTTACTCACAGTGCGACGTAAACGGAATCAGCTTCGTTACATGGCAAAGAGACCAGAATCGGAGGACCCAGAATAACGAAGTGTTGGTAGAGGCGGATGGCGTCGCCTACTATGGGGTTCTCGAGGCAGTAGTCGAACTTATCTACACAGGAGGAATGCCCGTCATATTGTTTAAGTGTAAATGGTACAACAGTGACCCTACAGATCCGGAGAGCACAAAGACAGATCGAGGTCTTCTATCGGTGAACACTTTTACCAGTTGGTACGAAGATAGTCCATTTATTCTTGCCAAGATGGCAAAACAAGTGTTTTACATAGATGATCCGTATGTTGGCCCAGGTTGGAAAGTAGTTAATGTTATGTCACATAGAGGTACGTACAGTGAGAGCACACTTGCAACAGCCGAAACCCCCACCACACAGTATGAAGTAGACGAACCCTATCAAGAACCTCACACGACATACTTTCCTATATCCGGTTTTACCATCGACCTTGGCATTATACCACAACAGTATGCTCCAGATTATAACTCCGAAGATGACGAGGATGACGAGGACGACGAAGACGGATTTAACAATGACATCATCACATCTTCAGGTGACGAGGACGAGGATGAGGACCAAGGATTTGACAATGATAATGACGATAACGATGGTGTTCCTTATCTAAATTAAATATAAAACTTGTGGTCTCTAATTAAATCTAAATATTTTGTTTGTTGAGCCTTTAGGAGTTGCAAATTTCAATTCTTTTTACTGCTAGTTACTGATTGTTAACATTTGAATCTTCTTGATGGCGATGATAATTGTTGCTAGAAGTAAAAAATTGATTTTTATTATTGTTATGATTCCAATAAAACAACTGTGTATAAATGTGTATGTACACATTTAGAGAGACAGAGAGGGGGGCTAGCCGTGGGGTGTGGAGGCCAGGTGTTTAATTAAAAAATTGTATTGGGTATTAAAAGTAGTTAGCAATGAGAGGAGTATGTTGCCTTTGTGTTGATTTAACTTGAAATATATATAATGGTTTAGTACAAATCCCTTCAGTATCATAACTTTTTTTTTTTCAAATTATGTTTTGAAATTTAACTTGGGCATAGTTTATTATTTTGTAGGTTGTATCTAATTGTAGAGCTCTTGCAAGCCGATTGACTGAGCTGGGATACAAGCTAGTCTCCAGAGGGAGTAGTAATTATTTAGTTCTTGTGGATCTCAGGCCATTGGTAAAAAATTTAATTGAATTGAATTTTATCTTTCTCATATACTACAGAACCTTGTTTTATTCTATCTAATTCAACAATTGTGAGCTATCGTAAAATAAAATTATCTTATTTATATTACAAAACTCAACCACTGTGGATGTTCTAAAAATTCTGCATCTTCTTTCCTTTTCTTCCCAAAATAAGAATAATGAAAGAATAAAATATATAGGGTGAGCAAGCAAAGGCAGCATTATACACAGCCACTGAGCTACACACGTTTTAAATTTATACACACGTTGACACACACACACACACATACAAAGGCACAAAGCAATTATCTAGAGACTGGCACACTACTGGCAGCTCACACAGCACACAGCACACAGCAGCGCACACAGCAGCGCACAGCAGCACACACAGAAATCAAATGTTCCCTTTGGTTCCTAACATTATCTCTCTGTATACCAAAATAAACAAACACCTGTCATTAATTCCCACATTCCATACATAAACTCCAAGAAAATTAATATATCCTCTAATCAAGAACATATGCCTGAAATCCAAACATGGCCCTTAGCCAATCAAGAACGTCCAGTTCTCCTGATTGCTGCCTTTGCTGATCAAATGAAGCATTGTCCTGAGTCAAATTTTAAACATTGTTTACTTTTTGTCTGAAATTAGGGCATACGAGTATTAATGTGTTATGTATTGGTTGTACCTTGTAATGCAAATTCAAGATTAAATAGCACAATGAGAACTAAGACATTCCCTTCAATGTTGTTTTTCGGCAAAATCGAAAACCCATATGAAATTTGATTTTCGGAAAATTCAAGCCACCCGATTCAGAAAAGAACAAGGAGAATGCAGAAAGAGCCTGTGCAGATGAACTAATTTGATTATTTTATTCTCTTAAATATAAAATACTTCACCATACAACCTCTCATAAAGTTACTGAAATGACAAGACAAATAAATGGGCACGAATGGGGTCTATATCTTCTTTTTTCCTCTTTTATTGATGGACTTTATTGTCCATTTACTCTCATCACCTAAAAGTGAGGTATTAATATATTAGTATAATCATTTTAGTTAATAATTATTGGGTAGATGAAGAAACTTGTCTTGCCAAATTCTAATACCCCGTGCATGTTTCTTGGACAGTCTGTTTGCTTCAGGTGTAATTAAGTGAAAAATAATATTGTAAAAGATGCTTGCTTAGTCTTTGATTAGTTGTTTCCTTATGTAAAGTCATGTTGGTAATCCTCTTAAATTTATAATAGTTCTTGGGATACACAGTTTAGTTGAAATTAATTGCATGATCAATGTATTGATGGATAAATTTATAATAGTTTTTGTGTCTTCTTTTTATTTATTTTTGTAGTGGCTCCTTTCATTTCCTTTCATTATAATTATGTAGCTCTACATATATTAGATTATGTAGCTCTACATAGTTCTTGGGATATCCCTCGTCCGCGGCCGCACTTGCTTCTCTGCGCAAGGTCGCTACACAGCGCTTTGTGCCTACAGCAGCTCCCACATGAGATCTCGAGGATGATGCTGCACCGCCTCCATTGGAGATACTACTAGCTACTGTAGCTCCGATTGCTACAGAGCAGTCGACTGCCGCCAGCACCGCCACCACCGGGCGCTCACTTCCTCGTAGCATTCGCTGCAAGAGTAGAGGTGATTATTTACATCTTTAATATATTTTTTTCTATTTTTTTGCTTTATAACACTAAAAATATTACTAATTCTAATGTATGTTTTATCCTATAGGTGACTCGGCCTCCACTTCCACGTCCACCACCTCCACTCGCACTCGTGGCATATGCGTGTGTAAGAAGACACACGAGGAGGTGCGGAAGAAGGGGAAGAAGATTACCTTCCCATGGTTTGACGAGCTCAAGCTACCGTTGGATGAGCATTATCAGGCTTGCCTCTCACGCGACATAAGGAGTATAGTGAGGGACTCTGTCCCCATGAGGTCGGCTTCATATTGGGAGCTGCCTCAAGAGGACCAGATGATTGTCTTCAACAACATCTATGTAAGAACTAATATAGTTACTTCTATTTTTTTTTATTATTTGCGTGTATATTCAATGTGTTTGACTTACCTATGTTGTTTTTCTTTTGTAGACCTACTACGACATCAGCCCCGAGCATGATGCGTTGTTCGACTATGTCCAGGAATTAGCACATTCGCGCTACAAAGGTTGGATGTCGGATTGTAGGTCTCACTTCGAGACACACGGGTCGGAGATTCCACTTGAGTTCGCCCACCGTGTGGAGCAGTGGACGTGGTTGACGGAGCACTTTTCGACCGAAGAGGATAAGGTAAATATTGTCTGTCATTTGCATTTATCCTATTACTATTACTTTTACTATTATTTTTATTTTAATTTTTATTATCGTCGTTTTGAATTCGTTTCGAATTTTTACTAACTTTAAAGTTCGCATTGCAGGCCCGATTCCAGAAAATGAAGGAGATTCGGGCGTCTCAGAATAAGGTGGACCACACCTCGGGACCAGTGCCCTTCGCCTACCGAGCGAAGAAGCTGAAGGAAAATGGGGATAAAGCCCCTATTCTAAACGCCTGGGCGGACGCTTATGTGAAGAACGCCCCGGATAAAGCGGTAAGAGTTTATTGATTGTTTGTTGATTTGTAGTTTATAGTATGATATTGAATTATTGATTAATTGTTGGCTCTTATTGTTTATTTGCAGGATGCGATGAGGTCTGCGGCGAAAGCTTCCATTGCCTCATTCGAATCCTCGAATCCCACGCCGCCGCCCGTGGAAGACGGCTCGGACCCGATTCAGTCAACATCGATCGTCCTCCCTCTCCAGACACAGATCGAGGTTCTTCAGGGAGAGGTCGGTGTTCGAAGAGGGACGGTCGTTCGCGGCATGGGGTCAGGGTACAAGAGGGACCCACAGACGAGAGGTGAAGCGCCGCCGGCGTCTGTAAGCGACGGGAATCTCCGGTCGACCGTCGAAAGGCTGATGGAAGCCAACGAAGGGCTCCGACGGGATATGGCCGACTTGCAACGTCAGGTCCTTGAGCTTCTTCGTCGGGATACTGTCGGTAGTTCCTTTACCGACCAGCAGCCATAGGCGCTTGTTTTATTATATTTTTGTACTTGAATATTGAATATTTTTATTTACTTTTATGAGTATTGAACATCTTTTTACCTTGCATATATTTTTTTATAATTCAAAATTTTATCAGATAATGAGAATTATATGTTTGTGGACTATAATGTGTATTAGAATTATTTATTTGGGATTACAACTTATGATATAAAGTGCAGGTTTTTGTGTTTAAAATGCAGTTTCGGCTGCAGGGATTATTGTAATTTTTAGTAATTTTGTCAATTATGATTTTGCACTTAGGCGACGTACCTAAACTATGTACGTCGCCTAGTTATCCCACTTAGGCGACGAACACAAAAAGAGTACGTCACCTTAGATTTACTTTAGGCGACGAACATAAAAGCGTACGTCGCATAAAAGGTACTTATAGGTGACAAACATAAAAATAGTACGTCGCCTTAGATGTACCTTTAGGTGACGAATATAAATAGTACGTCACATAAAAGGTAATCATAGGTGACAAACTTAAAAAGGTATGTCACCTAAAATATACCTTTAAGCGACGAACAAGCGAATCTTAGGCGACAGGTATACGCTCGAAGCCTAAGTATCACTTAGGTGACGTACATATTGTATGTCACCTAAGTGATACTTAGGTGACGCGCCTTTATTTGTACGTCGCCTAAACAATATGCCATGCCACTTAGGTGACGGAGCTTAGGTGACATGCGGTTTGTTGCTTAAACCATACTTGTCACCACGAACACGTCGTGATAAATTATCGAGTGATGAGTTCAGAATTTGTATACTGCTCAGTATGTACGATACAAACTATTCTACCCATTAACAACATAATTTATGAAATAAAAAATAAAATCAATTATATGTTTTTTTTCATTATTAGGCATTTCTGTCTAGTCTGTTGAGCACCATTGGTATACATCCCATTGAGTAAGCCCATGTTTGATTAACCAAATATATGTGGTCGTACACTTAATTTGTGCATTCAGAACAAAATAATCCACCGTCATAGGCAAAATTAATTTAACCATACTTTCAGTTGAATTAGTCAAGTGCATCTTAGATACTTTCTTGTTTATAAATTAAGAGTTTATTATTTTTTTGGGATGTTTTTAATTAAAATTTTATTTTTATTTGCAAACGAGTTTATAATATGTTAGCTTTTGTCCATCATTTCTTGTGATGTGGAATTATTTTTATTTGCCAACGATTCATGGTTTATATAAAAAAAAAAAAAAAAAAAAATTGTGCTGGCGGAGTTATTGCTTTGTGTAAAAAAAAAAAAGGTACTTGTTTATTTTTACAACCTAATCAACATATATTATTAAAATTGACGATAGAAAATAAATTTTCTTCTAATATATAGATTGTGATGAAATTATTTAATTCCTACAAGAATATGAAAATCAATAATGGAGGCTGGAAGGAGGAAGAATCTTAAATACTCACCTATCCAACTCTTTCTCGATCTCATTTGCGTGAGGAATATATTTTTCTAGTTGAAGACTTTAATTTTCTTGTTTTACAATATAGTACAATAATAGCACAGTGAAAAAAATAATAAATATAATGACATGCAGTTGAGGATATTTTCCATATATGCCAGCTAAAAAAGTAGGCATTTTATCAATTCGAAGAATTCCAGATTTCATAAACGGTAATAATTATTTCGGATAGTGCATATTACTCAAATTGTAAAACTTTGTAGTTTATAAGTTGTGCTCAAATAGTGTAACACTTAAAATGACAGGTACAACCCCATCGAATGTGTGATTTAAATGTATTTTTCATTATAAAATATTTTTGTAAATAATTTCATAATCACAATATATTGTGTTTTATAGATTTCGTCTTGTATGCTTCAAATATATATATAGTTAAAATTTGGCAACTCAATTTGTCTTTCTAAAATAGTAACTGATCGGGCAACTAACTCATGGGGATGCGAGGGTTTTTTTTATTATTATTTGTAGGGTTAAGGAGAGAGACTTAGACCTTCTTTATTTAAAATAAAATAAAATATGACCCATACTTATTGCTTTATGTCACTTCCTTCCTTTTATTAAACCAACCATAGCTTATTTGAGGAGATACGTTTGGCTAAGAAAACTATCATATCTCATAAAATGTATTATTTTATTTAGAATGGTTGTCTGATTATGGTAAAGGGTTATCTACCCTTGGACTTTAAATAGAGATGAGAGAGGGAAATATTTCTTAGACTTCATTTTATTTTTATTTTGCTTGTAACTTCTAATAGTTCTTAGAGAGAGAAATGGAGTGCACTTCTATAATTCTTATCTCTACATTTATTATGGAGTAAATAATTTGCTAAGTTTAAAGATGAAGTTTGCAATGTGATTATTATGTAAGTTTGATCTTATTTCTTGGTGTATTTTTTTATTTTTTTTAAGAATTTATTGGTTAGTATTGTTAGATATCATTGAACCTCTCTTCTTCTCCATTTAATCAATCATTTTACAATCTTACAAGATATTCCCATATGATGATTTGACTGTATATGCCAAGTATATCTAATTCTTAAGCATAAATGGGGAGATAATACACTTGTATTTTTCTTGAAAGATTGTGTTCCTCCAATCAATGAAAGATTTGCCTCTTTATATAAAACATAAATATTGAGTTCTTGACTTTTATAGAGTCGCCATAAATTTGATATTACAATCCTTGATATCTTAATGATATGGTGAGTGCTTTACACACTTTATGTGATGTTTTAAACTCGTCATCTTCTTATTTAAGGTGTGACCAAAGAGGATCTTTAAGTTTATGTCATAAACAACAACGCACCATTAAAGATTCATTGTATATTTATCAAACTAATATACAACTATACAAGGATGACTTTATCTCCAAATAGACTTTTCAAGCTTAGACAAAGGAATTGTTGAGATTATCGAATTAATTCTTTAGTTGATCATTATCTCAAACAAGTCAATTGCCTAGTTCTCAAATGCTTAGAATGCTTTATCTTTTACTTAACAAATTTCTTATCAATATCTTCGCACCCTTTGCTATGAGATAAGGATTAAAAATTCATACCCGGTTGAGTCTTGACTATGATGGAAACGTAGTTCTAGAATCGTTTAATATTGTGTATAGACCGAACAAAAATTTTATGTAAAACCCTAGTGCGGAATTAGATTTTACCTTCGAGATCTCTCTGGTTTGATCTCGTCTCAGCATGAATAGAGATTGGTGGAGACGAATTGAGAACACGGGCTCGAAAGAACCTCAAGATCTTCTATCGTATTCCTTTCGCCGTGCAATCCTGTACCGAGTGTGAGCTGCAGTATCACCAAGATCTGCTTCTCTACTCTCTACAACACAAACCCTAAATTCGTGAAAATTATTGTGTTGAGAGAAAAGGCAAGGCTGACATATATATAAGGCTACAATAGGGACCCTAAAGAGAAATAAGTGTTTGGGCTTACTATGGAAAACTGGAATCCTAATTCGATTAAGAATTAATTCATTCCATAAATTATAATTCACACCACTAAAGAATTATAATTGCACTCTCCTCCTTATCTCAAAAATTATATTTCGAACTCTTTGTTATTAAATACTTATTATTCTCCCCACGTTAAAATTTCAGATAACCGTCATTTAAATTAAATTACTGACAATTATATTTAAATGATTTCTTAATCCATAAGCCTACCACTTAACTTATTTGATATGTCGGATTAATTTAATCCACCTGCAGGGTTTGACATGATCAAAACTTATAAACTTCTCAAAGGACTATCATCAAACCCTATACTGGAACGTGGATTCCGTCAATAATTAATATTCATCATACATATAGTGTCGCCATCTAATTCACGAAAATTATTGATCCATAAATGAATCTCATTTTTAATAAGTCAAAACAAGAAACACTACATATATATGTCTATTAGTTATTTTAAGATTAAGAGCATAAGTAATCATAATAACCATGGGATTTTAAATTGTTTAATTTAGTCAGTATAAAAACAATTAACCCAAACTGGTCATATTCAATACACACAAAGTGTACTAGCACAACGAGTTAAAACTATACTATTTCCTACCGATGGGTGTACAATTCCATCTAAGATTGTGAACCATTAAACTTATATTCCACAATAACCGATGATATGATTTTCTGTGTTTAAGATATACTCTACACACCAAATCATCTACTATATAGAATAAAAGACACACATGCACAATATTTAAATAAATAATATAATGCAATCATTGCCCATAAAGATTCTCATTAAAATAGCAAAACCGAGTCTATATAACATATCAAAACCAATAATAATAAAATCATGACTTTTAATATATCACTCTAACAGACTATACCCTCTCTTTATATATGGCATTATATGAAAATGAGTTCCTAAAGCTTCGCACCCTTTGTTTAGAGAAGTGTAATACGCTCTCCATTTAAAAAACACATTTAAGAAACTAAGATCATTTTCACATAACTTTGCTAGCAACCGATTCCGATTGCCTTGGCTCTTTCTCAAACTTTATTACAATCACTATTAATTTACATTTGTCATTATAAACAAAATCAAACTACTTTACAAAGAAGATAAATCCATTCTATTATTTGTATTTTTCCTTATTAGGCATTACTAGCTGATTAACCTATTGAGCACCATTGATCTACATGCCATTGAGTAATCTCATGTTTGATTAACTAAATATATATGGTCATAACCAGACCTGAGGTCAAAGATTGTTTGGTAAGGCTTAAGGTTAGTTCATAGGCATAACTAATTTAACCATATTTTCAATTGAATTAGTCAAGTGCATCTTCAATACTTTCTCGTTTTCAAATTAAGTGTTCATTATTTTTTTAAAATGTTTCTAATTAAAATTTTATTTTTATTTGTCAACAACTTTATGATATGTTGGCCTTTGTCCATCATTTCTTATGCTAGTTATAGATCCATGGCTTATATATAAATAAAAGCTATGTTATGGAATTATCGTTTTGTATAAAAGAAAAGTCATTTTTTATTTTCACAACCTAATCAACGTATATTATTCAAATTCATGGTATAAAATAAATTTTATTCGAAAATATAGATTCTGATGAAATTATTTAATTCCTACAAGAATGTGAAAATCAATAATGGAGGCTGGATGGAGCAAAAATCTTAAAATCAATAATGGAGGCTGGAAGGAGGAAGAATCTTAAATACTCACCTATCATATCCAACTCTTTCTCGATCTCGATCATTTGCGTGAGGAATATATATTTCTAGTTGAAGACTTTAAATATTGCAGTTTATAAGTACGATGTGCCGCAAATGGTTTAACACTTAAAATGACCGGTGCAAGCCCATCAAATATGTGATTTAAATATATTTTTTATTATAAAATATTTTTGTAAATAATTTCATAATCACAGTAAATCTTGTTTTATATATTTCATTTAGTAATCCTTCAATATATATATATAGTAAAAATTGATTTTTAAATTTAAAATTATTATATTTAAAATTATTTAGAAAATTGATTAGATTAGAGAGAAATGAAAGAAGGGGGTGTTGTCTGTGAATAGGATTTTGTTGATTGGAAAATGACGCCCATTAAATTTCAACAGAAACTTATTAACATACATGCTTAATTCAGCTTCTAAATTTTCTTTCTAAAATAGAAACTGATTGGGCAAGTAACTCACAAATTTGAGAGAGATGTTTTTGTTTGTTTCTACGATAGCCTAGTGCGGAAGCGTGAGGTTAAATGAATAAAGGCATCGTCTTCAAGCTGGCTCTTGAATTAACAAGAAAAGACAAATAATTCTTAAAAATTATGATTTATTGAAGAAAAGATTCATTACTACATCAAAGGAATATAACTTATTTATACTATTAAAATTCTAGACATACATTAATAACTAGGATTTATTGGAGGCTACTAGCTCCAAATAAAATCTTTTGCATGCAGTTATTTATAATAATATGCTAAAAAACATGCAGTGCAAACTTGATTTTGCATGATTTCATAAAAAAAAATACAATTTAAAAATTTACTGCAAAATTAACATTGAAATCTTTTTGGAATTTGGTCAAATATAGGCTCTTAATTTTAAAAAAATATTATTCCCTTAATCTTTGGCAGAATTTTTTTTCATGCAAGCCCTATTTTTCAATATCCCCTTAGAACTAATGATGGAGAAGTATTTAAATTGACAGCTAACTTTTTGTGCATGAAAAAAATACCCCTAGTCCTAATAAACAATACA
This sequence comes from Lonicera japonica, assembly GCA_021464415.1. NCBI lineage: Eukaryota > Viridiplantae > Streptophyta > Magnoliopsida > Dipsacales > Caprifoliaceae > Lonicera > Lonicera japonica. Next base: position 327,184 of record JAKCWG010000674.1, read on the forward strand.
ATCAGTGAACTCGTCCATTAATCCGACGGTGATGGTTGGGTTTTTGGGTTGCCGGAGTGTGCATGTATATATATAAATTGGACGAAATCTATAAGAATAGAAAGCTTTCTGCCAAGGTAGTCAGATTTTCATATTTGTGGTTTCATTTATATATACATGCCCATCTATACCAAAGTTCTAAAACGCGCTAGGCGGACCTAGGGCGGTGACCTAGCGCCTAGTGCCTAGAGCGCTTAGTCAGGGTCTAAGCAGTCAAGCGTTAGGCAGTTTTTTTAAATATATCTAAAATTATATATACAAATAAAGTACTGAAAAATCATCAAACTAAACATAATACTCAAATAAAAATAAAAAAAAAAGTTCAAATGTTCAATTAACAATCGAAACATAATCATTGGGTTCATTGTCCAAAACAAAATTGAACACGGGATCACATTTATTTAAAATTATCAATTTATTTTATGCAACAGCAACAACAACAATAATAATAAGCTAGTGAAAAATAAAAAGTAACAATAAAAAAATAAGATTAAGAAAGTAAGGTAACATAACGTGTTTATAACTAGTCAAAACGCTCTTCTTGAACGTCTTCTAGCGATTGCAATTGCTAGTTAAGATTTCGTTTCAATCGGATGAATGAAAGATGAATTTGCTAATGATGGTTAATAAATTGTATCCATTTTTTTAAATGGTAATTTTTTAACAAAAAGAGAAATAGGTTGCTCCTTTAAAACTGGAAAAAAAATTAAAAAAAAAATAAGTCTATCCTCCTTTAAAACTGGGGAAAAAAAAGTCTATCCACCTAGCCCGCCTAACTCCCGCCTAGACCCACCCAACCCGTCTAAATCCGCCTATTTTATCCCGGGACCTAATCACCTGCCTAGGCATTAATCGAGGCGCCTAGGCACCGCCTAGCCCACCTTTTAGAACACTGATTTATACGGAGATCTATGTGTATACATAGATATGTTTGTATTTATAGGTGTATATATATGGTTAGGAAAATACCAACAACAATCTGGACATTTTTAGGACTCTATATACATGTTTATGGAATACGTACACACATATATGTATCAGTTAGGTTATTAAGAAATTTTTATAAGGAATTCTCATTTGCAAGGGTAAAAGGATGAATTTTGTTTTGAAAAATTGAAGAGATGATCTATACAATGAATAGATCACTTCCACGAAATTTTATCTAAAAATTCAATCTAGAGCTAGTTGTAATGAAAAATTGATATCTACGTGTAATTTCGGCCGTTGAAATTTTTGATGGTCATCTCACCCACTTCCAAATTGAACTTTTTGATAAAATTCGGTGGAGGTGATCTACTCATGATATAGATCATTTCTAGAAATTTTCATACAAAAGTTAATACATTTTCCCTTCAAAATTAGATGGGCATCCCTTTTTTTTATTAAAGAGAGTGATTCTCTCTTTAAAGCATTTTTGCATAATGCATATATATATATATACATGCACCTGTATGTAGACATATTGAGAAAGAGACTACATAGAAATATAAATGGTTGCATACTAGAAAAGGAGAAAAAATCACCTCGGATTGATAAGGGTGGAAAAAATCCAATCAAAGTTCTTACAAATTGGGATGAAGATATTAGGAAGTACTATACTTAGTCAAATTTTATGTTATCTGCATTGAAATTTTTTCAATTCAGACAGCAAGAAGCCTATAAATAGATATTCATCGTAACAAATTACTACCTACAAACAAAACAAGAAGGGAAAACAACATGGAGGCAATTAGAAGGAAGCAATTATTATTAGTTTTTCCTGTAGCACTATTCCTAGCGCAAACCGCAAGTGGAGATCACTTTGTGCTAGTCCATGGTGGGGGCCTTGGAGCCTGGTCTTGGTTCAAACTAGTGCCCCGACTATGGTCATACGGCCATAAGGTTACAGCCTTTGACTTGGCTGCTGCGGGCGTTGACCCGAGGCAGGTGACTGACATTCCCTCCATCGCTGATTCCTTTAAGCCTTTGAGGGACTACATGGCCGCTCTTCCTTCCCAAGAGAAGGTAATACTCGTAGGTCACAGTCAAGGTGGGTTGGCAATCTCGCAGTCCATGGAACTTTTTCCTCAGAAAATCAAAGTTGCGGTTTTTCTTACTGCTTTTATGCCCGGTCCAGATTACAACATATCTACGCTCAATCAAGATGTATGTATTATGGCTTTATTTGTTATGGTATTCTGTAAAAAAAAAAATTCCAATAAATTGAGATAGATATATATAGCTTAATTATGCAATGCGTTGATTATGTTTTGTTTGTTATGTATTGAAGCTAGCCCCAACACAAAATCTTTCCCAGCCGGACAACAGATATTTAAATATCAACGGGACAACTGCATTACTATTTGGGCCCAAGTACTTGAGAAAGTATTTATTTCAGAATAGCCTTATTGAGGTAAATGAAATTTATCGAACTAGATAAATCTGGGTGGTTTAAAGATTAAAGGGGCCGGGCGGGCCTTTAATTAACTTGGGCACCTTTTGTGAATTCTCACAATCAACATGTTTGATTGAGTGCATTTGATGTAAAAGCATTATCTATAATTTTTTGGTCTGTTTGTGGCAGGACTGGGTACTGGCAACTTTGTTGTCGAGGCCATCACGTGTCTACAGTGAACAAGACATGTCAAATGTGCTAAAGTTATCAACTGAAAAATATGGTTCAGTCAATCGAGTTTTTATAATATCCGGTCAAGACAAGATTCTAATACCATCTTTCCAACGGCTCATGGTAACAAGAAATCCTCCAACTGAGGTCCAAGAAATCGCAACATCGGATCACATAGTCATGATGTCTAGGGTGGATGAGCTTTCAGTGCGTCTCAATAACATTTCCTTAAGTTATTATCAGCCATATGTAAAATTCCCAACTACCCTAATAATATAAAAAAAAAAAAAAAATTTGTGTAAATTAAAGTATGTAACGCTTCAAATAATAATAAAAACGAAACGAAGTCGAACTCAATTAGTACCCACTTGCGATGGCACTTCTCTATTTATCAATAAAAGCGATTATGAGGAAAAAAATTGTGTTTTTATGTGTTCACATAAAGTGGATTGATTAATTTTGGACATCTTATCTTTGAGTTATGTTGTTAATGTTTATTTTCAGTTTGTTCCAAGCGACCTTAATAAGGTTGCCCACAATTTAGTTTCTTCACATAATGGCATTAATAATATTATGTAGAAAGGATTTACCATGTTATCGTCCGTGAGGGTAATTTTTAGTGGTCTCTCACACTCGGTTGATAAAGGTTATTATAGATTTATGTTATCGTCCGTGAGGACATCAAAATCATGTATTTATTTGCTCAAAATAGTTATGCGGTGAATGATAAAATGTCACCCAAAGTGAACGACTTGAGATAAAAAATGGAATTAAAAATAGTAAGTCCCATATGGAAACTTTGTGATAAAATTGATAGGTTTATAAGGGATTAATTACCTCTTATGACTTGTTAAGCATTTATGAAAAATAAGGCTCTCTTCCGCACTCGCAAGGAATAAGACAAGATCTGTTCACTTTATTATTACAATTGGATATCCTAAAATTTTAAGTTTTATACATAGTCCCTCTATATATATTTTTTCAATACCCCATATGTAGTAAAAAAAATAATTCAAATCCAAGGAGGGCCGATTGCCCCCCATCCCCTTCTCCCTTATTAGAGCTGGCCCTATGTGTATCCATGTAATGCTTATATCAAAAACAAATTGACTAGTTCAAAGAGTGAAATTAAGTTTACACAGGAGTAAAATACAAATCGCAAAATTGTGAGGTTTTTTAGAGATTTCTCCACCCAAATTTACTCACATTATGGAATAGATTTACATGGAATTAGTAGCAATAATATTAGTTTTTCTTAAGTTTTGTTCAGAACTACAACCTTGCATTAAAGTTGGTACTAGCTTTATAGGATTTGTAACAGGAAATGGGGCAAAAGATTTGTTGTATTTTGCAAAAAATTTAGGAAATAATATATATTTTTAAAATAAGGGGTTAGTTTTCATTAATTTTCTGAAATAAGGACATGTTTATCAATCGCCTTTTAAAATGAGGGTTTTGACCGAAATTGTGTTTTGTACAAACTTAACTTTGCAATCCAAAAGATTTAATACAAATTTCTTTTTCATGATGTGTTTATATTTTTTAATAAGTCTATTCTTATACGTCACTCATGTAACTTTAAAGCAACGTCAAATAAACTCCAATACATAGTCATATGTGATATATTAATAAGGGCATTTTAGAGTTACCCCTTTGAATAATAGTCATAATTAGAGTTACCCCCTTAGTTTGATAATCCTTTGAGTTACCCCTCTGTCGTTTAATGGGGTTAGTCATCCGTTAAATTTTAGGCGCAAAATGATCGATTTGCACATCAGGGTAACTCAAATTATACCTATTATTCAGGGGGTAACTGTTAGGCCTATATTTTTAGTTGGTTTGATACCGGTGCTAAGAACACTTTTTATGTTGTAATTGTTTGAGTCAAATTGAAGATTTGAAAATGCGACAATTAACGGAAACTCGCCAAATTTACCGGATTCATTGCACATAATTCATGACCTAAGGTAAGTTGGTTATATAGTTTGATTCAAAATATATGTGGTGCTTGAGCTTAAAATTCGATTTAAAAAGCTTTTGAGTCATATTTATTTTTTAAGTATTTTTATCCATTTTTGCTAAAATTCGAAAAGTTCAGTAGATACAAATTATTGAGAAAACTTATTTTTTTCAAGTCTAACATGTTTTATAAAGTTGTCTCTGAAATTTGAGTCGAATTGGTGCACAAACATATTTAATTCAATGAAAAGAAAAATAAAAATAATTTTTTTTTAAATAAATGATTTTATCAATTAAATAAAGAAAAAGTTAAATTCTTTGAAAAAGTCAAAGATGCATTTATTTTTTCAAAACCCACGTGTTGGCTTTTCTTTATTTTCCATAATGGTATTCCATGCCTTCCTTTAATGCCTTTACACTTGTACCCTTATCAAAGGAGCAGGTAGCGTAAGTTTGGTGGTGGACCGGTACATCTATTACTAATATGTACCGGTCCGGCGGAAAATTATGCAAGGAATTCAAATTCGACTTTTTTTTAATCTGTCCAACCTTTTTCGATGCGTACCAGTTGGGTTATAAATTTTTGGGTACTTATTTTTATCGCAATTGTTTTTAATATTTTTAAACTATTTCAAAAAGAACTTTGACTCTATATTTTATTTATAATTATAATCATTAGTTTTGGTCAAAAAAATATGATTCTAGAGAGCTTTTTGAGGCGAAAAAATTCAAATGCTAGAATCAATTTTTGAGAGTTTTGAAATAGTACTTAGCTTTTGTTTACATGCCTTAGGAGATCATATTGTTCTTGAATTTTAATAACTAGGGTTTGAAACGTTCACGGTCCTGCGGGAGTGTCATTAGTTGCGATTGGAGACGGGGTGAGCAAAGTGGCTAACGCTCGATCAGGGAGATCGCAGAAGGGGGTAAAAGATTGTGATTAAGTGCGTAGAAGGAAGCAACGGGTAAGCTGGAAAAGCAGGAAGCGCTACGCCAAGCTAGCTGCGGTTGGATTCTACGTTCAAGGGATTGACGGGACTGTTGCGTAAATTGTGGGGAAGCAATTTTTTTAAGTCATCGAGTCTATAATTCTGTTTTGATCATAGTGAAGCACTATCGGTTAGTCCCAAGAATTAGACCTACACAAGCAGGGATACCTCGTAAATTCCTAGTATTGTGTGATTGCTTTTTGTGTAATTGCTTGATATAATTACTAAACAACACAATACAGGTTTCAACAGTAAAATTAATTAGACCTAGGGTTTTAATTCCGCTTATCAAATCTCAAATTGTTTTTGATAAAAATCCTAAAATCAACCTAGGCAATACGATCCCTGAATTCATCAATTGGTATCTGAGGGGGTGTCCTTAATTTTCAAAGATTTGTGTCTAGGTTGATTTGTGTCTATTTGTTTGCTTTGGTTTATTTGGTTTGGTTTTCCATGGCTATTATGAATAATTCTAGGAATTCACTTTCTGATGAAGATGAAGATTTTTCGGATCTTCAATTAGCCTATGACGCTCTTCTACTAGAATGTCAAAACTTTTTGTGGAAAATTCAAAACTTATGTCCAAAAATAAATTTCTTGAAAAGGAGATTATCGATTTGAGAAAGGATAAAGTAAGTTTTGAAAATTCAAAGGCTGAAAAGACTGAGTTTTTATAGAAAATTAGACAACTTGAAAGTGATAACGAAAATTGTCTTGGTCTAATTAGTTCTTTAAAAAAGGAAAATTTGGAGTATGAGGACAAAAATAAATGACTTGAAGAACGCATTTGCGATCTAACTCAACAACTTAAAAACGCTTTAACCGTTAAACTTAGGTTACTAGTTCTAAGAAATTTGAATCAATGCATTCAAATCAAAAGAGTGAAAATAACAAAGAATGACTTGGATTCTCAAATTTTGATGCTAAAAAACAAACCAAGATCGTCTTTGTGAAGGCCACCTCCCAAAATTCAAGTTTCAAGGGTATTAGTTCTTCAAAGTCAAAACTTTCATTGATAGAACTCTTCAAATTTCAAAGAAAGCCAAGAATATCCATGAGCTGCATTTCTAGTCCTTCAAAAACTACCAAGCTAACTAAGTAGCGGAACGTTTATAAGACAATGCATGCACGTGCTATGTAAGTTACCTCCCGTGTCAACCATTACCGCGCTATGGAAAATCCGAACCATAGATAAAAGAGTACCCTTCGTCGCTTCAAGAAAATGCATTACCAACGCAGTGATAGAAATAGGACTACTTGTCCCCAATTCATACAAGCATAGACATAAACCGAATCCATAGTGCCTTACCCATTTCCTAAGTTTCTGAACTCTTCACCAGTAGCTTATAAGCGGCCAAACATTTCTCCCCGGGGGGTTTAGGGATTTTTAACCCAAGGGCGCTGAGCCCTACCTATTTTCCATCCCGACAAGCACGTACTATATATTCATATCGATAATCCGATTCTGAGACAAACTCTCCAAATCAACAATAAATAATATAGGCTTTCCATGAATTATTCAGTCGAACCCCAAGCCATAAGTTCAATCAAGGTCTTGCCATGAGATTTTTGAATCTTCGGTTAACACAATAATAATGCAAACATGCATTCATACCATTCAACAAGCATTTGAAGCAATTTATGCCGCATACACTTCAATAAATCCAAACCCATATTCCATGATTTGTATAAATCAATAATAATTTGTTTCCATCATCTTCTAATAATCATACATCCATGGAATACTTTATAGGGTTTGATAATATAAGAATATCAAGTGTAGATGGCATCTATTGCCTTAAATTTCATATTTAAATCTTTGTAAATCATAAAACATCATTTTATATATCATGCTTTAGATAAATAAAACAAATAAGAATGAAATCATGATGATATCCATGAAATAAGTTTTAATTTGAAACCATATAAACCCCTACCTCGAAGTTATAAGCCGAAAGGAAAAAAGAAATATGATATTCGGAACTCCGTCCGATGAAATCTTGAAATTCCTATGTCACCTCGATCCCCGTATCACGTAGAATAACTTTCCTTAAGGTCGAATCAAAATCCGAAAACTTGATATCGATGAAAATCTAGAGAGAAGTTTTGTAAAGAAAGAAGCTCTCAACTCTGAAATTTTTTGGCCCCAACAAGTGCCTGTTTTCAAAAACATGTTGCTATTTAATTATGAGAGAAAATTTTCCCGGGGTCGCCTTCCAAGAGGCGCCTGTTTTTTCACAACATACTCCTTTTGTGTATCAACAATTTATATTGAAATATAGCTCAATATCTAACATATGGCTTTAGATTCACTTAAACATGAGTTAAAATAAACTTTTGGTGAATTTTGCAAGTTTGGTCGACGATATCAATTTCTATGCGAGAACATGAAATTTTTTTCATACATTTACGATGCTTTCTCACACAAAGCATACAAAATAACTCCTAATTACATTAATATAAACACCGGGTGTTACAGAAACTTCCAACCTTGCAAACATATTGTAGTTACTATGTTTGATCTCGTCACTTTTCGATATTAGTAAATGTGCCAGGCATCGAATATGTTACATTTTAAAGATGGATTGTTGTTTTTCACTTCACTGTACATTGTGATGTGTCTTGGGATTAAGATGAGACAGAGTGGGGACCACGATAATTCCTGTATTGTTTTCTTGGAAATTTATTTTCCTATCTCCCCCTAACGACAGGAAGACAATCTCATCAAAGTGACAATCCGCAATTCTTAGTGGTAAAGAGATCGCCTGATAAGGATTCCAAATGGCGGATTATCGTTGAGTATTCGTATCTAACGTTAATACTTAATTATCTCAGCGGGCCCAGTTTAATACGTTGTGGGGGCGCAATCGGCACATATGAGTAAAATATCAGACTAATATTCAGTTACCAACTGTTACGCATATAATAGTTATTTAATATTGGGCCTTGAAATAAATAAGTAAAGCTGCATACAATATTGCATAAACCCCGGGCATATATAGGCAATATGGTGTGCATAACCAATACCCTATCTACCGTCTATATCATTTTAATTGTTGCTTTTGTGAGACATTTTTGCGTATGCACATAAAGAACGAGATTCTTTACTTCGATTTTATGCAATAATCATCAGGTACTTTTGATGTAAACTCCCTAGTTTTATTGGGTCTTCTAAACATGATACAGTAATTAGGGTGGTGAGCCCTTAAGCGTATAATTTGTGCTAAGAGGTTTATAAATGCAACATTTCTTGTAAACAATTATTCGACGTGTGACCAGAATGTCGAATTATCCACCACATCCATAAAGTACTTTGAATGGCTCCGCATTCTAGATGGATTAATCCACAAAAATATCATTATATTCTTTGTAAAAAAATGTATATTTCATTTTGTATCTTTAGCTAAAGAACAAACTTTGAAAAAAAAAATAGGGTGTCGTTCCTTTGACATGGTCAAATGAGGTATAATGGGAAAGGGGGATATTGATTCCAATACCTCGAAAGTTAAGGATTACTTTTTAACATTACTAGTATCAACACGTTGCAATGTGTTGAATTTTTGTCCCATTTATTTATCACTCAGGAGAGGGGATATCCGTGTAAGTACTTTTAACACATGGATTATCATGACCAAGGTACACTAGGCAAGCATGCCAAAGCATAATCTGAGCCACGAGACTGATATATAAGGTCCAATTTTCGCGTTTGGGTCCTGACAATGTGATACAGTGTCCCTAAACTCAGATGGAGTTAACTATGTTCCAATCATGCATGTAGTGTGGTGAGTGCGTCTTAACCAATTCCATGAAAGATATTACCTCCAAAATGTAGATACTCTCTTAAGGAGGGAAGATCGACACGTTTTGGAGTATTGTTTTGCTTCTTACCCATCGTTATTCAAGTTTCGAGGAAGAAACCTTTTAAGGAGGGGAGATTGTAACGCCTTGTATTTCATTTCTACAATAAATTCCTTCTTAAGCCCGTTCAAGGCAAAAATCTCCGTTAAATGATCCAATTTTGTTCTGGAGCCTTCGTAGTTAATCCAATGCTTTTAACAAGTCATTTTAATGATATTTAAGTATGCATGAATGGTTAGAATGCATTTCGGGAAGCCGCAGTTGAAATTGGTAGCTAACGGCGAAAAATTGAACCTTTGCCAAAAATGAGTTTTTGGCCTACTTTGAGAGGCCATAAATTTCTCATACGATGTCCAAATAATTCCCCATTTTTGGCCATGATTTCATCTCTTTCCCCTCTAAAATTTTTGTTTTAAAGTCGAGTTGATTTGGAGTCATTTCAGGGGTCAAAAAAGGGCGAGAAAACTGAGATTTTTGTCAAAAAAATGTTGAGCTTCAGAAAATGTGGCCTCTGATCAATCAGAGGTAGCTCTGATCGATTAGAGGTGGCCCAGCAAGATTTTTAGCATCCTTTCCTTTCTATATGTTCACCTCTCTCCTTCTTTTCTTCCCATATTCGACCCACCTCTATTAGAGGGCTAGAGATAAAGTGGAGAGCTCAATTTTTATAAGATTTTGAGGGATCATCAACCATGCTTCATCATGATACAATTTTATCATCCCCAATCATCATCAAATCATCTTCCTCTTTATCTTCTTCCTTCTTTTCGTTCCACCGTAGTTAGGGTTCTTGAGCTCAATTGCGGGGTTTTCGAAATTGGCGCTTCTCCAACTCGATTCAATGGCAAATCTTTGAGGGATTAGCCCTATTAAGGTGGGAACTCTAGTACTCAAGCTCAATTTCTAGTATTATGTGTTGCACCTTCAATTTTCAATGTATATTAAGGGTTTTCCTATAATCTTGTTGACACACACATACATTGGGCTTGGGTTTGAGATTTATGAATTGTTTTCTGGATTTTATCCATGTTTTGTGGTAATTTCATGCCTATATATATAAACCTCTTTATACGCTAGCGTACCACGGACTCTATTAGTTATCTGCTTGTGCAGGTGCGCGTATACTCAATTTGAGGGTATATATACTATGTTATGGTTTAGGAAGGACACTTTATTCAAGATTTGAATTTTAGTATAACTTGGTGTGAACTTGGTACCTTAAAAGCTATACAAAATTGCTCCTACTTATATTATTAAGTTATAAAGGGAATTATTTATTAACTAAAAGTTATAGAGGGCCTTGGATACATTCATTTATTTAGTGTATTGAAATAGAGTTGTATATGTACTGTTCTTACGATGTAGATAATATATGCATGCCATTGGAATTACAAATACCATGAATGTGGTGGACTCGCCATTTTGGTAACAATCATATAATATTTTCTTAAGTTACACACTTGCAAATGGTGGGTGAATCCATGGTTTCACTACCAAAGTCACTATGATTGTATCCATGCGATGCATACGCTATAGAACGGATAAATTATCTAGTGAATAGTATTCTATCAACCCAAGAGTTTAATACCAATAGAATACTAGTTCACCCATTGGAATTGTTTAAGTTTCGTATTGATAAAATCATGTAATGGTGTTAGTTTCTTAAATGGCACGTGTATATTAAATACATTTTAAGTTGAGTATATTATCGTTGTACATAAACCTAGTATCACATATACATATTGGTTGAACATATAATTTGTATATAGACTGAACGTTGCATATATAAAAAAATTGAATACGCTCTTGGTAAGCGAAATTAGTATGAAGATATGAGTGGAGATATATATATATATATACATATATGTATGTTATATATATAAGTACAGCCTTTGGGGATACTTTCTATTAACGTTTTGGTTTTGTATGGCACTAATGGTCCATGGGGGGACTTAACCTTGGCGACTACACACCCTGATCCGTATAGAGGGATCCTGCTTTGAGAGCGGCATACTATATGGTCCATAGGGGGACCCCGGAGGCGGCATACCCTACACCATCTAGGTGGTCCACGGGGGACCCGCCTTGGGGGCTTAGATCGCGATCGCTGTGCAAAGTAAAGTAAATCCTAGATGTCTGATGTGGGATGAGCTTAACGGTTATAAGATTAGTGCTTACACTTCTCTTATGACATACTATATTATTATGATTTATTTAACTTCTGATAATATGTTCTTTATTGTATTTTCGGGGATGGGGCTGCACTTGGTGTGCATTACATATAACATAGTTTTCAAGTTATTTTGACAAGAGTACTATCTATATCTATGTATGTATGTAAAAACAGTATAAGTATATATGTATACATGGTTCAAATTACTTTCTTAATCTCACATTGCATGTGCATTCTTAAATATATTTTCTTATCCAAACTCTTATAGTTCCCACTGAACCCGTGTTTGGCTCACTCCCATTTTTCTAAACCAGTTTTGCAGGTAATTCTCTTCGGGGGTAGCATGAATACGAAGTATAGACACCTCTGATGACCTTAGACTACTTGTAGTCGTCCGTAGACGACTCGGCTTTTGTATATTTAGTTAATTTATGTATTTTGTATAATTAAACCTCTATTAAATTCTATTCTTATGTGATGTAAAGCCTTTTGGTTGATTGGGAACTCGTTGGAGGATTTGTTTGATATACGAAATTGTATAATCTCTTTTATTGATTATAGACTTTATAAATTTGGAGTTTATACAAAAAAGATTTATTTTATAATTTTACAAGTTCGAATTTGTTAAATTTACGAACTCCACATCCTGAAATTTTCTTAAAAATTAAGGCCTTACATGTAATTTACTGATAAATAAATTTTAAATTATATATTTCAAATCCTCCGTCGCATACGGCACCGTGATTAACCGGGTTCCGGAGGCCTAAGCCTTATAACGGAATACGGGGCATCACAATACATTCTACTATAATGACTCATAAGTTTCTCTAATATACATTTCTTTGCACTTTTGTTTAGAGGTCAAATAAATATTTTTTTGTTCCATTCTTACATTTAGTTTTTGTATGATTACTGTTAGTACGAATATCATTAGTAAAGTTCGGATTGCTCTAGGTGCATATAGAACGTATGTGGCTTCAAACACTGTTTTAGCAACAAAATTATTGAGTAGTTCTTCGCTCTTATGATGATTTAGTCATCATAGTCACATAGGTATTATAGGTTATTAATTTCTTATTTCGTTGAATGGTTATGGTGTTCCCACTATCAATCAATCATTAAAGTTATCCTCTATTCATTTTTACAGTAAAGAAATCGAGTATAAACTTCGAACTATGTAGTAATAAAACGGACAAATTCAATTACTTTAGAATAAAATTCGAATAAAACTAACAGTAATTAATCCAATATTTTATTTAAAAATCTAATCCATTGACGCGCCCGAAAATATTTTCGTGCTTAGGAACCCAAGTGTAGGTTGTCAAGTTATAATACTTGGTAAGTCCAAGTGTCGAACCACAAGAATAGTTGGAAAGACGATGTGGTGATTACGAGTCCAAGGCTTTGTTCAAGAGAATTTGATTGGTTGATTTTAGTTGTTGATTTTAAAGTCTTGCAATAAAAAAAAACTAAAGTGGTGTATCAATTGATAAGAAAAGGCTAAGGCATTATATAATTCATTTGCTTTGCAATGTTATGTAAAATTAATCTCATTCAAAATTCTCAATGCAATTCCTAAGTGTTGAGTACCTTACACTTTTCTAAGCAAAAGGGTGTGAAGCTAAAGCAACCCATTCCCATATAAATGCCATATAAAGAAAGGGTGTAAGTAAGCTCAACACAAATGTATCTCTCATTTTTATCTTGTAACAAAGGGTGTGAAGTAAGTGCAACCCATTCCCATATAATGTTCAACCAAGATGCAAACTTGAGATACACCAAAAGAAAAGGCATAAACTTAAACTAGGCATTGAGAATTCATTGTTAGTTTTCCCTAGGCAATTGACTTGATTATGAAAATGGCCAACTAAAAAGTTTAGCTCAATAAATCATAACATTTCATTTGTCTAAGATTGGGAGGTCTAGGTGGAGATTAAATCATCCGATTTAGACACATTTGATAAATACAAATTGAATCCTTAAGGTAATTAGTGGAGTTGATTATGGCATAAACTTAAGAGATCCTCCTTGGCAACACTCTAACTAAGAAAATATTGAGCCTCAAAATCACATAAAGTGTAGAAAGCACTCAACATATCATTAAAGCATTCAAGGATTGGAATCTCAAATTTATGGTATTTCTATGAATATTCAAAGACTAAACATGCTTGGCAATATAAAGTATCTCAATCATAGAAGGAATGGACATAGGCTAATAAGAAATACACAAATGTATCATCTCCTCATTAATGCTTGAGATCTATGTATACAAGGCATACAAAGTCTAATCACCTTATGAGGATTATCTTACTAGCTTATGAATGGTTGATTGAATAGAGAAGATGAAGGATTCAATAAGTATTTAACAATACTAATAATGGAATGAGAAACAAACTTACATAATTAATGCAATGCAAACTTCATCTTTTAGCCTTAGCAATGAAACTACTCCATGATAGTTGTATGAACAAAAACCATTAAAGTGATCTCCATCTCTCTCAAAAGTTTCTCTAACTAGATTTCTTACAAAAGTAATAGAAAGAGAAAGTGTAGGAAAATTTCTTATATTACTTCCATCTAGATCTAGAAAATTACGTCCTTAAATATCTAATCTAGATCTAAAGATTACACATCCCCAAATGAGGACAAAGAAAATATTTAAATAAAAAGAAAAACAATGCCAAAAATAGCTATTCTAACACACTTTCTAAGGGACCCCTGGGTAAACACCTGAGCTTGAAACAAAAATAGGAAGTCCAGCACTTTTGGGGAGTTTTCAAGCATCAAAAATGTAGAAAAGCAACTTTTGGGGACTGTACTGTGCAATCTGGGAGGTCTCTGATCGATTAGAGGGGATATTTGCTCAATAAGGTGGGCTCTGATCGATCAGAACACCCTCTGGTCGATTAGAGGGCAGGTTCGAGCAACTTTCTTTTTTTCTTTTGGCTTCTATATCCTTTGAATCCTTCCCAAAGCTTCCCAACTTGCTTTCATAGCCTGAAGGTACAATCAAGACACTAGAAAAGGCTACTTTGAGCCATGTTAAAGCAATTCTTGATATTTTGAGTGTGTGTGCAAAAGTGGATTAATTTATTTAAACTAGGCTAAGATAAACGCGATAATAACAATCAAAATGGCGTTAGCGACTACAAAATTATGCGTTTATCATCCATCAAATCAACATAAACTTTAAAACAAAATCATAGTCTAATTAAAAATTAGACAACATGCTTGTTCAACTATCTCTAAAAAATAAAGTTAATAAATTATATCAGTCAAAATCGAGTACATCCATTGACTAAGCAAAGTCCTTCTTGCCATTAAAGTATGCGATTGTGAAGTTGATATCAGCGTTGTTGTCTTCTTCATTCATAAAATGAGATTCTTATTCTTTAGATTCTCAATATCTCTTGTAACTGCCTACTATTTTAGCGCTTGCATGGCAGTTCTTGTACCAGTACCCAACAACTCCACACCTGTAATATGGTTCATCGCCAACTCTTTCATCTTTGGTTAGAGGGTTCTTAGGTTCATTTTGTATCTTGTTTCCTTGACCACTAGATCTAATAGCACCATTTCTTCGCCATACATTGGAAGAGCCTTCACGACCCGTACCACGATACCCACGTCCCTTTTCACGTTGTGCATTGTTGTCACATGGGTATGGATCAGCACGTCTAGCCCCCTTGCATTGGAGTTCTTTCCACTGTTCATCTTGCCATAGATAGTTTCAAGAATTCTTTGTCCCAACAAGCCTTGCATTGTTATTCAAAAGAACATCGTTATGCCTTTCAGCCACTTGTAGTAGATTGATCAGCTTATTAAATGTTGTGATTCTTTTGTTATCATACTCGAGCCTATACTGGTTCCCTAATATATGTACTGAAGTAAGAAAAGTGGAAAGAGTCTTCTGGATTATATCATCTTCTGTGCGATCCTTTTCACAGAAGTTGAGACGTACCTTTAAGCGCAACATGTCCTTGTTGAAGTCGTTGACCCTTTTATAGTCAGGCAAGCGGATTTCATTCCACTGAACAGTCAACTCTAGGAGCAAAGTGTCATGAATGTTCCCAAAACGTTCCTTAAGGGTATCCCATAGTTCTTTAGGGGTCTTCAACTGAAGGTACTCCCAGCGTAGGCTGTGATCAATATGTCTCTTAAGAAATATTAATGCATTTGCTTTCACCTTGTTAGACGGTCCTTTATTTGTGGGGTCTTTAGGGTCAGGAAGTGTGACAGAGTATTCTTTGGCCACTAAAGGAATTTCTATATCATAAAACCATTAATGGTACTCAAGTCCTTCTAAGTCCAAAATGTCAAATTCAGGTCGAGTTGGGTTAGCCAATAGCCATCTTAATAAACAAGAGATATAATCATATCCATGATAATTTATTTTCCATGATTGTGAATTAGATTTCAAATCTAAGATTTGTAATGATCACATTTTTTATTTTTTTTATGTTATATGAAAATACTTTATCATAGTAATTATAATGCGTATGAACTTTCATTATCATAGAAATTTTCAATTTATGACATACTAAATAAAACAATTAACAATATAAGTAATATTTAAATATTATTAGCATGTAATCAAATAAATTAGAAAAGAACTATCACTAAAAACCTCTATTAAATGACATGAAATATATAATAAGGTTTCAAAGATAATTTGATAGCTATGTTATAAACCAAGATATCCATATGTATAATTATGTCCTTATGTAATATGCCTTTATATATTTAAACATTCCAGAATCTGGCATAAATATGTACAATAAAATCAATCAAATATACTCATTATCAACCTTAAAAAAATAACATGGCCTAATGTGCTTGTAATTAAAACACAATAAATAATTAAATATTGCATAATTAAATAAATTAAATACTTACTTAAACACGCGTAAATAAATTAAAAAAAATCAAAATTAATTGTAATGGTTTACAAAGCATCTAATTATTCACAAAAAGTACGTTCACAATAATCTAGAAAACCAGAATAGTACTCAGCAGGAGAAAAAAGAAAGTAAAATATAATTCAAGAGAACGGAAAACATGCAATCCTATATATAACAATTATATTTTGAAATTGCATCATAATTTCGTAAACATCTACACCACCAGCACAGTAGTCGGATTATAATTTCATGTCATCGATAATGATATTATCTTTAGCGTCAAAGAATAAACAAAGCCAAATTAATTACGGAACTAATCTACTCGTTTGTATCACAAATTCGGATTCAGAATTTAATATTAAGAAAAGAATAATTCAAGAGAACGGAAAACATGGAAACATTCAATTGAAAATAATTAGCACTTTTTTAAAAAAGACATGAATATTATAATACATAGGGTTTACAATAACCCATAATACGTGAATCTAATAGTACGTAGGATTTACAATTGTCCATAATACATAATTTCCTTAATACATATTCTATTTAGATGATAGCACACATGGGATTGTGGAGCCTAATGCCAAAGTCACAATTTCACCCTTTCCGTAGATTAGCACTTCAATCTGATTGTTAGTGACTTTTTTTTTTTTTTTTGTTAATTTTAGGGTTATTTTAGTTACATTTGCGATGGATTTAAATTGAAAGAGGAATTGATAATTACTCGTACTCAAACAAATGTTGCAAAAAAAACTTTATGACATTTATACTATTTATTGCGGCATTAGACTAGTGCTGAGAAAAACCTATTTTCTCGTAGTGACCGAAGAACGCGTACGTTGTATGTATATGATGATAATCTAGAAGTGGAAGATGAGGAGGAGGAGGGTTCTTGGGCTCTCACACAGCCATTTCCCATTTGAACATTGATCTTCCTATTCAGTTCAGGCTGTTAATTAGCTAGAACTGGGACACCATATTTTGTAAATTAATGAGAGGAGGGGAGAGGTAGGAATGGCAACGGGCAGTTTCGGGATGGTTTTCCTTAAACTCGAAACTAAACCGCATTCTATTATCCCGAACCAAAATCGCAATGGTTTTTTTTTTTTTAAACCGAAACCAATCCAAATTAATTTACGGTTAACCGATCCGAACCGCCCCGCCCAGGTAACCATTATTTTAAGCTAAAAATAAATTTTAGACATTAAATCCAGACACACAATTAAACTTCAAACAAATTAAGTATCCATTTTTCAAAAATAATATATATATATTTTTATATAAAATATTATTTCTATATATTATTTATATATATATATATATATATATTCAGGGCGATTCGGAGCGATTTTTAAAAAAAAATCCGAAACCGAACCTACGGTGATTTTGTTTTTAAAATCCAAAACCGAACCAATCTAAAAAAATTTGCCCCGAAATTACTCCAAACGAATCAGATCGGTTCGATAACCCGGCAGTTTGGTTTTTTTTCCACCCCTAAAGAGAGGTACGTGGACAAGAAGTGATGTTGGGTTAATTTTTAATGGTAGTCAATCAAAGTCTTTCACCCTTTTTTTGCTTTCTAATTACCCACTTTCGGTTTAGTGCTTGTTAATTTATTGCCTTAAATTAAAGTCATTTGTGGACCCCTGAAGCAATTTCACCCTTTTTTCCATATCAATAATCTTACAGAGACTATTTAGAAGATACGATGAGATGACACGCCCTTGACAATTTAATATTTTATCTCTTTTATTTTATTTTATATTTTATTAACCTGTTTTCCCAATAAATCTTTCTCTTGATTACTACCTATCTCTCCTTGCTACAAATGAAACCTTTATCAAGAATCACCTCTCATTCTCTTTTTTAAAATTGTCGCCACCACCATTGCCATTGTCTCACGCGGATGAACACAGCGTTTGTCATGCGAGAAAAGCTGTGTTTGCCAGCACGAGACATTGGTGGTGGTGGCAGCCGGTCTCTGCATTTCTACAGTTTGAATCTACCCCAAGTATTCCAACAAGGCATTATGGCTGGCGCTGAATTAATCAAAAA